>JAWPHD010004585.1:0-183679 GCA_037043455.1 Cyrtodaria siliqua | reverse complement strand
CCCTAAAGTGTGAAAAGGAGTCATTATTGCTAAAAGAAGATTTGTTACATGACAAGGAGTTTAAAAATCAATATTAATAGCATAAGTGTGTTGTTTAAACAGAAACAAATAAGTATAGGAGAGGAACTTTGGGTAATTCCGCCATCTCTATCTTCAGCTTGCATTATTCCGTTAAGATTGATAGATTTTACATCACCGCCCGAGTTTACTGTGTTGAAAATGGCTACATAATCAAAATAAAATTGCTTTAGGGTGTTGAACTTTGACTGTTTACCTTTGGTCCAGAAAAGCATGACATATTGATCCATGTCGTCATAATTTTTATGTCACATTATTTTATAAATGGGTTGATTAGAATATACATTATATATAATCAAGATGGGGAAACCACGTGACCTTTTGATTGGTTTCATGGCAAAAAATTGCAAACAAAGCGCTCAATTGAGGTAGGCGTGTGTCCCTTTAAATTTGCTTGTAAAATACTATTCAGCAGTTTTGTATAAAACATTGGCATTAAATATGTTAGCATGGGAAAATTAGTAATATCTGATGAAATATGAACGTTATCAAATTTAACCTGCAAGCTAATTAGCTTACAGAAATTAAATATGCTTCAGTTCCATTACTAATCAACAATATTGCAACATGATCACTTAAAACATAACCACACGACACCGGCAGATGATGCTCACGTTTAACGATGAATGTATAACAGATACAGCTGAATATTAGACTAGCACAAATCTAACACCAAGACTGTATTTTACCTTGCCTTAGATTGACATCGAGATCCCCATGTTGACCATAAATACGTTGGAAAATGCTGACCTGAAAGGTTTCCTGACATATTGACCTAATTCCGGCTTCTTATTTATGGTTACTTTTGTATCATTTTCTACCTCAAGGTTTTTGAAAAATGTGGTTCTTCACGGTTTCTAGACTTTTACGGTCACGCACAATTTTTAGCATATTGTTTTCGAACTTAGCATGCATCTTAATCAAGTTTTTTATCAGGTTTATCAGGGCCACCATTAAAAAATTGTTTGTTTGCAGTTTCCGACCCATGGCTTTTAGGGGTGGGTCGGTAGGTAGGGATATATATTTTTTTTTTAAAACATTTTTATTATTAACGCATGCCCATCGACGGCATGCAAATATCGTGTGCTTCACTAGTATTATCCATAGAGATTTTTTTTTTAAAAAGGGTTTAGTTAAATATTAACAAAACACGCAAGAAAAAAGAAACAAAAAAACTTGAAAAAAAAATAAATATTTAAACAAATTGTTTGGGTCGGCGGATTTGCCGTGGGTCGGTCGCAAACTGCAAACAAACAATATTTTAATTTAGGCCCAGTCTCGGCACGTAAACACAGAATGGCTCGGCAGGGCCTCTCCATTCTTGTTTTTTGAAGCCTCGCCTAGTAAACACACTTACATAATATCCTCTATTTATGGTCCTCTGCCAAGATTGTATAATGATAGTTTTAGTATTCAATATAATGGTTTCAACCGAAGCACCACAAACCTTTTTCTGATTTGTCATATTGGAGGAATATAGTGAATAATGAAAATGTCATACAGTTACTGCACAATTAACTGCCCAATTATACTTCTGTGTATTGATCTCGAGCTTTTCACCGCAGCATTGACTGGAACAATAAAAGTCCACATTAGGCAATAACTGTGTAATAACATCTTGTTAATATTTGTAATAAGTTACTGTTTGCTCTACTTCAAATATATTAATCCCCAGTATTTTGTTGTTAACAATGCACCACTATTGATTATTTCTCTCATTTCCACTATTAAATCAACTTAATGATTTATGAATATTAAGCTGATAAGAAAGGGTCACATTGTGTGCAAAGTGACAATAGATAGACATCAAATATATTTGCCGTGGTCTTCTGTATTTTTTTTACATTTATCATATCATTATTGGGTGTTGATACATTCACCATCATGGGCTTTATCCGAGTCATAATCAGTGTGTTTGAAATTGTATCTCTGCCAAGGGATCATCAGTGTTAATAGAAATAATTGCAGTAATCTGAAATATCAAAAAAAGCAATATCACTTTCGTTGTCGAGTAATTTTTATTATCGTGATTGGTCGGCCTCGCCATCAGTGTGATCAGCACCATCTTCGACATCATCATTACCGCCGTCACTGTAGACTGTATCCCCCGCGACAAGAATCAATAACGGCCACGTGGTCAGTCGGCGAGTGAAATTGGAGTTTGGCTAATGTCATTCCCTGTAAAATCTAGATTCCCAAAAAGAGTGAGATTTTAGAAGATTTATGAGAATTTTCTTTTGATATTTTTTTAGTTACGATCATTCAGGATGAGGTTTCGCATTAAAAACAAATCCACATAAATGCGAACAAAATTAGATGGCTTTATGAGAACCAAAAATGGTAAATATAGTAATGTTTTCAAACCCAGAAAAACAATGTACCGGTATGCTTTAAAAGAAGGAAAATAGTCTACCAAGATTGAGATTATTTAGCCAATTTTTTTCTATCCCTGTTTGATTGACATTGAATAATAATCAATAATTATCTTGAGGTTTAAAATTACAATGTATATCTTTTTGAACAGTCAGAGGTGTAATTCTTGCGTTTACAAGTAACTTGTTTTGGTTATCGTGCTCCTTTTGAAGACTTGCAAAAAAAATTGTTGAGGTTATATTTCATACAGGATCACTTTTTTTCCAAACTTAAAAAATGTCATTTAAAGCTGAACAATTCCTTTCCTAAACAAATGGAAATTTTTCATAGGTAGAATAAAAGGCATTGAACTTAATAATTCTGTAATAAAGTATAAATTATAACGCATCAATGGAAATCACTTTACACAAACCCATTGAAGGTAAAATTATTACAGAGAAAACTCAAAAACAATCTCTAGCATCATATAACCCATTATTAACCCAACAAGAGTCAAAATTCAAAGCAGATTAATATGCGTTCCTTCCAGATACTTATTATAACGCAAAATAATTATTCGTATTCAAGAACTGGTTAATTTAAGATTATGAAAGTTAATATGCTTAATTATGAGTTCTGCAATAGCAGGGATGTAATTTCATTATTCAAGTTACAGAAATTGTAACATAAACAAGTTTTACCACTGAGTGCATTAAAGTAATAGGGAATTATAAAGCGGTTGATACCAGTCTATAACATTTGAAGAAGAAGCAGGAGTATGTTAAAGGGACACACAGCAATCTTGAAGTTTTTTATTGAACATTATAATTTAAACATCTATTTACTAATCTAACATAGTTTATTAAAATACTCAATGCTGATTGGTTCTTGAAGAAGTATTAAATACTCAATGCTGATTGGTTATTGAAGAAGTATTAAATACTCAGTGCTGATTGGTTATTGAAGAAGTATTAAATACTCAATGCTGATCGGTTATTGAGGAATGTATTAAATTTCCTATCAAGACCTTTGACGTCACCTCAACCATTAGGATGTCAATTTAAACGTTAAAAAACATGCAAAATAATAATTACGTTTCTGTTAAACCTCGCGAAAATGTGTGTATTAAATACACAAAAATCTGTGTCGGATAAGAAATAAATATTTTCACCAGGTTTTTGTTGCGCAAGATCAAAACCTGGTGTTTGAGACTTGAATCGGATCAAAACCACATGCCTACGGCCCTTGGTATCGATGAGCTTCAAATTCCACCCACCAAGTATTGATCTGGAATACATAAACACGCCGGAAATATTTTATTTCTTAAATCAAGTTTCATTTTAACTTAGAAATTGCTCATATATTTAAATAAATAAATGTTTGTGTTTTCATTTTTTCATATTATATGTTTAAATATATTATTGGTGCAACAGTTCAAAAACCATCTGCTTTGAACTATTCTAAATAATTAATAATAATGATTGAAAAAAATATAAATATAATGTATAGAAAAACTAATGGGAGGCAGCAATTTTTAAAGAAGTCAATATTGCCATGTGTCCTTTGATCTACCGGTGCACATCAAATGTATATTTTCTAACTGTTTTATTGCATGGCAAGTAAAAGTGTGATGATTTTACATTTAATCAATCTCTACCTTTCACTGTATGTAAAATACTCAAACATTATTTCAACAGTTTTAAATAACTTTATGAAGGACAACATTATGGTATAAAGCCACTAACTAGTTTACAATGTGTATATAATTTAAGATAATATAAAACTTGCGAAATAAAAGAAAGCCGCGAAATTTAATTAATTTTTTCTCAACCTTTAACTTGGCATGCTTACACAAGCCGTGAATAAAAAGCTTACACAACCCGTGAGTAAAAAGTAAGGCAAATTTTTTTCAAAAATGAGAATGGTAAAGTTATATTCGCTCATACCAAATTTCAAAAGGCAGATGATCTTCATCCTAATGGCGATTCTGACATCTAAACAATGCATTATGGGTAATACATTTCAGGTGGCAGTACTTTGGCTCAACAACAGGCATAGTTCGCATCTATCCTGGGAGAGAGTGGTCCACAAATTTTGCTGGTTTCTATAACGACTATGACCCCCGTGTACGACCCTGGTATATCGCTGCCACCAGCGGCCCAAAGGACGTTATCATTATACTGGATTGCAGGTTAGCATAGCTGTTACATTGACCATTACCCGAGTGCTCATGTTATGTTTGCTTTCCAGGCATCATCACCATCCATTCATTACCGAATTATCCCTTATTTGCAGATAGTTTTAATAAATGGAAATTTAAGTCAATTATTAAAAATAATTTACCATTTAATTTTCAATGGTTTTCGCGCACAATACAATCTATTTATATGTCGATGTGCCGTAAAACATCATTCATTCATTCATTCATTCATTCATTCATTCATTCATTCATTCATTCATTCATCCATTCATCCATTCATCCATCCATCCATCCATCCTTTCAATCCATTCATTCATTCCAAGCATCATATCATATTCGTCAAAAAACATTAATAATAAATTTACATGAAAGTGAGATTCCAATTATCGCAATTCATAACGTCACATGATGTCGCATAATGTCAGATGATGTCGCATAACGTCAGATGATGTGAATTGATTTTCATAAGTATAAAATGTGATGCTACACTCCCTAGAAGTAAATAACTGTGATAGATGCGATAAATGCTGTTTCTGACCTTGTTTTTCCATGGTAATGCCTATATTGTATTACTACAAGCATCAGTGTTAGCCAGCTAATTGTTTATGTCATGTAATCTCATGTATCAGACATGAATGGTTTGGAAGAATTGAATTAGCAGCTTCAAAGGCATTGTGATTACCCGAAGCCTCTCTGTTCCCCGTTACTCATCTCTTTATCCTTGTTTTATCATAATTATTAAGGCCATTCTTTCTCCCTTTCTCTTCTTTGTTTTAAAACGTAGCAAGTTTGAAGTAGTTGTCATCTTTTAACCATTCCTCGTTCGTTAATTTAGAAACCAAATCTGATTTATATCTGGTTTTATTACATACTTCCCAGTGAAATAGTGGATTGTATGGTTAGAATAAACCTTATATTCTCATTGTTTATATTTTCACAGTGAGAATGTAAGAACTTATATTCTCACTGCCGGAAAAAATGGAACTACTTTTTTCTACATTTGCTTATAACAGTCATAATTCGTGTCAAAGTTTAGAACTATATTCTATGCGCACTAAATATATCTAAATCGCCTCACGCGCTTGCGTTACTGTATTTATCCGCGAATACGTTAAAGGAGAACTGTCGGAACGAAACATATTTTCTGTTTGAAACAGTTTGGTAGTGTTGCATGATAAAAAGTATATAATAAATAGAATATTTATGAGGCTTTTCAGAGACCTTGCCCCTTATAATTTTAGTCGGGGTGTTGCTGGCTGATTTAAGTTGTAGGCCCAATCGATGCCTCCCCCAGATTTAAAAAAACACAAAAACTATGTAAAATGGTGCATCTAACAAGGGTGTTTTATTTAAGGAACAGAATACCAAAATCATAGTTTTTAGGTCTACTGATTAAAAATCAGCAGAGCTTATGCCGTGGTGCGGCATCCGTCCGTCTGTCCGTAAACTTTTTTTTTAGCGACTACTCCTCTGAAACTACTGAATGGATTTTCATGAAACTTTACAAAATGTTGCTTATGGAGTCTAGTTGATCCTTGCAAAAGTTCATGTTGATGCGAAATCCAAGTTGTCGCCAAAGCTAAAAACAGATTTTTAAAAAACAAGTCTAGCGACTACTTCTTGAAAACTATAAGTGATGTTGATATGGGACTTTTTCTAAAATGATCACCATGACATGATGTTGGTCCTTGTCGAAAATCGTTTTGATTCGACGTTAACCATGGCTGCCAGTGGCCATCTTTGTGTACATAGAGTTATATAGTAAAAACTTGTAGCGACTACTCCTCTGAAAGTACTTGATGGATTTTCATGAAACTTCACAGGAATGTTGCTCTTGATGTCATATTGATCCCAGCAAAATATCAGGTCGGCCGGAAATTCAAGATGGCCGCCACGGCTAAAAATAGATTTTTTAAAAACAAGTTTGTAGTGACTACTTCTTAAAAACTGTAAGTGATATTGATAAAAAATGATCAGCATGACATGATGTTGATCCTTGTCGAAAATCAGTTTGATTCGACATTAAACATGGCTGCCAGTGGCCATCTTTGTTTACATAGAGTTATATAGTAAAAAGTTGTAGCGACTGCTCCCCTGAAACTACTTTACGGATTTTCAAGAAACTTCACAGGAATATTGCTCTTGATGTCTAGTTGGTCCTAGCAAATTTTCAGGTCGGCCAGAAATTCAAGAGGGCCACCATGGCTAAAAATAGATTTTTAAAAAAGTTTGTAGCGACTACTTCTTGAAAACTGTAAGTGATATTGATATGGGACTTTTTCTAAAATGATCAGCATGACACGATGTTGGTCCTTGTCGAAAATCATTTTGGTTCAACATGAAACATGGCTGCTGGCAGCCATGTTTGTTTAAATAGAGTTATATACTAGTAAAAACTTGTAGCGACTACTCCTCTGAAACTACTTGACAGATTTTCATGAAACTTCACAGGAATGTTGCTCTTGGTGTCTAGTTGATCCTAGCAAAATATCAGGTTGGCCAGAAATTTACGATGGCCGCCATGGCTAAAAATAGATTTTTAAAAAAACAAATTTGTAGCGACTACTTCTTGAAAACTATAAGTGATATACGGGACTTCTTCTAAAATGATCAGCATGACCTGATGTTGGTCCTTGTTGAAAATAATTTTGATTCGACGTTAAACATGGTTGCCAGTGGCCATCTTTGTTTACATAGAGTTATTTATAAATCTTGTAACGACTACTCTGAAACTACTTGACAGATTTTCATGAAACTTCACAGGAATGCTGATCTAGCTTTCAGAACCTGCCAGTAGAACTTCAAGGTCATTGACCTCTTGTTAGTACTTATTTCAAAACATTTTGATTACCCTTCATGATTTCTGAAAGCTTTATATTTACCCTGATTTAAAAATAAGACTATACTATACTAATACCCATATAATAAGTTTGACCTGTTAATGGTATTTGCAGTCAGTCTATGGAGGGAGAGAAGTTCAGTATTGCGAAGGGTGTGGCCAAGACCGTCATCAACACCCTTACTAAGCAAGACTATGTGAACGTCATCTGTGCACGGGCAAGCTACTGGGATGAGGTGGGCAAGTAAGTTGGCTTATACTTTATTTAAGTATGAGAACTTCATTTGTGCCTGGGCAAGTGTCTGGGACAAGGTGGGCAAATAATTTGGCTAGCACTTTTAATTAAGAGTGAGGAAGTGTCGATTCTTATGGATGACGGGAGGTGTACAGTACTGGTTCTAGCCAGGAAAATTGAGTGGTCTGCCTCCACCACAGAAATGTATACTTTTGTCATATATAACCTTACATGTGTTGAAGATGACATAACCTTACATGTGTTGAAGATGACATAAAACACCATACAAACAAACAAAACAAAGAAATACATTTATGCGTGAGCAAGTGTCTGGGACGAGGTGGGCAAGTAATTTGGCTTACACTTTATGTAAGTATCTAATCCCCATCTCTGTCCTTGCCAGCTACTGGGATGTGGTGAGCAAGTCAGGTGGCTTACACTTTGTAAATAAATCCAAAACTAGGCCAGTGTAATCCATGGCCGAACACGCTACTTGGACAAGGTGGGCAAGTAAGTTAACTTTCCAGTAAACAAACAATCATGGGTTTTAGTCCCCACCTTACCAGTAAACTGGGGATCGAAGGTTCTAGTCCTTTTCTGTCTTACAAATTATACTATAAGCCAGTATGATTCTGCGCTAAACTAGATGACACCAACCAATCCAAATGTTGACGGCTTATAAGAAATTAGATAAATCCTATATCGTTGCTAATTAACTATGTTGCCAATTTGATAGGTGGCATTACTACCAGACGGAGGTATTGAGTTGTCGGAGCGAGCAGATGGTACCAGCCACTATAGCACATAGGAAGGACCTCATCAAGAATATAGAGAACCTCAAATCAGGAGGAACCAGTGAACTTGAGTATGTAGCCTATAGAGTGCGGGTGACACAGGATTTGGAAAGGGGTCAGAAACAGGGGCGATATTGGATTAGGAACTTTATTCTAGGAACTCTAAGAACTTTCTTTTCTGTAGGGAAGTTCAGGAAAAATGGAAGACTTTGGGGTTTAAAAGCAACACTGTACTGGAAAATGGAAAGTCTTGCCCTTATAATCAATCAAATTAGAGTTTGTGATGTCGGCACTGGTAGACTTTGTCGTATTTCAGGGCTGTAAGATTTTGCTCGTAGTGACGTTCATTACAAATATGGCATTTCCAATTTACTATATCAGTTACTTTAACATTGCCACAGTATCAGTTAAATTCAACATTCACTGACTGTCCTAAAAAAGAATCGAATGATACCCGTTATATTTTGTTGTCATATAGCTAACTTAGGAAACTAGTAAGTATACTCGTTAGAGGCCAGTTTCCGTCCAAGCCCAGTTTCCGTCATTCTCATTTAAAAACGTTTTTACACTGTAAATTACTTACGCAATGTCACTTATTGTCAGATTTTTATAACTGAAGATTGGAAACAGGAAAATCAACCAAAAAGTAAATAAGCGGTACAAAAACGAAAGGGATTTCTCCGAAAAATGTGTTTACTTCCTTATATGGCATTGGGGATGCGCGCGCATACTGCCGCATAATAAACTATTAAAAAATAACACTGTAATGACGTCATATTTTTATCACTCTTCAGTGGACGCAGTTAAAATATACCGTGATTATATAGTTTAACCAAAGAGAAGCAACTCGTACAACCTGTATCTGTTTGATTTACACAGAGTTACTGTAAATTGTCGTCGTTGAACATTTTACATTGACGTTACCAGGCGCATTGTTTTAACGATCAATGTGACTGATGAAACAATGCAAACATACCATTTTTACAATGAAATTGTTGAATAGACTTGCAAACAAGTTTCTAATTCATAAAAGTTTACTGTATCTTGACCTAGTTGAATCTATCGCTCGATAAAATACATGACGGAAACTGGGCTTGTAAACAAAATGATATCTCAGTTTTAGTCTATTTATAAAAAGGTCACGTGCCACTTCGATAATTTATATAAAACAAAATTCTTTGGTATGATCACTATCAAATTTCCAGGAAGAGGTAACCTAATAGAAAATAGAGTAAAAATTGTCAGGATACATAGATTTGTCTGAAAAATTAGTTTATGTTTACATAAGTGACGGAAAGTGGCCCACGACGAGTACGGACAAGCAGGGCTTCTAAAATTTTAAAATGTAAATCGGTCCAGGTTTTTAACTGCCGTAAGAATCGCACTTATTTTGAAAAAATCACTAAAATCGCCGTACCCAACCCACCATGCATTTTTTCAGTTCAGTCATTGATATAGAGAACTAATTCAAATGTATGTTTGTATTATATTTGTATTATTTATAACTTACTTTATCACAATTTGTACATTTTAATGACTGACATCATGTCTTCGCTTTACTGAATGAATAATTTTCACTCAATATTAAAATTGTTGATCATTTGAGGAATTGAACCGGAAGTGTCTAATAAACCGGGTAGGTATAAAACGTGGACTAACACACGCGGACTAGCGGATTATATACGATTTTACATAAATTTGAGTAATATCGTTTTTCATCAATTAGCTTAATTAATACCAAATGTTACGACTAACGCAAACAATTTCGGTCCGACTTAAAAAAAAAACGGTGTCAGGTTTGATCACTTTCCTTAATTAATGGCATAATATTATACTTAAAGTTATTGTAAAAAAAAAATCAAACAAACAATTAACACATCTCGGTATTTTAATGACGCAAACAAATTTCAGTCCCAGCTTTGGCCACTTTAAAAAACAAACCGACACAAGCAAACAGGCTAACAACTTACGACTAACGGTATATCAAAGAAATTACAGACGGTAACACTCGCTTCTGTGAACCGACAGAACGCGTGATAAACTTTCACTGATCACACATCAAAGGCGTGCTACATGGCTATAGACTCTTCCGGAAAACTCCCTACTGTCGGTAATGGTTTAGTCCAAATTGACCAAATTGACCTACTTTCGCACAGCGAGTGACAAACAATCGTGTTATGGATCAAAGAATATTGCCGCAAGGCATATTTTAGGTGTGAAGGGCAATTGTAGTTTTTTTAACGACCGATAGATACAATATCTGGGACCGATTTAAACAGAGATTTTGAAAAGAAAAACGGTCTGGAGACACAGATTTCGGTCTGGGAACCGATAAACCGGCGATTTTAGAAGCCCTGGTGACAAGCATCCCACAGATTTAAATATTACAAATGAGAAGCTGAAAACTAAATATCTACACCTGTATCAAAGAAGTATGCTGTACACTGTAACTTATTGGGGTAAATACATACACTTCGATAATTTTAGTGTATACTAGCATAAATATACATCACAAACATAGATACTGTAAACCTATGTTAAACTATCTGCAGCACGGGTTCTGGGATGAAAATAATGCATTTTGGTCATTCTTTAATGTGACCTCAGAAAGTTTTTTTCTATTTGTTATTGCAGGAGCGGATTTGAGAAAGCCTTCGACATGCTGGACAGTAATCCCAGGACTGGTTGTCAGTCCGTCATCATATTTTCAACAGACGGGAAGGACACAGACGGGGAGAATATTCGCTGTGGACCTGGTAAATACGGAATAACTGTTATTGTAGCATGGTCGGTGACATTTCCTTTGATGAATGCAGAGCATTAAATCGTTTAATTTCGGGTAACTAAAGGGGCGTGGCTATGCCGTTCTACAACTACCGGATATTGGAATTTAGAGTACGGTCACTATGACGTCACAGTGTTACTAAGTACACCATGCTACAAAAAAGATAGAGTCTGTCTCAGCTCGTCGGTTATTTAAACACCTCGATGGGCTATGCCCATCTCGGTGTTTAAATAAGCCAACTCGCTGAGACCAGACTCTATCTATTACTTATGTAAGTACCTTTATTGTCCCCCAACTAAAGTGTTTGGTGGGTACAGCAATCGCCCGGCTATTTGTCTGTCTGTCAGCAGCATCTTGATCACTCTGTTACTTTAAAATGGTGAAAGATAATTAATTACTGGATACAATTATGTATTTGAATAAATTTGTGTGTTGCATACCAACTTCATTTTCAAGTCACTGTTTGGTTTCATTTACATTACATTTTCACTTCATTAATATTGGTTAAAACATTTCGTTAGCGCTGCTTTTAAAGCACCAATAACCCTAAACTAGTTCATTAGCACTGCTATTAAAGCACCAATAAGCCTAAACGAGCTCTTTAGCGCTGCTTTTAAAGCACCAATAACCCTTAACAAGTTCATTAGCACCACTTTTAAAGCACCAATAATCCTAAATGAGTTCATTAGCACTGCTTTTAAAGCACCAACAACCCTAAACGAGTTCATTAACACTGCTTTTAAATCACTAATAACCCTACAGTCTCCAAACTTTTATCCAATAACATAGGGTCAGGATGGTTGCTGAAATAATAAAACTAACAAGAACGCCTTTGTCAATGATGCTGCTATCTTACTTCCAAAATGCAGAGGGGGGCATTCGTTTACATTGGACATATTTTCTGGTTAATAAATTAAGATTTGTCAAGTATCAACTATATAGAAATTATATATATATTCAGAGTTCCCACTACATGAGAGTATTTCATTTTCAGGGTATTATACAAGGAGTGGTTATGTCCCTGGGCCAGTATGCAAGTACAATTTTACAAAAGTATGGACCATTGCAAATACCAGAAATTCATACTTTCAGCCACAGGTAAAGAATGTTGAAATCTCATTTCTGTTTTATCAGATACTTTTTGTGGAGGGTCATATTAGTATATTAGTGTGTTTGAATCCTAACCAAAAAATGTTTTAAATTCGAGACGTCTTAACATTGCGTTTGTGACCCTGAACAAGTCACATTGTTCATCTGAAAGTGTAAGATGCTTAAGCAGCAGTCGCAAGTAAGTGAGTCTCCAAGCATGTTGAGGAATCAGATGAGGTATTCAATAGTTAAAGTAGGTTGATACCAGACATCCTCAACTTTATGAATGTTCTAAGTAGTCTAAATAATGTATTTATGAGCTAATAATTCCCTTTCGCACTGGTCCTGAAAACAAATAATGTTCCTTGTTGCACTCATTTCTCTATGAAAAAACTATGTACTTCAGAGGTATGACTTCCAAAAAATAGATTGCAAGTCGCTGGACGTCGTCGTGATGTTCATGCACATCTTGCCACTAGTTTCCGTTAAAACACCTTTTATAGCCATTCATTCGTTGAGTAAGTCGCCATTTGTTCCAACATCACTTCAGAGTGGTCAGTCTTAGTTATTTACCAAATTCATTTTGCCGTCATACTAATCAAAAAGTAAATATAAGGATTGAATTCTTTCATTGAGTTGTGAAAATCATTTGGGTTGTTTAAAGCTATCAAGAAGCCATTTTGGCAACTTGGCATCACAAACTTTAATATGCCGCAAATGTTTTTCATACGCCAATGAAAGATGAAACTATCGATTTCAATCCTTAATTTAACAACATACTAATTAGAGATATTGTATATGGAAGACATTCCAGTATATGCTACATTTTATATTATGTACGTCGACTAATTCTGTTATAACAAGTTTGTCGCGAAATCTGGCAGTGGAGTTATAAAAGGTAAATAATTAGTTGTTATTTTCTCCATTCAGGTCAGAGTGTTCAGCTACCTCATCAAGGAAGATGCAGAAATCTTTCCAGGGAACTTGTCGTGTAGCCATGGCGGCAGTCTGCTTAAGCTGACAACCGGGGAGAATCTGATATCCCAGATGAGCAACTACTTCGAGTTCCTGTCTTCGAACGCCAAGACCACCGAGGCGCTATGGACGTCTCCGTACCTGGACGCCTGGGGACTGGGAATCATGGTGACTTACGCAATACCAGTGCTGAGTAAAATAACTGGAAAGTAAGATATGGATTTGATGTATAATATGGATGGTATATTAAAGTACAATGGCCCAGTTTGAATTTGAATTACATGATTTGCTTTCCTTACTTGGTAAATGCAGAGCTGTCATTTCCATCTTCCGCAGAGCAGATTATGCTTTATCAGTATGAACATTATTATCCTTACTGGTATGCAAGTATCCCCATTTCCTATTGATTCGTGCCACCCTATTGAATTTGTGCTCTTACAATTGACATAAGAACACCACTTGTGTACTTTTGCGCATGTCCAAATTCTATTCAATTATTGCCAACATTTTCTTCCTGTCTACAAAACACGCCAAAACCACCGGAAATGAGGGTAAAACAGGTAAAACACCTGTGGTCAATAGACTGCAATTAAACGTTTTTATACAACAAAATCTTACCAGCATGTGCTTACTTTTGCTTCTCTTTTTATAAGAAAATAAAACAAGTCAAGTCTATTTCTCACTCGCTTCCATTTTAATAAAATATTACAGCCAAATGCCTGATCAGATTTACACATTTCCCACTGGGGACCTCTTTTTGGATAAGTCGATCAGAAAGCACAAATTCAATAGGAAGCTTCTGACCGATTTAGATCAGTTGGCATGATCTACTTTAATTCAGCTTTTTCGCATTCTCTTCGGCATTTGAATGTTATTTGATGATAGTTTATAGTTATTGAAATGTTTATCTAGTTATATATTAAGGTATTTTTTTAATACCTTCAACCTATAACGCGCATGCGCAGATCAATCTGTTAAGGGGCACGAATTTACAGGAGAAAGGCATAGTAGCCGAACAGAAAATCGTGTTTATTGTACTGTTTGTTGTTATTTGATATTATTCAAACAAAAACAACTTACAGAGTAAAGTTAAGTTCACTTCATTGTTAAAAAAATGACAACATCAGATTACAAGCTCGCGCACGCGCTGTTAATAGGGGCCCTCAAAAGGGTAACCAATAACCATTGATTGACAGCAGTACAGAAGTAGCAGCCGAATTGCTAAAAAAAACGGATACATTTATGGTCATTATCCCTATTGGATGCCCCATTCCGTAAGAAAGACAACTCATCCCGTTTATGACCTAAATATATTAACAAGAGATGTCTCCATTACTTCAGGGATTACGTCAGTTGGAAATGTCAGCTACTGCAGTATAATCCGATTTGACCGATCGATATTTTACTGCAGTATTGTATTTTTCCAATATTGTTTATGCCTACATGTTATATAAACAGGGTTATATATATAAATTAGAGTTTTAATTTATTATCGTCTACTGGTGTTGTCATGGGGAAGCATTGGAGAGCAATTAAAAACACATAACTGCGCATGCGTGGTTAGCGCGCGACTTCCCCACTCACAAATTTGCGTGGAAATGAAAAAAACAGTCAGCTTCAATGATGCAACTGCACCTTTGTCGATTGTATTGACCCACCAAAAAAATTATGTTTTGAAGTACACGTTTGTTTACTATATCTGCCATCTTGTAATTTTGCTTATTGATTAAATTCCTGTGATATTCTCATGCACGGTGAAGGCATTTATATTGCTCTCATCAAATAACTCTAGTATCAACTGACAACATGGAGGGATTTTGAAATTGTCTGAATTTTGCGGGAAATATTTATCGCCGCACCGATCGTGACTCTTTACCTGAATAATAACAGATTTAGGAAATTTAAATATTTTTTAACTTTGTCTGAAAAGGGTTGACTGTTACAACTTGAAAACGATTAATTTAACAAATATTTTGGTTCAGATTGGTAAATAAATATATTGATAATCACTTTAGATTCTTGAAATGCTAATTCAGTGCATACTTTCTTAGATATATTGACTTAAAACCAAGAGGGTAGCTCCTCTCCCTCGCAGGAGAAGGAGATCCGTGTAATTTAGTTTTTAGCTCTACTGATCAGAGATCAGCAGAGCTTATGCCGTGGTGCGGAGTCCGTCGTCCGTCCGTCCGTCTGTCCGTCTGTCCGTCTGTCCGTCTGTCTGTCCGTAAACTTTTATTTGTAGCGACTTCACAGCTGAAACTACTGGATGGATATTCATGAAACTTTACAGAAATGTTGCCCATAAAGTCTAGTTGATCCTAGCAAAAATTCATGTTGATGTGAAATCCAAGATGGCCGCCAAAGCTAAAAATAGAGTTTTAAAATACAAGTTTGTAGCGACTTCTTCTTGAAAACTATAAGTGATATTGATATGGGACTTTTTCTAAAATGATCAGCATGACATGATGTTGATCCTAGTCAAAAATCGTTTTGATTCAACGTTAAACATGGCTGCCAGCGGCCATCTTTGTTTACATAGAGTTATATAGTAAAAACTTGTAGCGACTTCACAGCTGAAACTACTGGATGGATATTCATGAAACTTTACAGAAATGTTGCCCATAAAGTCTAGTTGATCCTAGCAAAAATTCATGTTGATGTGAAATCCAAGATGGCCGCCAAAGCTAAAAATAGAGTTTTAAAATACAAGTTTGTAGCGACTTCTTCTTGAAAACTATAAGTGATATTGATATGGGACTTTTTCTAAAATGATCAGCATGACATGATGTTGATCCTAGTCAAAAATCGTTTTGATTCAACATTAAACATGGCTGCCAGCGGCCATCTTTGTTTACATAGAGTTATATAGTAAAAACTTGTAGCGACTACTTCTCTGAAACTACTTGGCGGATTGTCATGAAACTTTACAGGAATGTTGCTCTTGATGTCTGATTGATCCTAGAAAAATTTCAGGTCAGCCGGAAATTCAAGATGGCCGTCACAGCTAAAAATAGATTTTTAAAAAATAAGTTTGTAGCGACTACTTCTTGAAAACTATAAGTGATATTGATATGGGACTTTTTCTAAAATGATCAGCATTACATGATGTTGATCCTAGTCAAAAATCGTTTTGATTCAACGTTAAACATGGCTGCCAGCGGCCATCTTTGTTTACATAGAGTTATATAGTAAAAACTTGTAGCGACTACTCCTCTGAAACTACTTGGCGGATTGTCATGAAACTTTACAGGAATGTTGCTCTTGATGTCTAATTGATCCTATCAAAATTTCAGGTCGGCCGGAAATTCAAGATGGCCGTCACAGCTAAAAATAGATTTTTAAAAAATAAGTTTGTAGCGACTACTTCTTGAAAACTATAAGTGATATTGATATGGGACTTTTTCTAAAATGATCAGCATGACATGATGTAGATCCTTGTGGAAAATTATTTTGATTCGACGTTAAACATGGCTGCCAGTGGCCATCTTTGGTTACATAGAGTTATATAGTAAAAACTTGTAGCGACTACTCCTCTGAAACTACTTGACGGATGTTCATGAAACTTCACAGGAATGTTGCTCTTGATGTCTAGTTGATCCTAGAAAAATTTCAGGTCGGCCGGAAATTCAAGATGGCCAAAACAGCTAAAAATAGATTTAAAATAAATAAGTTTGTAGCGACTACTTCTTCAAAACAATAAGAGATATTGATATGGGACTTTTTCTAAAATGATCAGTATGACATGATGTTGGTCCTTGTCGAAAATCGTTTTGATTTGACCTTAAACATGGCTGCTTTGTTTACATAGAGTTATATAATGAAAACTTGTAGCGACTACTTCTTTGAAACTACCTGACGGATTTTCATGAAACTTCACAGGAATGTTGCTCTTAATGTCTTATTGATCTTAGCAAAATTTCAGGTCGGCCGGAAATTCAAGATGGCCGCAACGGTTAAAAATAGATTTTCAAAAAACAAGTCTGTAGCGACTACTTCCTGAAATCAAAATCAATCAGTAGAGGTTCAAGGTCATTGACCTCTTGTTAATATAGGAACCGCTCTGACTGTACACAGTCAGATGAAATATCAAAATCGTAAAAAGGGCTGGTAAGGTCAGAGAAGGCTTGGATTAAGTGTAAGCATGTGTTAAAGAGTGTTAGGGGGCTGGTGTTGGCCCAGGGGAAAGCTCGGTGAAATTAAAACTAGAAAACCCGGGTTCAAGCCTCATTGGTGCCACTGAGTTTCCTCAGTTTGTTCTTGGGCAAGGATCATCTGTCGGATGGGGACGTAAATCAGATGGTCCTGTATATCCTCTGATCATGTTAAAGAACCATAGAAATCTATTCATTAATAAGATACGGGCAGGTCCACGGATTCTTCTGTATTCTTCCCCTCTCCCTGGGGCAGCTCTAAATAGTATAATGTGTTGAACCATTAACTAACTTTCAGTTCAGTTGTTTGTTTATTGTTTAGTATGACCTCAGGAGAAGAGTCTGTAGCCGTTAAGTTGTTTGTAGGCTTTGAGATTGTCTTTCCCGGTGTTTTTGAGACTGTGACATTATCTTTGCCCGAGCACTTCCACTTCTACAAAGTTTGTGTATTTTATGATTCAGGACGATAGGTGTTTGTGTATAATATGAGTGAGGATGATAGGTGTTTGTGTGTTTTATGATTCAGGACGATAGGTGTCGTGGGCATTGATGCTACCCTGGACAAGATAGAGAATTTTCTGACCAAGCACCAATGGGGCACAGTGTACTCCTTCCTCATCAACAATCAAGGGGAGACAATCTTCCATCCGAAACTGAAACCCAGCACCAATGTAAGATTCACATCTCTGTTGTCTACTTCATTTGAGGTCATGGTTAAAACAGTTTTTCTGAGGGAATGACTATTGATCCGAAACAGGGAAATATTGACGAGACAAAGCTGGGTCTTGTCATTCAAGAGGAAGAATAGTTTAAATCTATTGACAGAAAGATAAGTAGACTATTGAAAAACAATATATTGATAATATACTTTGCGTAAAGTGCTTACATGACTCTGAGCAAACTATTTAATAGAAAATGAGACTATTCACCTGTCAGAAAATTGAAGATCTAACTGCAAAGGAGTGAATGGTACTACTTCTGTTGAGGTCAATGGTTAAAACTATTCATCCAAGGGAGTGACTATTGACCCAAAGCAGTAAATTATTGACCGACACGAAATAGTTTACTGCTGAGGGTCAATAGTCATTCCCCGAGGATGAATAGTTTTAACTATTTACTGAAACAGAAGTAGATAGTTGTTTTATTATATTGAATCGTATAAACTCCAATAGTTTGTTTACTTGTTGCTTACTTGTTTACATGCATGACATCACATCATGAGAAAGCGTAACATCAGACTATTGAGCTGCAAAACAAGACTATTGACCGTAAAACCAGATTGAACCGGGTGAATGGTTAAAACTATTCATCCAAGTGAATGACTATTGACCCGAAGCAGTGAACTATTCACTGATGAACTATTCACTATATTGAAGCATAGAGAAAAAAAGTAAGAAAATGTGTCGAGATAAGTAATTTATTTTTAATATTGAAACAATGTTTTCTTTAACAATATGAATAAACAAAATAAAACATATATTTCTTTTTTATCATATTATCAAATGAAAATGTTGCGCGTCCTCCAGATTAATTTTTATTCTGTCATGTCATTGAGCGCTTATGGTAAATAATTGACATTGGTAATAAAGCGATTGAATGATCTGGAAGATACTATTGACTCGGTAAGAGAACTATTCACCCGAAAGAGAATTGACTCTTAAGTCTGGTTTAAGCTGGATTGGACACGTTTGAACACGTTTTCAAGTCAGTAGTTCATACTAATAACTTCCACGTGACTGCTTTTCAACCAATAAAAACTTTGTATATAAAATGACATATATATTAATAACTCATAATAATGACTTAAACGTGACTACATTTTAGTCAATGAAAACTATGTATTTAAAATGATATGTAATAATTCACATTATTCACACACATGTCACTTCTTCTCAGCCAATGATAGTAGAGTAATTGTAAGTGTTATGTAACAATCAATCATATTCTCTACTTTGTATTGACAGCTTCTTGAGGACCCAATATACATTCATATTCTCTGCTTTGTATTGACAGCTTCGTGAGGACCCAATATTCATTCCTATTCTCTACTTTGTATTGACAGCTTCTGGAGGACCCAATATTCATTCCTATTCTCTACTTTGTATTGACAGCTTCTGGAGGACCCAATATTCATTCCTATTCACTACTCTGTATTGACAGCTTCCCGAAGACCCAATATTCATTCCTATTCTCTACTTTGTATTGACAGCTTCTGGAGGGCCCAATATTCATTCCTATTCACTACTCTGTATTGACAGCTTCCCGAAGACCCAATATTCATTTCTATTCTCTACTTTGTATTGACAGCTTCTGGAGGACCCACCATTCCTATTCTCTACTTTTTAGCGTCGTCCGTCTGTCTGTCCGTAAACTTTTTTTTGTAGCGACTACTCCTCTGAAACTACTCAATGGATTTTCATGAAACTTTACAGAAATGTTGCCCATGAAGTCTAGTTGATCCTAGCAAAAATTCATGTTGATGTGAAATCCAAGATGGCCGCCAGATCTAAAAATAGGTTTTTAAAAAACAAGTTTGTAGCGACTACTTCTTGAAAACTATAAGTGATATTGATATGGGACTTTTTCTAAAATGATCAGCATGACATGATGTTGGTCCTTGTCGAAAATCGTTTTGATTCGACGTTAAACATGGCTGCCAGCGGCCATCTTTGTTTACATAGAGTTATATAATGAAAACTTGTAGCGACTACTCCTCTGAAACTACTTTACGGATTTTCATGAAACTTCACAGTAATGTTGCTCTTGATGTCTAATTGATCCTAGCAAAATTTCAGGTCGGCCGGAAATTCAAGATGGCCGCCACGGCTAAAAATAAATTTTCAAAATACAAGTTTGTAGCTACTACTTCTTGAAAACTATAAGTGATATTGGTATGGGACTTTTTCTAAAATGATCAGCATGATATGATGTTGGTCCTTGTCAAAAATTGTTTTGATTCAACGTTAAACATGGCTGCCAGCGGCCATCTTTGTTTACATAGAGTTATATAGTAAAAACTTGTAGCGACTACTCCTTTGAAACTACTTGGCGGATTTTCATGAAACTTTACAGGAATGTTGCTCTTAATGTCTAATTGATCCTAGCAAAATTTCAGGTCGGCCAGAAATTCAAGATGGCCGCCACAACTAAAAATAGATTTTTAAAAAAGAAGTTTGTAGCGACTACGTCTTGAAAACTATAAGTGATATTGATATGGGACTTTTTGTAAAATGATCAGCATGACATGATGCTTATTAGATTCAAACATTATTTTGATTCGACGTTAAACACGGCTGCCAGTGGCCATTTTTGTTTACATAGAGTTATATGATGAAAACTTGTAGCGACTACTCCTCTGAAACTACTTGAAGGATTTTCATGAAACTTCACAGGAATGTTGCTCTTGTTAACAGATTGATCCTAGCAAAATTTCAGGTCGGCTGGAAATTCAAGATGGCTGCCATGGCTAAAAATAGATTTTCAAAATACAAGTTTGTAGCGACTACTTCTTGAAAACTATAAGTGATATTGATATGGGACTTTTTGTAAAATGATCAGCATGACATGATGTTAGTCCTTGTCAAAAATTGTTTTGATTCAATGTTAAACATGGCTGTCAGCGGCCATCTTTGTTTACATAGAGTTATATAATGAAAACTTGTAGCGACTATTCCTCTGACACTACTCGACGGATTTTCATGAAACGTAACAGGAATGTTGCTCTTGATGTCTAATTGATCCTAGCAAAATTTCATGTCGGCCTGAAATTCAAGATGGCCGCCACGGCTAAAAATAATTTTTCAAAATACAAGTTTGTAGCGACTACTTCTTGAAAACTATAAGTGATATTGATATGGGACTTTTTCTAAAATGATCAGCATGATATGATGTTGGTCCTTGTCAAAAATTGTTTTGATTCAACGTTAAACATGGCTGCCAGCGGCCATCTTTGTTTACATAGAGTTATATAGTAAAAACTTGTAGCGACTACTCCTTTGAAACTACTTGGCGGATTTTCATGAAACTTCACAGGAATGTTGCTCTTGATGTGTAATTGATCCTAGCAAAATTTCAGGTCGGCCGGAAATTCAAGATGGCCGCCACGGCTAAAAATAATTTTTCAAAAAACAAGTCTGTAGCGACTACTTCCTGAAATCAAAATCAATCAGTAGAGCTTCAAGGTCATTGACCTCTTGTTATTGACAGCTTCCGGAGGACCCAATATTCATTCCTATTCACTACTTTGTATTGACAGCTTCTGGAGGACCCAATATTCATTCATATTCACAACTTTGTATTGACAGCTTCCGGAGGACCAAATATTCATTCCTATTCTCTACTTTGTATTGGCAGCTTCCGAAGGACCCAATATTCATTCCTATTCTCTACTTTGTATTGACAGCTTCTGGAGGACCCAATATTCATTCCTATTCACTACTTTGTATTGACAGCTTCTGGAGGACCAAATATTCATTCCTATTCTCTACTTTGTATTGGCAGCTCCCGAAGGACCCAATATTCATTCCTATTCTCAACTTTGTATTGACAGCTTCTGGAGGACCCAATATTCATTCCTATTCACTGCTTTGTATTGACAGCTTCCGGAGGACCCAATATTCATTCCTATTCACTACTTTGTATTGACAGCTTCCGGAGGACCAAATATTCATTCCTATTCTCTACTTTGTATTAGTTTAAACATATTTTATTCATTGTATTTACAAGTTAAGCATATATACAATAACAACAAATAAAGGATTGGAACGGAAGCATAATGCTTATTAAGTTCTTTTCCTTACCATGTTTATATGTAACACTAGAATGGCAGACTTTGTATTGGCAGCTTCCGAAGGACCCAATATTCATTCCTATTCTCTACTTCGTATTGACAGCTTCTGGAGGACCCAATATTCATTCCTATTCAAAGCTTTGTATTGACAGCTTCCAGAGGACCCAATATTCATTCCTATTCACTGCTTTGTATTGACAGCTTCTTGAAAACCCAATATTCATTCCTATTCTCTACTTTCTATTGGCAGCTTCCGGAGGACCCAATATTCATTCATATTCTCTACTTTCTATTGGCAGCTTCCGGAGGACCCAATATTCATTCCCATTCTCTACTTTGTATTGGCAGCTGTATTGGCAGCTTCCGGATGACCCAATATTCATTCCTATTCTCTACTTTGTATTGACAACTTCCGGAGGACCCAATATTCTTTCCTATTCCCTACTTTGTTTTGACAGCTTCCAAGGATGCAATATTCATTCCTATTCTCTACTTTGTATTTACAGCTTTCAGAGGACCAAATATTCATTCCTATTCTCTGCTTTGTATTGACAGCTTCCGAGGACCCAATATTCATTCCTATTCTCTACTTTGTATTGACAGCTTCCGAGGACCCAATATTCATTCCTATTCTCTACTTTGTATTGACAGCTTTCGAGGACCCAATATTCATTCCTATTCTCTACTTTGTTTTGACAGCTTCTGGAAGACCCAATATTCATACCTATTCAACAACTGGAGCAAGATAAGAAGAACATGCCAGAAGAATTCTCCATCATCGCAGAACACATGCAGGCAGGAAAGGAGGGATCCTTTAAGATAGAGAAGGCCATTGATGGTAAACCTAGGGTATGCCTTTATTTATAACTGTCTAAAATAGATCTGCATACTTCAGAGGCACTGTACGCGAATTGTGGCTTTTTGAAACCAGTCACATGTTTTGTGTTTTGTAAGGCCTGAAAAAAGGTTTGTTTCCTCTTACCCGACCGACTGTGATTTTTACCTGCTTTTATTATAGCAGTAAAAGAATCGTTACGATGAAGATGCAAATGAATTATTATACCAGTCGCTTAGCAACGATCATTTCCGTTTTTGATTTTCAACCCATACATCTTTTTGGCATTGGAAGTTGTCAATTTGAAGTTTGCTTTTCTCATCAAAATCATGCATACAAAGTCAAAAACATACATAAATCGAAAGATAAATATTTTAATTTACTTGTTGAGAAGAAATAAATTCAAAATCGATTGAATATTGTGTTATACACGCGTTTTACCTGCGACCCACATTAGCAGATTACACAAAATGTCCGCCATTGGCATTCAATATTATCATCATGTTTTTTTTTTTCACAGCATATTTCCCCTAGCCATAAGCTTGATTTTTACAAATATTACGTTTGTTTGAAATTTTTAAGGTTAAAAAGGTTAAATTTAAGGTTAAATATTATTTTAAAACTAAGATAGATGAAGGATGTTCCCAGAATACATATCACGTGATACCTCTATTTTTAAATTTCCAATCAAAATTGAGGGCACTAGCGAGAAGCAGATCGACCTATTGCAAATATTGCATGTTGTTTACATAAGCTACTGTATACCGCAATGCACTTGACAGCTACACACCAAGACGATTTGGGGTAGGAATTTGGGAGTTTTCCCGGAATCCTTAATATTTTATGACAACAGAGTACCTGTATCTGCAGCTCTCTATGTGTACCAAAACACAACACAAACAATAGACTTGTTTTATGCAACAGTCAGCTTTAATTCTGACAGTGCTGTTATAAATATATAATTTGAAACACACTGGTATTGAGGTCTTACAAAAAAAAAAAATGACCTACCGACCCCCGTTTTTTTGGGCATGTAACAGGAAACATCACTATTTTCTTTTAGGCCTAAGTAAAATGGGTTTGAATTGAAATGCTGGTTGACTGGTTATTCATTGTACTTGTACGTAAGATGAAGTACCTACCATGTGTCCCACATGAGCCTGGAAAAGCGGAAGCCCACTTGGCAGGAGTCACCGGAGATTTACAACTGATTTTGGTATCAAATGTTGGTAGTCTAATAAGTAGTTACCATCCTATTTAAATGGCAAATGTCTTCTGGGACTGATTTTTTCACAAAATTAAAATATGTTTATTTTTCAGTTATAAATCTCTAAATTATTATACACATCGTTCTTTCATTAGCGGCCATCTTGGATTTGCGCTAAAAAAAGAAGTCCGCTAAATAATAATTTCTTACAGTATGTAATATGTTTGATGTGAATCAATTTTAATAGTATAATCGTCGGGGGCCACTTTCCGTCACTTATGTAAACATAAACTAATTTTTCCGACAAATCTATGTATCCTGACAATTTTTACTCTATTTTCTATTAGGTTACCTCTTCCTGGAAATTTGAAACCAAAGAATTTTGTTTTATATAAATTATCGAAGTGGCACGTGACCTTTTTATAAATAGACTAAAACTGCGAAATCGTTTTGTTTACAAGCGCAGTTTCCGTCATGTATTTTATCGAGTGATAGATTCAACTAGGTCAAGATACAGTAAACTTTTATGAATTAGAAACTTGTTTGCAAGTCTATTCAACAATTTCATTGTAAAAATGGTATGTTTGCATTGTTCCATCAGACACCTCGATCGTTATAACAATGCGCCTGGTAACGTCAATGTAAAATGGTCAACGACGACAATTTACACTGTAAAGATGGGTTACTCTGTGTAAATCAAACAGATACCTGTTATACGAGTTGCTTCTCTTTATATAATCACGGTAGAGTGATAAAAATATGACCTCATTACAGTGTTAATTTTTTAATAGTTTATTATGCGGCAGTATGCACGCGCATCCCCAACGCCATATAAGGAGGTATACACATTTTTCGGAGAAATCCCTTTCTTTTGTACTGCTTATTTACTTTTTGGTTGTTTTTCCTGTTTCCAGTCTTCAGTTATAAACATCTGACAATAAGTGACATCGCATAAGTAATTTGCAGTGTAAAAACTTTTTTAAATGAGAATGACGGAAACTGGGCTTGGACGGAAACTGGCCTCTAACGAGTATAGGACTGGATATAATAGATCTTCCATTTGATAAAATAGAGGATTTCAGTCATCAAAGCATACATGTATGTTTCATTTCCAGACATACTACTACGCAGCCCTAAACAACTCTGAATATTCATTCGCCTACAGCATAGCCGATACAGACATGGTAAGTCACCCTACACTTTATCAGATTGCACATATTATAAACTTGAGGTATAATAAATTATAAATATATACTGATACAGACATTTGGTACGCCAGTCCACACATACTTTGATGTTCTGTCATAAAAGCTGTTGCACAGGTTATGTAACACAAATGTTATGTTTTACAGAGTTATGCCTCTTTCCACAAAACTCCAGCCTAACCTACCTTCTAAATTGCAGAGTATTTGACCTGTGGTCATGAAACTTAATACAGTTGTTCTTTATCGTGTATACAATCCAGTTGTCCATTGTTTTTTTAACAGAGTGATGCCTCTCAGTGAAACCTAAACTGGGTCTTATGCAATGTATACAGTTGTTCCTTTAATATCACTAACTCAGTATTGTAGCAAAGGTTCTATACCCCTATTTTCAATTTTAATTTAAATGTTCAACCAAACTTTGGTTATAAATTGCAAAGTGTTTGACCTATGGACATAAAGCCCCTGGGGGAAAAAACGCCCCCACAAACCCTTGGAAAAACATCGCATATTCTTGTAAATGAATATCCCTATACCCATAACGATCAGGTTTGTTCAACGGGATAATAGGCTGATCATGTGGCCCAGTATCTTTAATCTTAAAAAAAATAAACAATTTTCTTCAGGAGTTCCTCCGATCACAGGAGCCACTAAACAGGAACATGTACACAACCAGTTACTTCAACCTTCTGAAACACTACAACAGTTCTCTGGCTCGCAAACTCCTGGAGAAAGGCACCTACGAGGAAATAGAAATCCACGAGAACGAGAGCAAATACCCTGGCCTGAGAATCACGTACAAATATTCCACCATCTTCCTTGCCCCAATGTCATACTGTGATCCTATAGAATATCTCTATGATGACGACTTGGACCGAAAGACGGTGGACGCGCATAAATGGATAAATAGTAAAGAACCAGATTATGGGTGCGAATCCGGAAAACAGAAGTTTGAGAAGGGAGTGAGGTATTTAAAGCATTGTTTTATATTTAACATCAGTTTTGCTTCAATGTATATATATGTATTAATTTTAAAGGATAAAGAATACTGCATGATGTTGTCCACAGACATATTAATAAACAGATAGGAAACTTCCTATCTTAACCAATGAAGTAACCAAAATATCACTTGGCACCTTAACTTTTCCTTCTATCTTCTCTGTCAATTATTCACCGATTTTGATGAGAATACATCCAAAAGATTCACAGTGAATAACAAAATGGGATTATAATAATTTATGTTTATTTTCAAAATAAGAAATTGTATAAAAAGAATGTTTAAAGTTTAAAATGTCATCATTTTTCGCTTTTCTCTTAAAAATCAATATTTTGACATACCGGTAGTCAAAGTTTCCATCAAACTCCTTTTTTGCTCTCAATGTAAGAGAAAACAAAATACTATCATTGGAAAGAAAATTAAATTTGTGATGGTATTTGTCTTGAATGAAACTATATCTATAAAACTCTTCATGATATGTGTGTTTAAAGTTGGGAAATATTTTGTGAAATTTTCGAACTGTGCCACTTGTTTACACAATTTTCATAGTGTCCATTCTATTTGTTATTAGGTCTGTGTGTTGTCTTATTAGGTATCAATTTTACATTAACAGTAGTTAACACTTTTATGTTAATATAAAACACTTTTATCTTGTAGATATTGATTTTATTAGCTTAAACATATTTCTTTTACATCGATTGTGAAACAAGTTCTTGCAACTTATATTAATCACTCTCAATGGTTTCCTGGGTAGAACCAGTACTAAGCAATGTGGATTAATTATCTTGCTCATCAGGCTAAATAACATGGCCAAGGTGAGGATCGAACCCACGATCTTTCAATTAAAATGATTTAATAGACTGTTGTAGCTGGCATCAGGAGCTTATCGTGGTGTTTTGGTTTATCAAGTCTGTATGAGTCCAGTATTTGATGTGTTTTAGAGCTGACGTGTTGATCACCCAGCCTATTGAGGAGATTTGGAAGGCGAGAAAGTTTGAGTCGCTCAGCCAGATCAAATGGACGAATGTGGGAACAAGAAGTGGCGTGTTCAGAACGTACCCGGGACACAGATCTAGACGTGGTTATGATCCTACCAAGTAAGATAATTCTCCATGTAGTATCTATTATGTATTAACCCTTAACCCGCTACATATATAGAATGGACGGTTCTTTCTTTGAGTTAAGACCATTCCATTTATGTGACAAAGGGGTGTTTTAGGGAAAATGAATGATCAGCAGCTGGACATTGTAAACCCTGATCAGCCTGCGAGTTACTTAGCGGGTTAAGGGTTTAAGCTAGTGTTCAGTGCAAAACAGTCTTTCTTAAAACAAGTTTATCATCTACTGAAGAGAGTGTTTCAGTCAGATATCACAAATTTGTTCTTGACCGTAAATTTTTAGAAGCTGTTTACACTACATTTAGTCGGTCAATTTTGGAATATACGTAGTTTGAGATAATTGCTTACTGTACGAAAATAATGATATAAAAAGAAGCAAAAAATAGAAGCTACTAGGATAGTATCTGCAGCAGCTAAATTTAGGTATCAATTTTTCTGTTAAAAAAGTAAAATGATTAGGAAAGTCTGATTTGTATTTGTTTGTATGGTGTTTTTACGTCATTTTCAACACATGTAAAGTTATACATGAAGGGTGATTTTTTTTTGTGCTGGAGGCAGACCACCCACTTTTCCTGAGTAGAACCAGTACAGTACACCTCCTGCCATCCGTAAGAATCGTCACTTTCTCACAAGTCGTGCGCCCATTGGTATTTGATTCCACAGCGATTAACTCAGTAATATTATTACTCCGCAGTTATTAAATGCATATATACCCAGCAATGTAGTTGAATCTTGTTCACATGATTTAGGTTTAGGGTACATATTGTGTTAGAAATTACTCAAAGTTCTTTGTTAATCAGGAGCCCCTAGTACCTGCTTACATTAAGTATATTTTTGTAAATCAGGAGGCCCTGGTATCTGCGTACAATAAAGCTAAGTTCTTTGTTAATCAGGAGGCCCTGGTACCTGCGTACAAGCCGTGCCCCACACCAGATCATCATCTCCTCGCCATACATGGATGCTGCAGGTGTCGGCAAAATCAACACTATTTCCCAAGCCGTGTTTGAGGGCATGAAGATGAAATCTGACGAGGAGTGTAAAATCATCTCCCTGACTGGTCCCTGGCCAGGAGGATGTAAATGCAATGTTGACGATGACTGTATTATTAGTAAGACCATTGCTACCTTCTTTACAATAAAAATTAACATTCACTATAGGAAAATGAACCCTGTAAATGATTCAATAGCTGATTGAATATAACTTATTTTAATAAAAAAGGATCCCCTTTACTGTATTTATTGACATTCACACTATCGATATTTTAATGCAGTGTGGCAGACGAAAAAGTCCCGATGCTATGAATCAGGAGGGTTATAACTTACTGATCCTTTGGGATCATCAAGCCTAAGCACTATAGCTTTAAAGTAGCATACTGCTTAGCCAGTGCTAGAGGGAGTGAGAGGTGTTGCAAATTATATTACCTCTCGTGAACATATTCAGTAACACCGAGTCTGCTACTTTCTTCTCTTATTTGTGTCCAAGCCTTCCTGTGGACTGCTTCAAATTGCGGTGCGCTCCTTGTGGGCGCTGTCGCTTCCCCCGGTGACTAACAGTCAACTTAGAACTGTTACGGACCAGGGGAATCCAAATGTATAATTAAAACAAAGCATTGTGATGGCCATCACCTGGTGTTGATGCAATGTGATTTCTGCCCAGTGCTCTAAATGTCAAAGTGAAGAAATTCAATCAAGCGAGGGTAAATGGCGGCAGTAACTATGAATCTCTTAAGGCTGTAGGTTGGTCACTCTTGGCCACTGCGTGGTGCTGAGGTTGCGGCTCTTGTTATCTCATAAGAGATCATAATGGTGAAACCCTCGGGGAACAATCTCTGGTACCCCGAGGGACCAATCCTAAGTTAGGACAATAGTCCACGTGAGAGTTGTGAGGTGAAGTTGCTTCAGTACGGGGAAGCCCATATCAGGCATGCTGAACAGGTGAATAGCTAAGCCAACAATCGAAGCATAATACGAAGTTTGTGATGGTGCGGATGAGCGGTGGTCTTTGACATTATGCGGTCTTGCCTGCCTTGTTTATCCAATAACCTAACACATACTACATGTGCACATATTTCCTCTTGGGAGCCACCTGAGGGAGTGACTCATTATTTCAGTGCAAGATCGCAGAGATGCCAACCACTACGATTTGTCCATATTTTATACGAATTTCTATTCCATTTACCCCACTACGACCAGTTTGCATGCAACTACGAATTTCGTTGTGATCGTGAAAAAAAAAATAAAAAAAAATACAGTGACTGAATTAGGAAATGTACTACGACTAACATAATTGAAACCATGAGAACTTATAACTGTTAAATGTACATACACTCTAGTATAAATACTGATCACTGATTGTCAGTGAGATGACATTTCAGTCAATTGTTATAAAACAGTAGAACGACTACTCTAGTAATTTTACAGATTGCCAGAGTGATGTGACATTTCATGTTGTGTTTCAGTGTAACATGATTAAAAATAGCTTGACTTTTCAGCATATATCAGTGTCATTTTTGGCCGTAGAATACTGGAGATTGCATCTCAGAATCAAATATTTTCGCGGGGGGGGGGGGGTGGGGGGGGCATGCCCCCGAACCACTCTAGCACCTCGGGTCAATTCGGGACCCTTGCACTACAGATTTAACAACCAATGACTACAGATTGCATCCAAACAGTGTTGGCATCTCTGAAGATCGGGTCGAAAGTCAAAACATTACAAATCCCGAGCAAGGACTAGCCTTGATTTTGAGATTCTTGCCCAATGTTGGGATATCGCAATGATGATATCCAAAATCCATGGAGAATGGCATGATAATGTTCCCAATCCAGGAGGAGTTCAACGCCCACCCTGCATCCTAGTGACAACGACACCAGCCTTAGAGCCAACATTCCTTAACATGGGAAGAATGCCCGGATTGACTGTCAGTTCTTCTATAATCTAGATAGATATTCAACATGGTGTGGATAGTGTGAAAGGCATTTGACTCATTCAGGGTCCGCTCCCTGAGAGTAGGGATAGGGTCCTAGCCCTGTATTCGAAGGGAAAAACCAACCATCCACTAAACCTGCACCGGACCGTGGGGCCCCAGAAATCTTGTCCATGTCATTACGAGGGCTCAAGTACCCACAATAAGCTTCAAGGCTACAATATATTTGTTAGCTTCCTTGTGGCTTTTTGTCTTCTTTAGACATGAAATGGAAAAACAAGAAAACACCTTGGAATAGCTGGGTTATTTTATAAAATGTTCATATATACTAAAGGAAAAAAGAAACATAACTCGGGAATTTTCGCTATATATTGTATAATGTATACTATGCTGCTGTTAATCGAAGTGTACATGGCTACCTGAGACTTTTCGTATCGGAAAACACACTAAAACAATACTTAAGTTAACACACCAGATGTTACGCCTTCAAAGTTTCATTATTGATAGAATATGCGTTTGACTCAAGCATGTGAGCAAACTTAAGATGTAAAATTTTGCAATCTCTTTACATTAAATATAATACTGAAATGGTTCAGATTTTCAACATTTATTAATTTCGTGTTACAAAGTGTACTGTGATTCAAAAGTCTATAAAAGCTAAGTTTTGTCCTTTCTCTAACTAGATGCAACAACCCTTTTTTTTTTTTACAAAACATCTTGGTATTTCTCTGGAATATTACATGGAATTAGGTGTACAGTATATAAATTATATAGCGGAAATTCCCGAGTTGTTCCTTGAGGATATGTGTGTATGTACAGCTTATATGCTACAGGGACTACACGTCTTTGAAACGCCTTAATATGTTCCGTACACTATCTACAGAGGTGTGTTATGAGAGTAAAGGTGAGCAAGTGAGCGACCATCGTCGATGTGCCACGGAGCGGGTGGAGGCCGTGACGGGGTTAGACATCTTGTACGATGACTTTCAGAACAAAACCATGGAGAGTATGGAAGCAAGTGACTTCAAGAAGTCATGTGGACAGATGTACCACTGTCCGGACGATGAACCCAATTGCTCAACTAGGTACGTAGGTTAAAAAATATGTATTGGCATTTTAGGATAAAATCTGACCTCTATGCTTACATTTCATTTAATTGGCCAAATCGCAATCATTGTTTATATTTCAATAAATGCCATGGTCAGTCTCACCTCTTGTACAAGTAAAGACGTTTTGCATTATGGAGAAAACAAAGGTGTACATTTGGAGAGTAGGGAAAGTTTGAACATTTTGATAAAGAATGTACTTTTGAGTACATACAAAGTAAGTATATTGTCGGAACTTTTTTTTTTCTAATTGAGCACAAATTTACCTTCAAACTTTATTCAGTTTGTCGTCATAAATAAGTTGACATTACCATAAATATTGGAAAATCATTCTTTATAAGAAAATCAATAAGATGTATACCTCCAGTTGTATATATGGTGATAGTAATAGCTGCATATCTAGATGCCTGTAACACAACTGACAGATTCATTGTCCATTTTGTAATTTTTTGTCATGCTTATTAATGGTCATAATAGGTCTGCCACGTTTACTGAATTTTGTAAACGTTTACACGGAAACAAATCCACGAAACGATTCCGTTGAAACGACCAGTTAGTCACATTTGACTTCAGAAATAATACCTACCGGTAGGTTACCAAAGGTGTAATTGTTTTTCAGCAGCTAGGATCTCAGTAGTCAACAGTTTTACTTGCCCATTTTTTGTGTTTTTAGCTCTACTGATCACAGATCAGCAGAGCTTATGCCGTGGTGCGTCGTCCGTCCTTCCGTCCATAAACTTTTTTTTGTGGCGACCACTCTTCTGAAACTACTTGACAGATTTTCGTGAAACTGCACAGGAATGTTGCTCTTGATGTCTTCTAGTTGATCCTAGCAAAAACTCCCCCACCCCACCCCACACACACCCCCCTCCCCGAGAATGATAATGTACGGAGGGCCTATTTATTGCTGAAAGGCACTGCTCAGCTATGGACATACCTTTTTAATACTTGTCTACCTAAATATAAGCTAAGTTCAATGGGGTGTTTGACTAGATTGATGTTATAAGTGATCTTGATAAGAATGTTTATATTGAGAGAATTCTCCAGAGTGGCATACAGGGAGTAAAATCTTCAGATGAAAGTTAGTTGCGCAATGAAAACGATCAAAAACATTTTTTTTGTGAAGTCTTATGACATCGGTATAAACGTTGGTGACGTCACTATTTTCAAATGTCAGGGCCATTATCATTATCGCTTTTTGGCCCTGCTGTACGAGGCCCTGCAATATCCGATAATGAGTCGAGAGACTTCATGATACAAAATGTTTAGTAACAGGTGTGTTACTATGTTTAGGTAGGCATGTAATAACACCTATTAGTGCATTAAACATGTTGTGCTAAAATTTAACAATTAATTCAGATGCTACCTGTTTGACTCCAATGCATTTCTGATCATGGACCCAGATTTCCTAATAGCGAGCGACTTGGACGAGAGTAAATACGAAAGCGTGCAACTGGGCGTGAAAGAAGGCGAGGTGATGAAGGCGCTTATCTACAAACACGGGTTTATAAGGCGCACGGAGAAAGTGGATTTTCAGGGATCGTGTAGAATAACTCCAGAGGAACCAAAGGTTGGTCATGGCATGAATATGTAGTGAGAGGATGTAAATAAAACAGAAATCTTCGAATAGTAAGGGAAAACGTCCAGGTGATTGTGTTTATATGCACAACTGAGAAAGTGGTGTATTCTGTTCTTCATTTATACCTCACCTGAAGTACTGTTATTTCACAAACTTAAGAAATAAGTTATATCCCGGGTGTATATATACTAAAGGAAAAAAGGAAAGCTCGGGAATGTGCTCTATTTATTCTATGCTGCTCTTGATCGAATTGTAAATGGCTACATAAAACATTTCCTTTCAGGAAAAGCAGGTGAGCAAACTTAAAATGTAAAATTTTGCAATTTCTTTACATTAAATACGTACTGAAATGGCTCAAATTTTCAAAGCGGAATTTCAACAGTTATGAATCCCGCATTGATTAAAACTTCTACAACAGCACTGCTTCGTCCTTTCTCTAACAAGCTGCAACTCCTTTTTACAAAACATCTTGGGATTTATCTGGGATATTAGTGGAACTAAGTGTGCAGTATATATATATTATATAGCGGAAATTCCCGAGTTGCGTTTCTTTTTGTCTTTCATTACGTGGTCCCGCCTTAATTCCATGATTAAGCGTTGGGAAAGCATATATTAGTGGGATGTATAACAGATATTTCGACAATAAAACATGTTTAAAAACATTTTTTACTGAAAAAAATGTGATAACCTGTTTAAAATTACCTATTAAATGTTTTAATTTTACAATGTTTAAGTTGAAATTAAGGTTTTATTTCATACCCCAGCCAACCCCGTTTTCACTTCATGGAGAATGGGTTGGATGGAGTATGAAAGTTAATACTTGGACCACCTAATGAATATATATATTTTACCAGATAATAAACTTTCTGGCTTGGACGGTGAAAACTGTTTTAAAGACACCAGGGTAAGATGTCATACATTTTGAGCCTGTTCCATTGTATGGTCTGCCCAATTTTCCTTATTATTTCTACTCCGATACAAACTGAGCTCATACACTTCCATATCCAACACAATATTCTAATCACACTTGTGATGCATATGATTGGTTTCTCAGTAGTTAATAAACATAAAAATTTAAAATAAGATACTTATGGATGATCTAGAGTTACTTAAGTTGACAAAAATTAATTTGTTTAAATAATGTATCAGATGTCATTGGATGGTATACCAAAGAACCCAGAGGAGCAGGACGACTATACAAAGAATAAAGGACCCATACCCAGCTTTAACAATGAATATGGCTGTATTCAGGATGTCGTCGGCTACACTGTCAATGAGACAGCTCTCGGTAAATAAATATTGGTATTCAGATCTCTGTTGCGTTCCGCTGTTATGTTTGTTTGTTTGTTTGTTTTACATAATTTCTTGCATATCTTAGGCAATATATTTTCGGGGGAGCATATAGTTGCCATCAGTCTATGATTGTATGTACGTCCATATGTAAGTATGTCCGTCCGTCTGTCCCGCTTTCTCCAACCTTTTCATCCAATTTTCATGAAACCACAGGAAGTATCAGTATGTCTAGTAGCGCATATTTTCAAAATGTTTCGGTTGAACGATTGTCGGCTCAACTCCTATGTTTTTCATCCGATTTTGATGAAACTTCATAGGAAGTATCAGTATGATGTCTATATTGTCAAGACATTCAGGTTGATTGGTTTTTGGCGGAGTGACGTTTTTCGAATCTAAAGCTTGTCCGCTCATCTCCTCCTAAATTTCTCATCCGATTTCCATGAACTTTATTTCATTGGAAGTATCGGTGTATAGTAGCGCATATTGTCAGGATGTTCTAGTCGAATGATTTTTGGCACAGTTACGAGATTGAAGTTTTTCAAATATAAAGCTTGTCTGCTCAATTCCTCCTACATTTTTCATCCGATTGTATTTCACGTGTACTTTTATTCGGGGAGCATTCATCGGTTCTAGTGATTTCTTGTTGTGGTAGAAGCAGACCACCCCATTTTTTCTGGGTAGAACCAATACTGTATACCTCCCACCATCAATTGCTCTGTTAGGGGGAATGTACTGAACATGTGTTGATTTTTGTATTTTTATTAATGACCTGTTCAGTATTGTAAAAATGGCTGTAAGATTTTGATAAGTGTGCAAACTTTCCCAAATAATGAGACTGCATTCAGTAAATATATAGTATTTATTAGATCTCTGTTTCATGTTGTTGTCATTTTACTCTGTTAAAGGGAATGTACTGAATATGTGTTGATTTATGTCTTTGGAAAAGTGGCTATAAGATTTTGACAATCATGTCAAAGATGTTGATACATGATGGTTGCAGAACCTGAGAGTTGTTGGATTCATTGTGATGAATGTAGTAATGGGCCACCAATGCTGGTCAAAGTGAGGATACATAGGGCATGCACACCCAACTGCTTACTAGTGAGGGAATTATTATTATTCAATAGTCACTTTTCCCCTTCAGTTGTTTTTAGCTCAACTGATCAGAGATCAGCGGAGCTTATGCCGTGGTGCGGTGTCCGTCGTCCGTCCGTCCGTCTGTCCGTCTGTCCGTCTGTCTGTCCGTAAACTTTTATTTGTAGCGACTTCACAGCTGAAACTACTGGATGGATATTCATGAAACTTTACAGAAATGTTGCCCATAAAGTCTAGTTGATCCTAGCAAAAATTCATGTTGATGTGAAATCCAAGATGGCCGCCAAAGCTAAAAATAGAGTTTTAAAATACAAGTTTGTAGCGACTTCTTCTTGAAAACTATAAGTGATATTGATATGGGACTTTTTCTAAAATGATCAGCATGACATGATGTTGATCCTAGTCAAAAATCGTTTTGATTCAACTTTAAACATGGCTGCCAGCGGCCATCTTTGTTTACATAGAGTTATATAGTAAAAACTTGTAGCGACTACTTCTCTGAAACTACTTGGCGGATTGTTATGAAACTTTACAGGAATGTTGCTCTTGATGTCTAATTGATCCTAGAAAAATTTCAGGTCGGCCGGAAATTCAAGATGGCCGTCACAGCTAAAAATAGATTTTTAAAAAATAAGTTTGTAGCGACTACTTCTTGAAAACTATAAGTGATATTGATATGGGACTTTTTCTAAAATGATCAGCATTACATGATGTTGATCCTAGTCAAAAATCGTTTTGATTCAACATTAAACATGGCTGCCAGCGGCCATCTTTGTTTACATAGAGTTATATAGTAAAAACTTGTAGCGACTACTCCTCTGAAACTACTTGGCGGATTGTCATGAAACTTTACAGGAATGTTGCTCTTGATGTCTAATTGATCCTATCAAAATTTCAGGTCGGACGGAAATTCAAGATGGCCGTCACAGCTAAAAATAGATTTTTAAAAAATAAGTTTGTAGCGACTACTTCTTGAAAACTATAAGTGATATTGATATGGGACTTTTTCTAAAATGATCAGCATGACATGATGTAGATCCTTGTGGAAAATTATTTTGATTCGACGTTAAACATGGCTGCCAGTGGCCATCTTTGGTTACATAGAGTTATATAGTAAAAACTTGTAGCGACTACTCCTCTGAAACTACTTGACGGATGTTCATGAAACTTCACAGGAATGTTGCTCTTGATGTCTAGTTGATCCTAGAAAAATTTCAGGTCGGCCGGAAATTCAAGATGGCCGCCACAGCTAAAAATAGATTTAAAATAAATAAATTTGTAGCGACTACTTCCCAAAAACAATAAGAGATATTGATATGGGACTTTTTCTAAAATGATCAGTATGACATGATGTTGGTCCTTGTCGAAAATCGTTTTGATTTGACCTTAAACATGGCTGCTTTGTTTACATAGAGTTATATAATGAAAACTTGTAGCGACTACTTCTTTGAAACAAACTGACGGATTTTCATGAAACTTTACAGGAATGTTGCTCTTAATGTCTTATTGATCTTAGCAAAATTTCAGGTCGGCCTGAAATTCAAGATGGCCGCCACGGTTAAAAATAGATTTTCAAAAAACAAGTCTGTAGCGACTACTTCCTGAAATCAAAATCAATCAGTAGAGCTTCAAGGTCATTGACCTCTTGTTATTAATCTCTAAAATGTCGCTATTAATGTGTATAGGGAACATGTCTAATTTTACTATATATGTTATGTCCTTTTTATATTTCATCTTTGGTGCAATTAAAGCCTTTATTTATGTCATATAAACTCTCCAGGTCCGAGCAGAATGGTAACTGGTAATGTGTCCGGACCCTGTATGTCGGGCTTCTACTATGTGACGGCCCTTCCCAAGACCAATCTTTATCTGCTGGTAATAGAAAACTGGAAACCATACAGGGAGAGTCTATTCTACAACTTCAACTGTAAAATAACTAGAAGGTATATATATACAACAGAAAACACAACAAATCACAAAAGCATTCCAGTAACAGGTGAATTAATTCCAGTAAAATAACAAAAACATTCCAATAAGCATGGAAGTGTTCCAATGAATCACAAAAAAAATCAAATAAATTTAAAAAACAAGTGACGTATTTTGAGTAAATCACAAAACTATTCAAATATATTCAAACAGCAAGCCAAGTATTTCGAATAAATCACAAAACCATTTAAATATCAGAATGATCAGTCTGCAGGTAAAGTTTTGAAGGAAATAAAAAAACATCATTCAAATAACTAGAAATATTTTGAATAATTCATAATTTTTTTAAAACGGTCAAATAACAGGTGAAATATTTCAATCAAATCCCAAAACTAGTCTAGTAACAGATGAAGTATTTCAAGCAAGGTCATTAATGGAAGATTTATTCTAAAGAAAAAATACATTGGGAGAAGCTGGACCACTGTTTCACTTCTCAATTACTTCACTTTTGTTTTAATATTTAGTTGTTTAATTTTATTTTCTAATTCTCGATACATTTTACAACTACTTTTCGTTGCTCTTCCAGTATTGTCAATTCAGGCGCATACAGAATAATCAATGGGACATGTGCTCACGAAGAATCATCGAAAGTGACATTAGCTGGACAGAATAAGTGTCCGGCACTGCGTGAGCTTCAGCTCCCATGTACGTACACGACCGGTGTGACACATACAGCTTCCCTCATGGCCATAGTGATAATATTACTTATAGCAGTGTTATTATCCTAGCAGCAGACATTAAAATATGTGTGATTTGACTCATTAGCTCTACTGGCCGAAGGCCAGCAGAGCTTATGGGATGGCGAGTTGTCCGTCGTCCGTCGTCCGTCGTCCGTCTGTTAACTTTTGCCTTGTGAACACTCTAGGGCCTTCATTATTAATCGAATCTTTACGAAACTTTGCCAGTGTCTTTATATCAATGAAAGCTTGGACAAGTTCGAAAACCAGCCGGATCGGATAAATTTCACCGGAGTTATGGCCCTTGTTTCGCTGAAAAATGCCATTTTAAGCCTTGTGAACACTCTAGCACCTTCATTTATTATTTGTTCTTTACCAAACTTGCACAGATTGTTAATATCAATGAAAGCTTGGACAAGTTCGAAAACCAGCCAAATCAGATCAGTAACGCCAGAGATATGGCCCTTGTTTTTTCAGAAAATTGCTATTTTCTGCCTTGTGAAAGCTCTAACACCTTCATTTATTATTTGATCGTTACCAAACTTGCACAGATTGTTAATACCAATGATAGCTTGGACAAGTTCGAAAATCAGCCAAATTGGATCAGTAACACCAGAGTTATGGCCCTTGTTTTTTCTGAAAAATGCCATTTTCTGCCTTGTGAACACTCTAGCACATTCATTTATTATTTGATCTTTACCAAACTTGCAAAGATTGTTAATATCAATGAAAGCTCAAACAAGTTCGAAAACCAGCTAAATCGGATCGGTAACACCGGAGTTATGGCCCTTGTTTTTTCTGAAAAATGCTATTTTCTGCCTTGTGGACACTCTAGGGCCTTCAATATTGATCGGACCTTTACTTAACTTTGCCAGTGTCTTTATATCAATGAAAGCTCGGGCAAGTTCGAAAACCGGCAAGATCGACATAATTTCAACGGAGTTGTGTCCCTTGTTTTGCTGAAAAATGCCATATTAAGCCTTGTGAACATTCTAGCACCTTCATTTATTATTTGATCTTTACCAATCTTTACCAGATTGTTTATATAAATGAAAGCTCGGACAAGTTTAAAAAACAGCTAGATCGGACCATTAACAGCGGAGTTATGGCCCTTGAATTAGTTAAAATGCTATATTTTGCCTCGTTAAGTTGATAGGGCCTTCATTTTTCATGCGATCTTTATAAAACTTTGCTAGATTGTTAGTATCAATGAAAGCTCGGTCAAGGTGGAAAACAAGCCAGATCGGACCAGTAACAGCGGAGTTATGGCCCTTGATTTAGTTAAAATTCTATATTTTGCCTCGTTAAGACGATAGGGCCTTCATCTTTCATCCGATCTTTAAGAAACTTTACCAGATTGTTAATATCAATGAAAGCTTGGAGAAGTTCGAAAACCATCCAGATTGGACCATTTACATCGGAGTCCTGGCCCTTGATTTTCTGAAATATGCTATATCTTGGCCTCATTAAGACGAAAGGGCCTTCATTTGGCCGGATTTCATTGAAACTTTGCAGGGATGATCAGTACCAAGCCCAGTTGTACATAGTCACCGTGTTCCAGTTGAATGATTTTGGCGGAGTTATAGCCCTTTAAAGGTTTTAATACACAAACTTTGTTCTGACTGAACCCTTGGCCGGATTAAAACGAATCCTTTTCAGAGATGATCAATTCCATGTCTAGTTGTGCAAATCATTGCCGTATTCCAGTTGAATGATTTTTTTGGCAGAGTTGTGGCCCTTTAAATGTTTTAATACACAAACTTTGTCTGATCTACTCCTGAACCCCTCGCCAGATTTCAATGAAACTGTGCAGGGATGATCAGCACCAAGCCTAGTTGTGCATGTCGTCGTCACATTCCAGGTTTACAGATATTTGGCAGAGTTATGGCCCTTTAAAGAATTTTGATACCGCAGTTTTTTTCCGGGCTAGTTCTCCTGAACCCCTGGCTGGATATTGACGAAACTTGAAAAGAAGGATCAGTATCAAGCCTAGTTGTGCATATCATCGCCATATTTCGGTTGAATGATTTTTGGCAGAGTTGTGACCCTTTAAATGTTTTAATACACAAACTTTGTCCAGATTAGTCTCTTCTGAACTCTTTGCCAGATTTCAGCGAATCTTGGCAAGAATGATAGGTACTAAGCCTAGTTGCACCTAGCATTGCCATGTTCTGGTTGAATGATTTTTGAAAGACTTGTGGCCCCTTATACATAAACTTTATCTTGAGCCAGTAGAGCATCCACAGGCCCTCTTGGGCCTCTTGTTTTTTTTAGCCAGAGAGTTTATCAAAAAGATAGAGAAATTGGTTGTCAAAAAGTACAAATGTTTATTATATACTTTCCAGTGAAATAGTGGATTTTATGATTGAAATAAAACCTTATAATTTTATTTTCATTGTTAGGATGCCGAGTTGTCCGTCGTCCCTCCGTCCGTTGTTCGTCCGTCCGTCGTTAATTTTTGTCTCGTTAAGACAATAGGGCCTTCATTTTTCATCCGCTCTTTTACAGACTTTACCAGATTGTTAATGTCAATGAAAGCTCGGACAAGTTCGAAAACCAGCCACATCGGACCAGTAACAGCGGAGTTATGGCCCTTGAATTAGTTAAAAATGCTATATTTTGCCTTGTTAAGACGATAGGACCTTCATTTATCATCCGATCTTTACCAAACTTTAACAGATTGTTAATGTCAAGGAAAGCTCAGACAAGTTTGAAAACCAGCCAAATCTGACTAGTTGCACCGGAGTTATGACCCTTGAATTAGTTAAAAATTCTATATTTTGCCTTATTAACATGATATCAACCTTTTCCAGATTGTTAATATCAATGAAAACCCAGACAAGTTCGAAAACCAGCCAGATCGGATAGGTAACAGCAGAGTTATGGCCCTTGATTTAGTTAAAAATGCTATGTTTTGCCTTGTTAAGCCTTAGGTTTTTTATTAATTTTAATTACTTTTGTATTATTTTAAGTAAATGTTGAAGTTTTTTACCCTTTTTTTTTTTTCATTTTTTTTTTTTTTAAATATTTTTCATTGATTTTTTTTATTGATTGTTTTTTGTTGTTTTTTTTCATAAGATTTTTTGTTTGAAAGTTTTCATTTGATTGTTTTATTTCATTTAAACATTGGTTTAATTACTTCTTTTTTTTGCGCTTAGTTGGATTTGACGAAACGAAACAGCAGGAAGCATTGGTATGATTTCTAGTTGTGTAGCTTGTTGATTTTTGATGGAGTTACGGCCCATTGACAGTTTTTACCCCTTAGGGCCATACTCAGGCCCTCTTGTTTTTGCAATGTTTTAAAAGTAGTACTGATGAGAATTTTGTGATGACAACCCTTGATATAAGAGCCAGTAGAGCGTTCACAGGCCCTCATGGGCCTCTTGTTTATATTTCACATGTATTATATATTTCACTCAAAATGACATCATGTAACTGTTTACGTTGTTGACGTTATTGACGTCATTGACGTCATTGACGTCATTGTTTTGGCGCATTATGTTTTTTTCTGCATAATTTTTCATGTTGTGAGTATATAATAAATAGAATATTTGTTGGTTTGTCGTGAATATAGGATTTATATTCATCTTGGAGTGAGAAAACTCAAATATTTTCAATTGTGCTCAAGCACTCTTGAAAATATAAGTTTTCTCACTTCTCGATGAAAATAAATCCTATATTCACTCAAAACAAACAAATATCCTCTATATATTTCCAATGGCAATGAAAAAGCGGAAAATATCAGTAATCATTTCAAAAATTATTTTAAATATCTATAATATACATGATATACTACTCAAAGTTTGCAAAGCACCAAACCTTATTTTTGAACCAAGGTGAAAGACATTTATGGTTTCTTTTATATGCAGAAATACACGTCAAGAATCAATTTTAGACAATAAAATAATGAATTTCACATACATTTATAATCGTAAAACAAAATTAATTGATAAAGTTTTATGCTGTTGGTAAAACCAGCCACTGAACTGAAATCTTGGTGCTTTGCAAACTTAAAGTAGTATATTAATTTAAATCAGTTTGTAACGGAATTTACCTAAATATCTAAATCATTTACAAAAGACAATTGAAAGTCTAAATTCAAGCAAACAACATACACATGATTTTACTGATACATTTTGTAAGATTGTTGTATTGGAAAAGGATAAATTATAAACCAGAAAATCAGCAATTCAGAAATTGAGGAAATATTGGATTGAAGGAAATTATGTCTTCAGATGAGTAAGCAAATAACAAAGGGTAGGGGTGGAAATAAATGCTATATCGTATTTGTGTAAGTAAGCTGAAGTTATCTCAAATACACTATGAAAGTTTTTTTAAATTAATCAAGGCTGGGTTTCGTTCTTTAAAGTAAAATCCATTTCCCCCATTCAGAACTCATACAGCCTTATTTTGATGTGTGTATTACACGTGAAAAGCTGTTTGATTGTTTTGACTCACAAACTATCAGTATTTAATACTAACCACAACGACGTGGCGAGATTGTATATTTTGTTGTACATTGTAGAAAAGTTGTGGAGAGATTGTCTGTATTATTGTATATTGTATTTGATTTTACATTTTTATCTCTTTTGTCAATATATTTTGAGTGTCAAACTCGATCAAATTAATTGATAGTTTTAATATAGATCTTGTACTGTAAAGCAATGAAATGCTTGGTTAAGATGCTGTAAATGGAAGTTTTCAGTATCATTATTTTCAGTTGTTAAAGTCTTGTTAGCTCTAGTGATCGAAGGTCGGCGGGGCATGGCAAGTCATCCAGCTTTTGTCTGTTGATATTTGCTCTTTTTGTGATATCTACTTCTCCAAAGACACCATGGCTTAAAATAGACCACAAAATAAAATGTTCCATTGCTCCTCCTCTGAAACCTTAATAGGTATTGGATATGGCATATTTTTGTCTTCCACCATACTGGGGTGATTTTTAGCTTGGATGTCTGTCTGTCTGGATCTCTGTCCGTCACAAGTCATGTCTTCACCATATCTCTTGAACTGCTTAATTTTGAAATCACTTGCCACAAATGTTCGCAATATCGAGACGACATGCAGAGCGCAACTGCCTGCCACGTCCGTTCAAGGTCAAGGTCACACTTAGAGGTCGAAGGTCATATGCACTATATTTCGTGTCCTCTCCATATCTCTTAAACCGCTTGAGGGATTTTGAAATAACTTGAAACAAATGTTCACCATATCGAGACAAGGTGCAGAGAAAATCTTCCAGCCACGTCTGTTCAAGGTCAAGGTCACACTTAGGGGACGAAGGTCATATGCACTATATTTCATGTCCGCTCCATATCTCTTAAACCGCTTCAGGGATTTTGAAATAACTTGGCACAAATGTTCACCCTATCGAGACGACTTGCAGAACACAACTTCCAGCCACGTCCTTTCAAGGTCACACTTAGAGGTCGAAGGTCATATGCACTATATTTCATGTCCACTTCATATCTCTTGAACCGCTTGAGGGATTTTAAAATAACTTGGCATAAATGCTCACCATATCGAGACGATGTGCAGAGTGCAACTTTCAACCAGGTTGGTTCATAAATTATGGGGGAGACGTATGTTTTTGTTACAAAAACAACCCCGTCTAGTGAAAAAATAAAGTATTCTGTAAAGTAAAACATTTAAGCAACCCGACTGTTCCCAAGACAACCCGGGAATGGTCCCGTCCACAACCTGCAAATGGTCCACTCCACAAACGCAAATTGAGGATTCAGCGCAACACTGTTGTAACTACATATAGTTAAAGAAGAAGATACAACAGTGTGGAGCTCAACCTTCGAAATGGTCCACTCCACAACCTGCAAATGATCCACTCCACAACCCATAATCTGCAAATGGTCCACCCCATAACTGCCAAATGATCCACTCCACAACTCGTGAATGGTCCACTCCACAACTCGTGAATGGTTCACTCCACAACTCGTGAATGGTCCACTCCACAACTCGTGAATGGTACACTCCACAACTCGTGAATGGTTCACTCCACATTTCGTGAATGGTCCACTCCACAACTTTTGAATGGTCCACTCCACAACGTTTGAATGGTCCACTCCACAACTCATGAATGGTCCACTCCACAACTTTTGAATGGTCCACAACTTTTAAATGGTTAACTCCACAACTCGTGAATGGTCCACTCCACAACTCATGAATGGTCCACTCCACAACTTTTGAATGGTTCACTCCACAACTCGTGAATGGTCCACGCCACAACTTTTGAATGGTCCACTCCACAACTCATGAATGGTCCACTCCACAACTCGTGAATGGTTCACTCCACAACTTTTGAATGGTCCACTCCGTAACTCGTGAATGGTCCACTCCACAACTCGTAAATGGTCCACTCCACAACTCATGAATGGTCCACTCCACAACTCGTGAATGGTCCATTCCACAGCCCGTGAATTGTCCACCTTACAACCCACAAATGGTCCACTCCACAACTCATGAATGGTCCACTCCACAACTTTTGAATGGTCCAGTCCATAACTCGTGAATGGTCCACTCCACAACTCATGAATGGTCCACTCCACAACTCATGAATGGTCCACTCCACAACTCGTGAATGGTCCACTCCACAGCCCGTGATTGTCCACCTTACAACCCACAAATGGTCCACTCCACAACACAGAATGGTCCACCTTACAACCCACAAATGGTCCACTCCACAACAGAGAATGGTCCACCTTACAACCCACAAATGGTCCACTCCACAACACAGGAATGGTCCACCTTACAACCCACAAATGGTCCACTCCACAACAGAGAATGGTCCACCTTACAACCCACAAATGGTCCACTCCACAGCACAGGAATGGTCCACCTTACAACCCAATAATGGTCCACTCCACAACACAGAATGGTCCACCTTACAACCCACAAATGGTCCACTCCACAACACAGAATGGTCCACCTTACAACCCACAAAGGGTCCACTCCACAACCCAGGAATGGTCCACTCCACAACCTACAAAACCCACAAATGGTCCACCCCATAACACACAAATGATCCACTCCACAACCTGCGAATGATCCACTCAACCACCTGCGAATGGTCCACTCCGCAACCTGCAAATGATCCACTCCACAACCTGCGAATGGTCCCCACCACAACCCACAAATGATCCACTCTACCACCTGCGAATGGTCCACTCTGCAACCTGCAAATGATCCACTCTGCAACTGGCAAATGGTCCCCTTCACAACCCGCAAATGATCCACTCCACAACCTGCAAATGATCCACTCCACTATCTTGTTATTCTTTTTTAACCTGTCTTGAGTGCGGAGATCGAGTCCAGTCGCGTACTATTAAACATTAATGCACTTCAAGGTCTCTGAACTCTTGTTTTTGTACAAGTTTGCAAATAAATCAAATTGGATGACAATCCAAATTTATTAATTTTTTACAGTTATTAAAAGATCTTGACTTGTTTCTTTGTTTCAAAGATTAAAGTGTGGATTTTGTCTAGTAACATGGATGCTTTATGATCCCTAGTTGTTGTTTTTTTACACTATTTATATATGATTTGATTTTCACTTTTTTACATGCGATATGTTGTTTTTTTACACCATTTATATATGATTTTATTTTCACATTTTTACATGCGATATTTCAAATATGTATCTAATTAAATTGAGTATTCAATTAAGTTGTTCATGAGTTATATTACTAGTATACATAATTGATTTTGAAATATATAGTTTACCATGTGCTTGTGCAGTTTTTTAAATGATTTTTTTTTTTTATGTAATACAGGTATATATATATATATATATATATATATATATATATTTGTCTTGATTATTACACTAGTAGTGCTTCTTTACCAAAACCGTCTTAACTCTTTGCCTGCTATATAAATATAGTGGACTGTTTCTTCTTTCATTTTGGACCATTTCATTGATTCAAAAAAGGGGTGCCTTGAAGAAAATTACTCCTGAGAAGCGAACAGTATAAAAGCTGATCTGGTTTTATAATAGTTGCATTGTATTCACCCTTAGCATGCACAGAGTTAATGCCACAACAAAACTCTGTTTATGTGCTATATATGAGTGAGAAAGGGCGAAAACCCAGGCATGACACAGGTCCTTCCTGGAGGCAACAGAGGCTCTGTACCATCTCGATGAGAAAAATGAGCATTGAATGCGCTCAATGCAAATCTAATGTATCTTGTTCTATATTTATATATAGTTGCAGTAGTTTTGCATTCTCTCCTCAACATGTGTCACATTCGTTTTGTGTAATTATGCCCCCGTTTCCACAAAGTGAAGTTAGGGCTATATAGGAATCACTTTGTCCGTAACGTCCTGTCGCATCACGAAACATTTTTGTCCCGTTGCATCCCGTCCAGTCCCGTAACACATTTTTTATAACTTGCATTCCACAAACAGTTTTGAATGGGTTGTTCCCAGACTTCATATACACATAACAACTGATGACCTTATGTCTGTCTACTTCACCCATTGTTGATTGCCTAATTTATTACAGAATTATGGCCCTTTGTTTGACTTAGAATTTGCCCCGTGTGGTTCCGGAGGCCCCATTTGGTTACGGGGGAAAGAATAGGGCCACTGCAGATCCCGTCGGAGGGGAAGGCAGAGAGGTTTCTACCCACCCCCCCAAATTCATGTTCATTTTATCATTTTTTGTTCATGCTCATTAAAGGTCTTCATCATGACCCCTGCATTGTTTCAGGTGCCATCTCGCTCATATCACTAGAGCAGTGGCAGAAAACTATAACGTGGCTCCAGCGTAAATGGAGTGTCTACAATAGAATTTGCAGCAACTCTGCAGTTCAGGGTGAAAAGGTTCTAGGCCCGTTCTACATATTTTATCTCGATATACATGGAAGATGAGCCTGGTATGTTCATTACTGTAAGGTGCCATATAACCTTTCATGTGTTGATGCGCCTTAAAACCTCAATTAGACTTAGAATTTAAGAGGGTGTATTCATCACCTTCAGTGTTAGTTCTAGTTATTGCAACAGTTTGTTGGTACACTTTTATTATTTTCAAACATGCCTTTTTCAACGACCAGTTTATTTATATCTATTTTCTTCAACACTATATGGTTTGATATTTATATTATATACTCACTCATTATAGAGACAGCCAGTTGATCAAACTTATATTTTACATACAGCATCATATTCAATGTCATAATAAAATGTAGGTCAAGTTTAATTTTCAGCATTAAATTGAAATTGCATATTTGGGCTTAAGTCTAAGAATATTGTCAAGAACGGTTATTTGTTATACCTACTTCTAACTGAAAGTTGGTGTTTCTACTCAATGAAGAGGGCTGGCGTGGCGCAGTCGGTAGCACGGCGGATTTGTAACTGGAGGCCCGGGTTCAATCCTCCGTGGTGCCACTGAGTTTCGTCGGTGTGTTTTTGGGCAAGACACTTTCCCTTAGCCTCGTCCGTCAGATGGGGACGTAAAAGCATGTTAAAGAACCATAGGAATCTATTCGATAATAAGAATAGGGCACGGTTCCCAGGTTCCTATGTATCCATCCCCTCTCTCTGGGGCGGCTCTAAATAACATATACTGTGTTGATGAGCCCTTAAACAACATTCAGTTCAATTCTACTCAATGACAGAAGAATACTTCCTTGTGTGAAAACTAAATTGTAAGTATTTGAAAATGCACCAATTACGAGGTTGCCTAGGTTGAATAGCGCAACAATCTCTCTGGTCCCTTGAAACCTACTTTTCCATTATTATGTTAATGGATATTGGTAAAGTCTGGTTTTACAGTATCCGATATTAATGTCAACAAATTAGTTATCCTATTGTAAATTGACCAAAATGTAGTGAAATACTGTGTCATTCACACATACACCTTTTCTATCAAATATTATGGCAGAGTGTTTTACCAGTGTTTACATTTCTATTTTCGATTTAATATAGTGTCTGACAGAGGTCAATTCTCGGATACATGCCTTTTTCCCCCTACCAAATGATTTCAAACCTCAACATAAGTATGAAAGAAACTGTCTTTATAAATCAAGTGTAGTTTTGGTCATGTTGTTTTTAGCTGATAAACTGTATAATTATTTTAAAGTTTAGTTAGTTATATTGTATTTTATTGTTTTGAGAATTGATTTTAATGTTTATTATTTGTACCTGAAATAAAATAATTCAGTTGATAGTGATTAAATACTGTGATATTTATTCAATTTAACTACCAGTAGGACACTTGTTTTTCATTTCATTAAGAGTCTTATTGTATTCTTATTTTATTATACATTTTCATTTAAATATATGTTGCTTTTTTTGTAAAATTTGTTTTTATGTATATATGTTTTATTAAAAATTCCAATAGGCCTTAAGGCATGTGAGGATACAAATAGTTAACACAATACAATGACAGGTAATACGAAATGAAACAACATAAACAAATGTACATATGTATGTATATGGAGAAGATGGTATACATCTTTTCATATCATTAAATCATCTATTTTATACACACAGTCTTTCACTATGTAACACAAAATATGAGTAAGCCTATGTGAGAGTAAAATTCACATTCCACGGACAATGCATCTTTTTAAATATTTGTATTTTATTTTATTTTACATTTCTATTTTACGTGACCCGTGTGGCAAAGAAGAGGGCCACTGCCTATGCCGTTGGAGGGAAAGGCAGAGGTGTAGAATCCCCCCAAATTCATGTTCATTTTATCATTTTTTGATCATGCTCATTCAGGGTCTTCATCATGACCCCTGCATTGTTTCAGGTGCTAGCTCGCTCATATCACTAGAGCAGTTGCAGAAAAACAATAACATGGCTCCAGCGTAAATGGAGTGTCTACAATAGAGTTTGCAGCAACTCTGCAGTTCAGGGTGAGAAGGTTCTAGCCCCGTTCTCCATATTTTATCTCGATGTACATGGAGGATGAGCCTGGCATGTTCGTTCCTGTTAGGCGCCATATAACCTTTCATGTGTTGGTGCACCTTAAAACCCCACTTCAATTCAATTCTATTTTACGTATTATGAATATTGTTTTATATATTTTTCATACACATGACTATAAACATATAAAGACGTATGTATTTAAATGCAATATGTAACTATCATGTTTTCAGTTCATATATATATATATATATCATCTGATAAAGATTTCAAGTACTAAACATAAACAAATAATATATACATCATCATGACGATTACAACAAAATACATGTGGCATTGCATAATATATCTTCGAGGATATTAATTCAAGTGTATCTATTTCATTGCATATATCATAGCACAATCAAACATAACCAAACGTTTTTGCATATGGAATGCAAATGAGTATATATTGTGTATTGTTGATTATGAAACACAAAGCAAAACCAAACTTTAAGACAATGCATATATAATGTAGATGTGTATATATAATAATTGCATATATTCTATGTCAAAAGATAAATCCCAAACATTACAACATGACATTTCCCTTTACTTGCATACAATTTAAAACTTTTGTAATGATTAGTTATTGGAAAATAATATTCTTTCGGATTTCAGATGCTTTGGATACAAATACACTGATTTTTTTCAATTTGTTTTTATTTTTGCAGTTTATTAGCATGATTAGTTAAAAAAAAATCAGCATGCTGGGTCTTTTCCAATAATATTTATCAATGTAATTATTCTAATACCGTTATAATTTGTGCACTCTATTATAAAATGATACTCGTCTTCTATCTTGTTACAAACTCTACATTTTCTTTCATCTAGCGGTATACTTAATGATCTGTGCCATCTAATACCTCAATTTCTAGATTATTGGAGGAAAGTCTCAATCTGGATAATGCTTGTCTAAATTTAGGTATATTTATACAGGTTAAATAATGCTTAAGACTAAAAGTATCACGTGCATTTCTGTAAAAAATAGCTCTGCTTGACTGTTCTAAACGTGAATGCCAATTCTGTACAAAATTGTCATGTAATCTTTGTTTTACCATGCTTAAAAATATATCGCTATTTCCAACTCCCTGATATAGCCATGCATCAAACAATCCAAGATTCCTAATGTCTTAAGCAATGTAACCCAGTTCGTTTTATTTGTCATTACCTCGGCATCAGTTCTAAGCATGCTGTATAAATATATAATACATTTATTTTCATTCGAGTAAATGATTTTTAAGCAGTATTTTATTATTAATACATATCTATGTGTAATCAATTCTGTTCTCCCTAACTCCCCGTAGATAAAATCATTTTGAGCAGATCGCTTTACACGCAAAATGTTTTTGGAATATTGCGTTACACAAAGTCCTGTAGAAAAACCCCACACTTCCGCGCCATAATTCAAAATAGGTTTTATAAGTTTATTAAATAAATCTAATTTATGTTTTACTGATATGTCAGTAAATTTATAAAGGTTCTGTGTTTCATTAAATGAACCACCTTGAGTGAACACAATGCCAAGATACGTAAAAGCGTTTACTATATCTATATTCATATCATTATAAATAAATGTCATATTTCTTGACAATAAACCTGCTTTTCTGAAAGCCATAACTTTAGTTTTGGCCGTATTAACGATTATTATGTGTTCATTGTCATTTCCCCTACGCCTCACATAATGCAAGACGTCGGAATTACTTGTTTGAGTCAGTTGCTGCAATATTAACTTAGAATTCTGTACATGTATTAATTTGTTTCACCAAGCACATTTGGTTTAGACAATGTTTTATATGGGGTTGTACATCTCACTTTATCACATAACTTGTGATCTGGGAGTGTAATAAAGCCATGATATATTTATCTTATTGTACTTGTGATATAAATATAGAAATGGTGACCGAATCATTGTTCGGTCTTTTCCGTTCAGGTTGATGTGCAATTGCCTTGTCAATTTCCGTAACATTTAAGTACCGGATTACATAAAAGTGACGAGGTCATCATACGGCAATGTTATATAAATATATGTTCCGTATGAGGCATTTTTGGAGTTATGTGATGAATAGAATCTCACATTCGAGCCTATTTAGTATTGAATTTATTAAACAAGTTGGATAAAATTATATGATGGGAGCAGGAACATGCATGTATGAGCTCTTAAACGTTCCTGATGCGAGGCTGTTACGCAGGCACTCATGTAAGGTCCTCTATTTATTTATTACCTTTAATGTCATTTGTGAAAATATTTTAGGCTAATTATAACATTTATTATATATTTACAATTGGGATTTAAGCGAGTCAATATATATATAAAACAATCACGACTTTTGTTATGTACTTTTAGTTTTGTCTTTATTGTTCTCGTTCTACATTTGCAATTTTGGATACTTTACTTCACATTGTATTGTTTTTCTTTTTAAATACGGATTGTTTAATGTTTAATATAAATTTATATATACAGTATTTATGTTCATTCCTTTAATATTTATTTCTAGAGTTATTTCAAAAATTGTGCAAGCAGAGAAACCATATTGTATATGTCCTAAATGATTAAAGTTTCTATTCAGCTTCTTGCTTGTTTATAAAAGGTGTAATGTTGTGAGGAGCTGTATATAACAAAATACAGAGTTGCTAAAAAAAAAAAATTCTATATTTTTAGCACTACTGATCAAAGATCAGCAAACTACTTGAAGGATTTCCATGAAACTTAACATAAATGTTGCTCTTGATGTCTATTTGATCCTAGCAAAATTTTAGGTTGGCCAGAAATTCAAGATGGCCACCATGGCTAAAAACAGATTTTTAAAAAAGAAATTTGTAGCGACTACTTCTTGAAAACTATAAGTGATATTAATGTGGGACTTTTTCTAGAATGATTAGCATGACATGATGTTGGTCCTTGTTGAACATTATTTTCATTCGACATTAAACATGGCTGCCAGCAGCCATCTTTGTTTAAATAGAGTTATATAGTAAAAACTTGTAGCGACTACTCCTCTGAAAGTACTTACTTGACAGATTTTCATGAAGCTTCACCGGAAAGTCGCTCTTGACGTCTAGTTGATCCTTACAAAATTTCAGGTCGGCCGGAAATTCAAGATGGCCACCACAGCTAAAAATAAATTTATAAAAAACAAATTTGTAGCACCTACTTGTTGAAACTATAAGTGATATTGATATGGGACTTTTTCTAAAATGATCAGCATGGCATGATGTTGGTCCTTTCCAAAATCATTTTGATAAGTCATTAAACATGGCTGCCAGGGGCCATCATTGTTTACATAGAGTTATATAGTAAACACTTGTGGGACTTTTTCTAAAATGATCAGCATGGCATGATGTTGGTTCTTGTCGAAAATCATTTTGATTAGTCGCCAGCGGCAATCATTGTTTACATAGAGTTATATAGTAAAAACTTGTAGCAACTACTCCTTTGAAACTACTTGAAGGATTTTCATGAAACTTAACAGAAATGTTGCTCTTGATGTCTAGTTGATCCTAGCAAAATTCCAGGTTGGCCAGAAATTCAAGATGGCCGTCATGGCTAAAAATAGATTTTTAAAAAACAAATTTGTAGCGACTACTTCTTGAAAACTATAAGTGATATTATGGATATATGGGACTTTTTCTAAAATGATCAGCATGACATGGTGTTGGTTCTTGTTGAAAATTATTTTGATTTGACTTTAAACATGACTGCCAGCGGCCATCTTTGTTTACATAGAGTTATATAGTAAACACGTGTAGCGACTACTCCTCTGAAACTACTTGACAGATGTTCATGAACTTCACAGGAATAATGCTGATCTAGCTATCAAAACCTATCAGTAGAGCTTCAAGATCATTGACCTCTTGTTTTTTTCATATCACTCCTTAAAACGTTGGCGAGGAAATACAGATGGAATTCAAGTGTTTCAACTAATATAAAGCCTAATTGGTGAGGCAGCAGATTCAATCAGAGACATTCAACAGGAATTTGACCATGATTTGAAAAGTTTAAAAACAATCGTGAACGCTCGGCCAATCCCGTCATTCTTCGGGATCCCGCCAGATGTGTATATTGAGCTTTGATATGTTCAAAATCTTGACATTCTGTTAGCCAAGAGGCAACGGCACAGAAAATAGTGCACTGTTGCTATGTAAACAATATGGCCGCTAGACACACGTATGTATACGTTGCGTTGAATATTTTTTTACAGTGGAGATGAATGCTTTTATGTAAATAAACTATTGGTGGACGAATCGGCTGAATGTGGATAACTTTGATTTTGAATGCAAATTTGTTTTCGGCGGAAATCTAAGGCGCGATGACGTAACCAATATGGAAACCTTCGATTTACATTCGAGTAATGCTGCGAAGCAGTGTACGAGATGTTTCGAATGGTTTAAAATCTTAGCTCAGAATAACCGGTGCAGTATGTGTTAGATAGTATGCACCTTGTAAGGAGAAGGTGCCCTACAGCAGGTGACGCAACAACATTTAATGTTTAATACTATTTGTATGTGTAGCTTCATTAAAACATTGAAGACCAACAAATGGCACGTGTTGTTGGTATGAAGGACTTGCAGTCAAACGAGGATGCACGGGAGACTCTGAAGACATCTTTCAGTCTAATCGCCATACACCAGCCGAAGCAAGGATGTTTAAAAGAACACATCCACAGTATGTAACAGTTAAACAACTTTCGAGTTTCAAGAAACATAAATGAAAAGATGGATACAAGGTTTTGACGGATAAAAGATTTGAAGAATCCGGATCGGAATCGGCTCCAAAATGTTGGCAGAAGTGTCCACTTCAGCGGTGAGATATTTGCTACAGTCAGTTGTTGTTTATTTAAATATCTTCATGTGTACATTTTAAAAATACAAAGTGCAAAACACATTTAAAATGCTCACATGCCATTTAATTATTGAATTACATGAAACTATAAATATCCCTTTACGTACACATACATGTATATACAGCTCAATCACATATAGAACGTACATGGTACATAATTGAAATTTATGTTGTACATAATTGAAATTAACATTAAGACAATGTCTATAACATACACAATTGAAATTACTATTAAGACAAGATCTATATATATATATTGGGGGAAAAACCTGTGTGGTTCCCGGGTGCCCCCGTTTGGTCACGGGGCAAATAATAGGGCCACTGCAGATCCCTTTGGAGGGGTAGAGGGGTAGAATCCCCCCAAATTCATGTTCATCTTATCGTTTTTTGTTCATGTTCATTAAAGGTCTTCATCATGATCCCTGCATTGTTTCAGATGCTATCTCGCTCGCATCAAACGAGCAGTGGCAGAAAAACAATAAACGTGGCTCCAGCGTAAATGGAGTTTCTACGATAGAATTTGCAGCAACTCTGCAGTTCAGGGTGAGAAGGTTCTAGGCCCATTTTCCATATTTTATCTCGATGTACATGGAAGATGAGCCTGACAGGTTCATGCCTGTTATGCGCCATATAACCTTTTCATGTGTTGGTGCGCCTTAAAAACCCAGTTTAAATGGGGAAAAAACATTTTTACAGTGCTTTAGTCTTTTTTCAAACTATGGCACTGTAGAAATGTTTTTCCCCATCTATTAATTTATTCTAACATTTTCGTATCCCCTCGGGGATCCAGTGCTTTTTTAAAGGCATTTTGTAGATGTATGTATTTTCTCATTATCATTATATGCATTTATATATATATATATTAAAGGGAGATGACATACATAACTGAAAATAAAATTAAGACGATGTATATAACATAACATGCACAATAGAAATTAACATTAAGACAATGCATATAACATACACATTTGAAATTATCATTAACACAAAGTATATGATACACAATTGAAATTAACATTAAGACAATGTATGTAGCCTACACAATTGAAATTATCATAAACACGAAGTATATAGCCTACACAATTGAAATTAACATTAAGAAGTATATAGCCTACACAATTGAAATTAAGACTACGGCAATGTATATGATTCTCAATTGAAATTAACATTAAGACAAAGTATATAGCCTACACAATTGAAATATTTTTTTTATCTCTTTATCGAACTTGCGATAGGTTTGCCATTAATCTCATGAACTAAAAGTTCAGAGGTCATATTTTGGTGACAAAAACAACATTGGGTATGACTTTCATGTATTCATATTGTTAATCAAACTTATCACTTACTGACAATGGTCACGTTACCTTACCTTACTAGGTCAAGCTCATATCATTTCATTAAATTATATACTCAACAAAAAAAGAAACGTCCGCTGATATTGATGCTGATTGTCCAGATAGCAAAACATAAAAAAAATAGATTGATGTTTTAAGAATAGTTAGATAGACCGAACAAAGATGTTTTTGAAAAGTTCAGCACACAAGGTAGTTAGCCCCCTTTTTGTTAAAACATTCATTTTGGTCACAAAAGAAAATTAAATCTACAAAAATTACCGAAATTTGTCCGAGACTATTCTCTATATTTGCCTGACCAAAAAAATCACACAAAAACATAACACTGTGTAGATGGCAGCTTTTGATTATCAACAATCATCAAATTACCTCCCTTTAAAATGTCCATATCATCCATAAAAGATTATTGATTGGCAAATTCGAAACTGTTTAATGGAATATTTAGTACTCACTTAAGTATGCTTACAAAGATGATCAAACATTGTTTTATTAAAACGCTGTTTAAGCTTTTATATGCCCTCAAAAACTGGCCTATAGAAATACCAACAAAAAAGTCGGAAGTTTCTATTTTTGTTCAGTATCTATATATACACATTTTATGAAAACAGTCAATATATACACATTCAAGATTGATTGATTTTTATCTTTCATCTCTCTGTTGGGGTAGAATACAACCACTGAAATCTCACAAACACACTTGTCACATGCAGAGTGGTAGGACCCTCATACCCACCCACACACACACACACATTCATATTCATTTTGCCATTAGAATTTGCAGCAACTCTGCAATTCTGCAGGTAAGAAGGTTCTAGGCATTCTCCATATTTTATCTTGCTGTAAATGGAGGATGAGTCTGGCATGTTCATTCCTGTTAGGCACCATATAACCTTTCATGTGTTGGTGCGCCTTCACCAATTGTGCATTGAAAGTACAATTCACATGAAAACACTAATATATAAAAGGTTAGGTTACAGGACAATGCAGGACAAAGTGGAACTCTATATTCAAAACACTTAACAGTCCCTGAAACATTTTTATTTCTTCACAACACATCGGATATATGCACACCATTACAAAACCCACATTACAACACCAAAAAATAAAGGTCAAGGTAATAGTTTAAGTTCAAAAAGTTCTTCGTAAGATCCCCTTTTCACCAAAACGTTCCATTCTTTATCGACTTAATTAAAAATATATGCAGTTCATCCTGGGAAAAAGGTCCGGAAGGGAACGAACCGACACATGTGCTTCAGAAAGCATCCATAGAGCGAGTTCAAAATATTTAAATATTGTCTTCCTGTATTAGCAATAGGCAATCAGTACTAGTAACGATAATACGATTTAGCCATATCAGTGCCTGTATTCCATGTTTGTTTTACACCAATTCCACAAACGCTTGATGTCATAAATAGTTTACATACAGCTTTGATAACTAGTTGTATGTACTACACCTGAGTTTTCTTGTCATGTCGAACCATTTCTTGTTGAAAATGAGCTGAAAGTAACATTCGAGGTTCTTGATATATTGCATGTAACTTACAGTTGTTGTTTTTTTATTAAATCTGACATTTTAATATAGAGTTTCTGTTTACATATTTCGATGATTGAAACCATTGAAACGGTAAAGTTGAATATATATATATATATGATAAGAACTGGGTAGGTATAGGAATTATATGCCACAAACTATTTATCTAACGGATATTTAAAAAAATGAAATCAGGTATACAACACTTCGTATACATGTATAACTGGTGGATGTGACGCCCTTACAGTTCGCAGTAAATGGAGTGTCTGCAATAGAATTTGCAGCAACTCTGCAGTTTTGCAGGTGAGAAGGTTCTAGGCCCATTCTCCATATTTTATCTCGATGTACATGGAGGATGAGCCTGGCATGTTCATTCCTGTTTGGCGCCATATAACCTTACATATGTTGGTGTGCAGTAAAACCCAATTCAGTTCAATTCAAGTTCTGCGAGCAGATGATTACAAACATTAAAACTTGGCCTCGATTCTTTTAATGTAAGACCTTAGCAAAAACATTATATTCTATCAATATACATATCGATAGTTAGTACAAGTGGTCTCTTAATCGACTGTTTATCCGCATACACAAAAGTAATTCCTACCTCGTTGATAGCATAAACCCGCTATTAAAGCTGCTTGTACGCTGTCGTCTGCGTTCAATACCCATGTCGTATCTGAAAAGCATTGAAATTCAATTTCTCGTCTCGTCTAACGGCTTAGCAGTGAAAAAACGTGGTTTTGGGGGGGGGGGGGGGGGGGGGGGGGGAAATGTATGTAACAACAAAATGAAAATGAAAACATCTCCACATCAATGCAGATAATGTCCACTTTTTATTGAATAGTAAATCATTATCACTTTATCAATAATTACAAACATAGCGATATGTAGCGAGATTCTTAAATAAGAGTTCACACGACACAATAGAGCATTTTAAAAATGAATTAAATGGCCAATCTATTTATTATCGCGCAATAGCCTGGTTTTCAAGCTTGTCCTAGCTTTATTACTATAAACAGCTTGAATAAATTTAGTTGAGACTGCAAGAAATATAAACTCTGGTAAGATGGAGTAAGATCATGTGCTAGAGTACACGTGTTAACAAGGCAACGTAGAGCTAAAAACCTGACAGTCATGGTACCTGCGGCATTTCTTATCGGCTTTTTTCTTATCACGTCTCCAAAATACAAACGCCAGTACAGCCAATATCATGATAACCACGAGCGTTGTTGGTCCCGCAATAATAGCAACTGTAGCAATTGTACGATCTGACAATGCTGAAGTATCTATAGAAGATGCAAAACAATTAAAAACTATTTTTCTTAACATTGTATGTGACTGATACCATAATGATAATGCCAAACTACTCGAAATAATGTTTTTAAATTAAAACAACAAATAATAGAAAGGACACACGCTTAAAATAAACTGAAATCAAAAGCACAACCGCGTTCCCCAAGGCGTGGTGCTCTGACCCCTTTTGTTTTAATATATGTTAATGATATATATTCGAAAATACTGGTTAAGCATAGCTCGTTTGTTTGCTTACGATAGTTCTTTTTCTGTATTAACTTCAAGAATTGATGATATGGAGGGTATTCTAAACCATGATTTGAACAATATCTCCAGTTATCAAAAACGTTCTTAGTTCAGCCTGGTTCAGCTTAACGTCAGTAAAACCGAAGATTTGTTTTCTTCCGAAAAAACAATGAACAGCGTCGACCTAATCTTATTTTAGATAACATCCAGTTCTCGTTTGTTGAACATAAACCTTTAGGTCTTACTTTGAGCCATGATGGCAGATGGTATATGCATATTGAAAATATATCTCCTTTTGCATCAAAAATCATTTGAACTACGAGTTTTTGGAACTTATATTAAGAATCCAACTTGTTTATCGTATGTACTTTCTATCTTTGAATATGCTGCTACTCTTTGGGGTGGCTGAAGAGAAAAAAAAATCTTTATAAAAATACAATATCAAGCTGCGCATATTGTGACCGGTCTTGCCCGTTCGGTATGTGCTATTATTCCTTTCGGTATTTCCTTTCGGTATATGCAATGCAATTATGTTTAGGAATGAAATTGGGTGGCTATCGTTATCAGAACGGCGTAAGTGAATACATGATAAATCTATATATATAGAGAGAGTATAATTAACAGCATAAATTTGAAACTGAATTTATGTCACGAGGGAAAAAACTTTTTTCCTCGAGTGACATTAATAGCATACATTTGATACTGAATTTATGTCACGAGGGAAAAAACTTTTTATTCAGTATCAAATTTATGGTGTTAATTATACTGTTTATTATATAACTTTACGTAAAAGAAGAAATTAAAAAATATTTTAACTTTAAACCAGTGTGTTTTTTAACAAATATGTTAAGAAAGTAGTTCAGGCAAAGTTATGTCATCACTAGTGATGATATAAAAAAGTGACGATATAACTTTTTTTGTGTGATACTAAAATTACGTCATTCATAGTTCACATCATTCATAGTTCAATGTAAATTTATGACAGTTATGTAATAAATCTATATATTTCATATATCCCCTCGGGAACGCAGAAAATTTCTCGCAGACTTCAGTTAGAACATTCATTTATTCCATCAGCTATCAAACTGGAATGGTTTACATTTAGATATTAGAAATGCAGGGTCACTAAACATATTCAAAGTTCAGCTTCTGCGAACTATGTTACCAGTTCAAATACTCCTATTTTTTACTCACCTGTTGTACGTTTTTTTTACCTGTTACGCATGCTAGGATAAGAAATGCAATAGCGGTCTGGGTATCACTTCTACTTCTAAGAATGTAATTCTTTAAGTCAACACGTTCGGTTCATCCTTTAAGCTCAAACGCATTATTGTTTGGAAGGTCAGATCTTGCAAGACAAGACATGGTTTGATTTTTAATTTTATTCAAAACTGTATCGGAGATAGTCATCGATTTACTTAGGTTTGCCATTCAATTTTATCTGTTGATCAACCCGAGCAATGTCACGTGTGTTGATTTTTTCTTTCACGTCTCCTTTCTTCTTTCTTTAATTTTTTCTAATTACTTTTATCATCTTATGACCTTAGCTGGTCCTACCAGCTTAATGATACTTGTTAATATCAACATTCATTCATTATATTTTTTAAAACTCCATTTTAGGGAAAGACCGTATCTAATGTGGGTAGCACTTATGACCCGACACAAATGCATAGTAATTGTATATAAATAGCAATAACATATGTTTAAATTAAAATAAATTACCGTCTGTATAAGAGTTTAAAGGTATGTACACGTTAACCGTTAAACGTTCAACTTTTGAGAAGAGAACCAGTTATTTTTGTATTGGTCCGCGCCGTTGAACTTACAGCGGTTGCGCAGAGAACCGGCTACTTCCGGTAATAAACTGAAGTCAATACAATAGACTATCACCCGTAATGCAAGCCAAAAAGATAACTGTATTAAGTAAACTGATGCTCGTTTTTACCATTTAGTGTAATTATAATTAATCTCATGTATTAATTTCACCAAATTCAGATTTTATTCTCAAAACATATTACTAAACAAACTAATATGCTCGTGTATGATTCAGGCTACTAAGGAATCACAGTGAGCTTTAAAGGGAATATGAATCGAATTCCATCCTCATAGGCCTGCATTATAGCAATATTGAATAAATAAACGTTTTATGCACTACTTTGGCAATAAAACTCTCCATTATTGTTGAAAACAATCCAATAAGTGACAAATTTGGCACAGAATGCGTAGTCATCCGGGCCGTTTTTAGACGGCTACTGTCACCCAAACATAAAAATCTCAAACGGTGTCACAGTACATTTTGCAAGGAGGTGATTACTATCTAAATAGGTTGGTTTTTTCCCAGATAGACATTCAATGCAAAAATATTATAATTAACCCAAAAGTTAGCCCAGAAAATGGCCTAATTGAAATGAGTTTTATTTAAAAAAAAAAAAGTTCACCAGGGGTGACATCCACACCATTTTGAATGTACATTTACTGCTGCCTGTATCTTATGTCCCATTTCAGAAAAAACACTTCCTGTAGTATTTGGATGCATATTCCCTTAAAGAAGATTAATCGGGCCTTTCGTTGGGTCATTGACATAGCGTATTATTTTCATTTCTATATATACTGACGGTCAATGAAAACGGACAATTAACGCCATATGTTTATTCTGTAGGATTATTCGTAAACCATTTGAAATAAAACTGATGAACCAATAGTTTTTATTGTTTAAGTATTGAATCTTGATACCTAACTTGTCTTACATGTTTATTGGTAGACTTTTATGACAAGCAGTTAACCTTGGCATTTAACGTCGTTTCCTATGGATACTCATAAAAAGAAAACAGTTCCACTAAAGTTCAAGCTGCATTAACGTTGCCTGTTGACCGTTCCTGTCTTCACAACTCTTTGTGTTGTGTATAGTCATTTCCATTGTATATTTAATTTCCAATGCTCTTTGTTTGTGGTACAGTGCGGGCCTACGGTGCCATTACGTGTTTTTTGTGATTTTTTAAAGGGTATTTTTCTCATTTTTCATATAGAGAGCCATGTATTAAATGTCATGTAAACCTCCTACGGTTCTATAGGCTTAGCAATCACGACCCACCGACTTTACTATATTTCAGCCACATTGGATTTTGCAGACCCCATTGCAGTTTCATGAATGTACTTTTGAAGTATTCGCGATCACAAAAAACTCGCACAGGACGACGCGCCAAACGTAAGCTCTGTTAATCTTTGATCAGTAAAGATACAACTATACGATTATATTCTTTGATCAGTAAAGAAAGTAACTATACTATTATATAAACTCAATTACCGCATAATGCCTAGTGCTTCGATGTACATCTGCTTTAACTATGAGGCAAATACAAACAAAGGTCTGCACGTTTATAACAATAGTAACTGAGTTTTACCTGCATTTGATGACTGTGGTTTCAAAGTAGTTGATCCCGCTGTATAAATTACAATATGTTTGAATGATTACAATGTAATGAAGTCAAAGAAATAAGATAGGTAGATATTTGTATTGATTTAAACTTTTACAATTTCTCATCATTACATACATAATTTGTAATATATAATTATCACATGACAGATTACACATATTTATACACACTCACTTATTTCAAGTTTAGCGTATACACATAATATATACATATACATCATAGCAATTAATTCATAGTTTGCCGTTGTTTGCAGCATAATGTGCAATCTTTTGGATGCTTTGTCATATTTCAAGTATCAATGCAAGTCTAATATATACACATGTTACTTTATTTGGCCTTACACAAAGTTATATTGTCTTGCTTCTAATGAATCTATCCTATATATTGTGCAAAGTTTGATCAGGTTTCGTGTTACCAATCACTCGAAATGAACCAATATATGGAGTTGGTTCATTTCCAGTTCATTCGTTCATGTTTAAACAACTGAGATATTGCAGAGATTATCACACATATTTATCTGAGAAGTAAGGCGTTTCGTTTTATAGAAGAAACATTAGATATCAAATATGAATATTATAGTTTCATTTTGGATTTAAATCACTTTTATAATTAACGTAAACATAATTGTTTTATGATACTCATGTGAAGGGTTAACTATATTATACTGTTATATTTTGTTACGGTTTTGGCATATTAATCGTTTAATCAAGAATTAATAATGGTCGTAAGGCGAAGCGTAGAAGCGTAAACGGAGCCGTTAGACACGAATCGCCTAAGTTAATACTATAGTTAAACCGATTATAACGCATTTCATTGTTTCGGCAGTTTAAATGACAAACGCATTGACATAAAACTAAATGAAGTCGCGTTTACGACAGGCGGTTAAATGTTACATGGCTTGACATATGCACTATAAGCTTAACTGAACGCCAATCAATCGGATTGCAGGATGTTCGTCAAGTCCTTCAAAGAGGTAGCGTCCAAAAATGCTCTTCGCAAAAGGTTCCTAGTGCACGAAAGAGTATATTGTCTTAACGAGCAACTGCTAACATATTGAACTTATTTTATAAATGCGGTCTAAAACGTTAAAGGGAGTACATCAGGCTTTTAATGGTGGTTTAGGGGTCCGACTTAAAATTGACAAATAATGATATTTTCTATTCTAAAGGGCATAAACATAATAAATTAGTCTAAAAATGACCCCTTATTTGCATAGAAACTCATTCTGCACAGTACTATGTGCTATCCTAGGTGACGCACCAGGGTTAATTTTAGCATTTTACGCCAGATTCCATCATAGCTATATGGTGTATGCAACATTTAGACATTAGCAAATTAGTTTTAATATCATATTTTGATTGATATAAGTGTTTTATCATGAATTGGAACAGTTTTGTAATTTAACATGTTTCTTGAAAAATCCTGATGTACTCCCTTTAAGGAGTATTAAACGTATTGTAAATCAATAATAAATAAATGTGGTAACAGTTAAACACGTTAGGATATTATGATGTTTCTGTATATTTAATAACTGAATGACGAACCAATGCGGTAACATTCTGATCAGGTGAGCATACAATTATACTAAAAAAAAGTATAAACGGAGAAATTGGAGATACATATAAAAATGATTGCAGTCTCGGTTTCATTGACACTGTACATGAACTAAAACATGCATCAACAGGTAATATGACCTAATTTAATCCATCGAACAATTTCAAGGAGTTATCTTGAGTTACCTACCTGTATAAAACCTTGTTGTGTACAGAAATATAACCATTTTATATTATGTATAATAATAATTTACACTAAAAGCAAATGTAAAAAAAACAGTAAGTAACATACATGTGCATGTGTAGCGATAATTCACGGATTCAAGCATCCACGTTATCAAAACCTACACACCTTCACTTTCGTTGCACTGCTTTGGTCTATCCACTACTACTGGGTATTGTCCAGTACCATGTAAAACCATCTGAATTACGCCAAGCATGCACTCAACTGAAACAATAGATATAATATTTGTATGTTCATTTTCTTAACTAAGTGGTGTTTGCATATAAGCATGAATCTCATGACTGGAAAAGTAGTCACAAAAGTCGAACAGGTCAAACACAGTCAACCAAAAATACGCATTTAAAACAAACATTAAACGTTATGGTCAGTTGAATGTATACTGCTTAATGAATGATATATTATGCTATAAATATGCACATCAATATATTTTGTGTTGCTCTAATGCATAATTAAAACAATAATATCATACTTCCTGTATTGGTCGATGCTTTGTGTCAAATATAAATGCCATTGGCTAATCAATAACTGAAAGCATATTGTGCAAATATTTCGCAATTTACATTTTTCTTTTTTTAAACATTCTTTTCCCGTAGTAGCCAGTTTGTGTTCATACTTTTATGGACATTTTAGAAGTGTACACATAAAATAAAACTATACCTGGCACATCTGTATCCTCTACTATCAACTCAGCAGTCCATTCACCGTAAGGGTTCTCACCCCAGAAATGTGCAGACATGAATGTCCATTGAAAATCTCTAAATTTCTCTAAATTATCTTCACTTAATATATTCATCTTAGTTAGAATTGGAGATGACGTGTTCATAGGTGAGATGAGATTTACTGCCACTTCTGTGATGATGGAGCATTTCAAGTGCAACTCAATTTGCACGTGCTCAAGAAACAAAATCTCGTTTGGTGTGTTGAGGCAACTATGACTGTTTATTGATTGTGTAATTCTCAACTTCTTTCCTGTGGAGTTTCTAAATGAAGAATGAAAGCAATATTGATAAACAAACCAATGTTAAACACACCAATGTTTTTCAAAAAGTGTGTGTAATGACGTTACGAGCATCAATAGGGCGGTGTCATTTTATTAAACCGAGTACGTCAACATACAAAAACAAGATCCCCATCTTGAGCCTGAGGTGGTGACCTGAGTCCGCATTCATAACATATACATGTATAACCTTTAAGATAAAAAACAAGTTTTTAGCTATATACTTCTATGTGAAATTTCAATATAGAAACGTAGAAATTTGCTCAACCGTTCCTAAGAATCGTACCATCGGTTCTGGATAACAAATTAGAAACTTGGTTTAGGTCAATGTCAGGATATTACAGGTGAGGTTTCATCAACTCCTACTATCAGCTATGGATGAAAGTCATTTGACAGTTTGCTTTGACCTGAAGAACTACTGACCTACCTTTTTTAGATAAACTGAAATGAATTGTATAAAACTGAGAAAAAAATTCAATGCCAGCATTCTACAGCTGAAGTCTCATTCTACCATCAGTTCTTGAGAAGTCGTTCACATGAATTCCTTTGACTTGACATAGCGACATAGATTTTGGACAGATTGACCTGATATATACACATTTGAGAGTTAAATGCTAGGCTGCTATAGCTGAAGTTCCATCAGGATCCCACTGTCCGTTCTGGAAATGTTTTATACTCGTCCTAGTGACGTTGTTTTTTAGAATTATCGATCCGATTTTTACTAACTTGAGAGCTTTGAATGGCAAGATACTATACTCGGTAAAAAATGTTTTGGACCAGCGTATATAAAGTCATATAAAACTAAAACTAGTAGACAGAATTTAAGTATCTTTTTTTAGTAACAAAGGTCTACCCTACCCGGTTAATTTGGTACCAGAAACATTAAATTCCATACAAGATTTGATTTTTAAAAGATATCGCGAACACACAAAGGGTCTGTAAAAAATGTTGCAAAGTCCATTAAAAGTAACAGTTACGGACACATTCGAGAAACCAATAAAAAGATTATTATTTTTTCACAAACTTTCATTGTAAACGATAATTATTGTTGATTGTTGATCTATTGTGAATTATCAACTGAGATAATAAGGGTTAGGGTCGAATGTCAAGGTTCAGCGATCATTGAATTTGTACGGGTTCGAACACTGCCATGGTCCAAAACTTCTTTTACAGAGTATATATGGGAATTGGGATCACAATTGTGTCTGTAGTCTGGGAGCAGATGCCTTTTTATCTAATATAAGTCTTTGTAAACTTTAATCGCCGGGGCGTGGCTAATGTTGAGCCCGGGGACTTCGTTTGAACAAATTGTTTGGAGATCATTGATAAAGAATGACTGACGAAATATATTCAGCGATTCTTGAGAACAAAAAATGGATGGCCATTTTAGATGTCTCGTGGACCTAATTTATACAACTTTTAAAGGTTATGATCTAAGAATGATCCACATGAAGTAGGTTCATTTGTATGTGTCATTCACAGAACGCAATCAACCAAAAAGACGAATTTAAAACAAACAGATGTTACAATGATAAATATACTGAACAAAAAAAAATAAACTTCCGACATTTTTGCTGGTATTTCCATAGGCCAGTTTTTGAGGGCGTATAAGAGCTTAAACACCGTTTTAACAAAACAATGTTTGTAAGCACACTTAAGTGAGTACTAAATATCCCATTAAACAGTTTCAAATTTGCCAAGCAATCATCATTTATGGATGATATAGACATTAACAAAGATAAAATGGTTTACACCAGGGGTACCACCTTAAAACAGTCAGTAGCAGATAGACCGCTGGGGGCTTAAACTACGTTCTAGGGTGCACCAAATCGTATTATCTACTTTCTTCCCAATAAAAGTAAGTATAAAAGTCAAACAGGACATGCAGCTTTCACAGAACACAGTAAACCCAAAAACAAAACACGAATGGCAATGTTAATAAGGAATAAAGACATATGACGTCACAAACACAGAAAGGGTTGACAACAGGGATACCGCCTTGGAACGGTCGGTGACAAAACAGGCCGCTGGGGTTTAAACCAGGTTCTAGGGTGCATCAAACCTCACACTTACCCTACTGTCATCCCTATAAAACGGGACAGTGTAAATAAAGAAATCCCTGCCATGAACTTTTCTCTAAAAATCAATAATAATATAAGTAAAACACAAAGATGCTCGTGTATAAATACAAAAGATAGCCTAGAAAGCCACAAAGAAGGTACTCAGTGACTTGGCAGAAGCAAGAGCAACAAGAGAATACTTGGAAAGAAGATCAGGGTTACCGTAACGATAATAAAATTTTGCAAAGGTTTCACGAAGTTGATAGTAACGGAAGCCCTGAGTAGCTTTTTAGCTATACAAAGATTACGAATATTAAAGTCCTCAACTTGAGTACAAGCTCTAGAAAAACGAATAAGTTGAGACACATAGCCCCATAAGAAGCTGCTCGGGGAACATCCCCATCTAAATGGGGATAATTAACAATATCAAAAATAAAATCATCTCTCTTGTCATAGATTTTGCTATTATTTTACCATTTTCAATAGATAGATGTAAATCGGGAAAAGAAGCTTTAATATCAGAAATATTAGCTTCGTTAAGTTGAAGTTCTTTAGGATATATATTATTAACCATAGTAGAAAAGAATGTTCAATATGTCATCCAGATATCGAGAGATGTCATTAAAGGCTTCAATGTAAATTAAGAAATCCCCACCGGACCACCGGACTATATCCAAACTACGCAGCATTAATAGGCGATATAAGTATGACATAAAGCATGTATAGATGAATAGATGAATATAAAAAAGCCTAGCAATCCACAAAGTAAGTACTCGATGACTTGGTAGAAGGCAGAGCAACAGGAGAATAAATCGTAAACGTGTCATCACACAATCGAAGAGGAAAGCATAGTGGCGAACTGTATATGAAACAACCACTAACATGCAGTGAATTGCAAAATGATGGTTGGTCAATATTAGTCACGTAGTTTATGAGGAGAAATTGTTTAAGCAAAAAACAACGGACAACAGACGACGACGGGAGGACACAAATTGGTCACAATAGCTCACTGAGCATTCGGCATTTTTAAAGACCCTCCATAATAAGAATATTGATATAAAAATCGAACAGGAAAAGCAGCATTCAAGGACGACAGTCAATCACAAACACACACAGAAAGAAAGAACAAATTTAAAAATGAGTAAAAGGCCAAATAAAACATCACAAACACAAACGGGTTGACAATAGGGCTACCGCCTTGGAACGATCAGTGACAAAAAAGGCCGCTGGGGATTTAAACCAGGTTTTAAACATACTTGTGTAAACATGCACATTAATCGACTATCTTGGCGTGGATTCTATTGCTGTTGTTGATTTTTATGGAGTTATAGGATGAACAGGATAACTTTATCATTCCGCTAACGAAAATGGACCATGGCTGCTAAACGTGTGATTGTACACACTGTGATACTTTGAAAACGCCATAACATGATTGTACATTAAACGTTTATAAGATATTACTTATCTGTTTTAATTCAATAAGACTGACAGTAAGACAATAATTCAAACATTAAAACGACACAATTAGACACCGATTTAAACTTTCATCAAAATCTTTACAGAATAAGGTCCTACTGACTAAATAAGGTCTTATGTTGTTGTTTTTTTATGTTCATAAATCACAGGAAATGATAGTTGGCTACAATCCTTGATAGTTGATTTGAATAATGAATCCTGCAACATATTAGAAACAACTTCTAAATCATTCTTCAGTTGTATCCTGTTAATGAATAATGAAACTGTGAACAAGAACAGTTAAACCAATTGCCACATTACCCTTATTTATAAAAGAGTTGAGCATTGGGATTTTTTAGAAAGACTATAGACGAATAGTAAGTAAATAAAATAAAAATGTAAAACTTGAAGAAACAATATAGGTATACTCTTGGATTATAAAAAAAGTAACGCTACTAACGACACTAGGTAATTCGGCAACAAGAAAATCTACCTTAACTCTATGGAAAGCCTCGGCTGCCTTCTGTTGGCCTTTTGCATTTTGTGTAGTACGCTTTGTACGTCGTTTTGTGCATTTTCTAAGTTGTTATGTGCATTTTCTAAGTTGTGATGTGCATTTCGTAAGTTGTTATGTGCATTTCGTAAGTTGTTATGTGCATTTTCTAAGTTGTCCTGTGCATTTTCTAAGTTGTTATGTGCATTTAGTAAGTTGTTATGTGCATTTTATATGTTGTCATGTGCATTTTCTAAGTTGTTATGTGCATTTTGAAAGTCGTCTTGTGCATTTTCTAAGTTGTTATGTGCATTTTCTAAGTTGTGATTTTCGTAAGTTGTTATGTGCATTTTCTAAGTTGTCCTGTGCATTTCGTAAGTTGTTATGTGCATTTTGTAAGTTGTTATGTGCATTTTCTAAGTTGTCCTGTGCATTTTGTAAGTTGTTATGTGCATTTTCTAAGTTGTTATGTGCATTTTCTAAGTTGTCCTGTGCATTTCGTAAGTTGTTATGTGCATATTGTAAGTTGTTATGTGCATTTTCTAAGTTGTCCTGTGCATTTAGTAAGTCGTTATGTGCATTTTGTAAGTTGTTATGTGCATTTTCTAAGTTCTCCTGTGCATTTCCTAAGTTGTTATGTGCATTTCGTAAGTTGTGATGTGCATTGTTCAAGTTGTGATGTGCATTGTTTAAGTTGTTCTGTGCATTTTCTAAGTTGTTATGTGCTTTTCGTAAGTTGTTATGTACATATTCTAAGTTGTCTTGTGCATTTTGTAAGTTGGTATGTGCATTTTCTAAGTTGTCCTGTGCATTTCGTAAGTTGTTATGTGCATTTTCTAAGTTGTTATGTGCTTTTCGTAAGTTGTTATGTGCATATTCTAAGTTGTCTTGTGCATTTTGTAAGTTGTTATGTGCATTTTCTAAGTTGTCCTGTGCATTTCGTAAGTTGTTATGTGCATTTTCTAAGTTGTTATGTGCATTTTCTAAGTTGTCTTGTGCATTTCCTAAGTTGTTATGTGCATTTCGTAAGTTGTGATGTGCATTGTTTAAGTTGTGATGTGCATTGTTTAAGTTGTGATGTGCATATTCTAAGTTGTTATGTCCATTTTCTAAGTTGTTATGTGCTTTTCGTAAGTTGTTATGTGCATATTCTAAGTTGTCTTGTGCATATTATAAGTTGTTATGGCATTTTCTAAGTTGTTATGTGCGTTTCGTAAGTTGTTATGTACATTTAGTAAGTTGTTATGTGCATTTCGTAAGTTGTCTTGTGCAAACTACAAGTCGTCGTTAAGTAGACATTTTATCGGAATAGGTTTTGAATGAAACACCGGTAGAAATGGCGGCTCCAGGAGCGAACGCTATGCTCTGCATACTTTAAAAACATTGGGTTAGGGACATTATGCAATAAATTCTTAGAACAGAAAATTGATTTCAAAATGTGTAAGGGATTGTCTGACGTGGAGTTAATAAATCTTGGTCTGAAAACAATAGATCACAGGTGGCAGTATTAGGAGGTGTGGTACAGGTGGCCGTGGGTACGGAAGATAAGGGGCTGGACCGGGAGACAAGGGTAGGGGTCGGACGTCAAGAGGACGGGAGTCGGGAGAGAAAGGGGCGTGAGGTTTTTAAAATAGCAAGTTTGTAAAAAAAAAAAGATGAATTATCATAGTTTGAGAGTCGTTTTGGGTAAAACAGTCTATATCCTATCAAAATACATAATTGACCATTATCTTGTCTGCCGTACACGTTCTGTCTCCACGATAGATATGTTTATGGATTTTGTCCCTTGTTTATCAGTACTCTCAGAGAGAAGAGAGAAAAGGGGGCGGAGAAGGGAGATAAGGGAGGGAGAAGGGAGAAATGGGGGAGGGAGGAGGGAGAAGACGACCTCATGTAGCCCCTACCCATCAGTGTGGGAACTAACAAATAATAAAAATTAATAAATTGAAAAATATATTTAAATAAAAGTAATATTAACGTGCTATTTGTTGAAAACAAACATATTTTAAGTTTTCCTGAAAAAAGTCCCAGAGTATTTAAAATATGTTTGTTTTCGACAAATAACACGTGAAGTCCAGACTCTATTGAACCTATACCTTTAGGACGTCCTATTGGTTAAAAGATGGAGGGCTATAAACCTTAGGACTACACAAAAAAGGCAAACAAATAACACGTTATTTTATTTATTTTTTTCAGACCAAGATTTATTAACTCCACGTCAGACAATCCCTTACACATTTTGAAATCAGTTTTATGTTCAAAGAATTTATTGTATAATGTACCTAGCCCAATTCCTTTTATCTAGGCAGAGCATAGCATCCGCTCCTGGAGCCGCTATTTCTACCGGTGTTTCCTTCAACATTTATTCCGATAAAAAGTCTACTTAACGACGACTTGTAGTTTGCACAAGACAACTTACGAAATGTACATAACAACTTATGAAATGCACATGACAACTTAGAAAATGCACATAACAACTTACAAAATGCACAAAACAACTTAGAAAATGCACAAGACAACTTAGAATATGCACATAACAACTTATGAAACGCACATAACAACTTAGAAAATGCACAAGACAACTTAGATTATGCACATAACAACCTACGAAATGCACATAACAACTTACTAAATGTACATAACAACTTGGAAAATGCACATAACAACTTACGAAATGCACATAACAACTTAGAAAATGCACAAGACAACTTAGAATATGCACATAACAACCTACGAAATGCACATAACAACTTAGAAAATGCACATAACAACTTGGAAAATGCACATGACAACTTAGAAAATGCACAAGACAACTTTGAAAATGCACATGACAACCTAGAAAATGCACATAACAACTTACTAAATGCACATAACAACTTACTAAATGCACATAACAACTTAGAAAATGCACAGGACAACTTAGGAAACCTACTGCACAAAATGCAAAAGGCCAACAGAAGGCAGCCGATGCTTTCCATATAACTCAACTCTCCATCACCGAATGGTTAAAGACGTTGCGTTGTAAACCTTCGCCTCTCACCGCTGCGGGTTCGAATGCCACAGGGAGCTCGACTTGTAGGTGAGGAAGTGTCGATTCTTACGGATAGCGAGAGGTGTATAGTACTGGTTCTACCCAGGAAAAGTGGGTGGTCTGCCTCTAGGGGTGCCGTTTTACTATTTATTCAGTATTTTGTGATATCAATAATTCATTTTTTGATATCAAAAATCGAATTATTGATATCACAATATCGATTTATTGATATCAGAAAATCAACGGATTTCTTGATATCAAAAAATGCATTTCTTGATATCAAGAATTTGAATTTTTGATATATCAAGAATTCGATTTTTTTATATCAAAAAATCGAATTATTGATACAAAAAAATAATTTTAATTTCTAATTTTTGATATCAAGAAATCGATTTCTTGATATCAAGAAATAAAATTAAAATGATAGAATTGGAATTAATTATCGCTCCCCAAATTCGCTGTGCACTAGTGCGGAAAGCAATTTGAAAACTGAAACCACGTGATCGTAATTAATATTTTTTAATTATATTTATTATATCATAATTGACCTTCCACATATACTTTATCGATAAAATGATGAAGTTTCCTCTTTATTTTATTAGTAATTTAAGAAAAAATGTCAGTATCTTGTTTTTTCTGTGTTTATATGTGTTCAGTTACAGTCAGTGTCGGAACTTTCTAAACACCTATTTGCATTTACAATTGCCCGTTTCATCTGTTTTAAAATGTCCTTCTCTAATTCACCTCGTCTGTCCGCCATGTTGACACTACAAGGAGACATAACATTAGCAACATCTCGTACACTGCTTGACGGGGTTGGCCGAGCGTTCACGTTGGGGAGACATCATTGCAATCACGGTATTTCTTTTCATTTCCTGATATCAAGAATTCGATTTTTTGATACCAAGAAATAGACTATTTTTTTTTGATATCAAGAAATACATTTATTGATATCAAAAAATCAATTTATTGATATCAAAAAATCAACCGATTTCTTGATATCACAAAATGCATTTCTTGATATAAAAAAATATAATTCTTGATATCAAAAAATCAGTATAATTCTTGATATCAAAAAATATACTTTTTTGATATCAAGAAATACATTTCATACATTTCTTGATTACAAAAATTCACACAATTCTTGATATCAAGATATAGATTGTTTGATATCAAAAAATAACTCTTGTTATCAATAATTCGATTTTTTGACATCAAGAAATGAATTCTTGATATCACAAAAGTAAAACGAGTTCCATATGCCTCCACCACAAAAATTCGACCGTCATATATAACCTGTTGAAAATGACATAAAACACCATGCAAACAAACACACTACCTTAACTCCGAAGTCCCTAATATAACACACATGTGAGCTTCAGAAACAAATGACCAAATCGATGCAGCCTGTATCATCTTGTTAAGGTCCAAGAGTCCAAATCCTATCTGGTCATGAACTGTGGTAAAAACCCGTATATACAAGTTTATCATGATTGGCAATGGAAAATTGCATTTAAGCAGTGAAGTAAAAGTGTTAATTCATACTGTGAATATAAAGTTTTACATTGTCACTGTCGGATTTGCTTTTTTTCAGTGAAAAGGACTACTTGTTTTAGAAAACAACATTTAAATTTGTATCTTTAATTTGGAACTAAGAAAAAGGGCTACATTTTTTTGGAAAATATGTCAAGTATTTTGGCATATGCAGTTCTGTCGAGTATAGTGCAGTTGAGATGTCAGTTTGACGGGTCAATTTTTTGTTTCGAAAACAACTTTATGTAGATGGAAATTACATCATTTAATTGGAAATAAGTAAGAATATGCATCGTAGTTTATTGAAAACGGTCAAGGGTTTTAAAAGTTCAAAAACATCAAAATGCAATTTTTAACATCTATTTGTTAATCAATAATATATATTGATACTTTGATATAGATTTGAAAATTCTTAAGTTGATGGTCATGCCGGAGTGGCGGTTCAGTTCGATGTAAAATACAATATTATAAATTCAGATTCTATATTTTTTAACCTAAAACTGACGTAAATAGAGATGCTTACATAAGTGTCCATTTCCATTATGGCGCCAAGGTATACTTGGATCAAGACCGTCTCTCGAAGCTGTCCTCACAATAATGTGTTCTACATCACGCTTTGACAGCAGTGGGCTACAATATAATGGTAATAAGCATTTACAGGATTTTTAAATTGTAAATACAACTACATCAGATTGCATATCGTTTTGGATGACTGTAAAGTTTGATTCCAGTTTTCAGTTTGACAAACACATTTCCATATTCGACGAGATGGACATGTTATATCTAATTTTAAAAGTGAATTGCGGTCTGACAACCAGTTGCCAGTCTATTGAGAGTTGATCTAGTTGAGAGGTAATACAAGGGTCAATATCTCCCACGTCACCTTGCACCGGATTCAATGGTGTTCTACTTTAAACCCACTAAGATGGGGCTCGGAATAACACTATACTGATTGGTAGACGGGGAGACTTTTTACAGCCGCCACACATAAATAAACGAACGCTAGTGTGAATTTCAGTCAGTACTTAAAAGGAGATGGATACATTGAAAGCAACGAACACAAACAAAAGAGAACAAATTACCATACATTTAAGAGATATAATCATATACTCAGGATTGACCTACTTGAAAGCCAACACCTCTGCGATATATCCCGCAGCCACCGCTGTAGCCGCAGACGCACCATCAAACGAGTTTGTACATCGACTATATATGTCTGCTGTGCTCTGTAATAATTTACATACGCAATACAAAGTACGTAGTTCCTTCTGTACGCATTAACTTAAAACAAGAGGCATGGGTTAACATACTAACGCACTAATGGTTAACATTGATTAACTAAGAAAAAATAAGGCACTTTTATTGGTTTGAAAGAAATAATTTCGGAATGTATAAATATATGTTTGAGAATACACAAATGCTTTTTCCAAGTCAAAACTGAGTCCATCCTTTATTTACCACTTACAGTATATTTCAATAGTGGTCATGTTTGTAAATGTTTAAGGTTATAGTTGTCTACATATATCCACCTGTCCACAACCCCTTTCATGGAATGACATAAAGAATGAGGTGAAAGGTCACATAAATCAAAAAAAGGCAGATAAATAATTGAAAATACAATTTAATGAAATGGGCTCATTCGGTTCTATAATGTGTTTGTGATGTACTTTTTGAATCACCTTTGCTTTGTAATACTTGTTGGAGTGACTGTGTTCTGTGAATGCTACTCTTCCTGTTGGACTTATAACTTTTTCTTTCTATACGATGCATGTGTTTAAGTCTTATTTGTAAATATTGTTTATGAAATGTGAAAACATGCTAGTGTTGATGTGTTGCATAATGAAATATGTTGTGTGTTTATTTCTAAGAATATGTGTTTGCATCTTTTATCTGTAACTATATTAAACACTTTATTTGAACACTTATTTGCTTTTATTGTTTATGAAATGTGGCATATTGCCACTGTGGATGTGGTACATAACGCCCCAATAAACAACATTGCACAACATCAATTTGACAACATTTTTGAGCTTAGGACAATCTTTTGTTGTATTAGTTTTATTTGTTTGCAAAACAGCTTAACACGATATCGACAACAATATTTTCCGTGATTTTGCATTTGTACATATGAACCTTTCCTAATGAAGTCAGTGGGTCTGTGAAATAAACTTACTCCCAGGATTGATGAAGACTATCAGACAAATCAGGTGGTTCACATGATCAAGGCTCGCTAACGTCACTCACGTTGAACATGTGTATTTTAGCATGCAAATAATAAAAGGCGTATCTCCAGCCATTGATAGCGTTCTGTTGATTATACACTCTTTAACTGAACCTATACATTGAAATCGTGTGACTTGTTTTTTTACATTTTCACGCATAAATCAACCCAAAAATATGCAATCGTTAATATTTAATTAAACAACATTTACATGACATATTCACTTTTGATTGAAAGAATATATTAAGATTTCCAAATGTCTCTTAAAAATAATATACACTCACATAACCGTGTCCAAAAGCAGCAGCCAGAGCACATGAACATATTTCTGTGTTTGATGGAAGTCTCCCATTTCTGTCAACATTGGCTATGGTGATTGTGTAGATGCTGTGGGCGTAACCATCGGCATTACAGTTATCTATGTCACCATTACCACTCGGATAGACAAAAATTCTTCCTAGGCATTCACGGCCCTAAAAGAATAAGAAATATACCGAGGAAGTATAAAATCACAGGCTGCACTTGATTCATCAAATCAAAAAATAAATGTTTATTGTCACTGTTTTTTCCTAAATGTTAACTTGTTTTAATTGCATGTATATTCCATTTATTTTAATTGCTTAAGAACGTATATACACAATCTGGTTTATAAGCTGAGACATAGAATCTACAACTACTCAGGTATATCTGAAAAGAATATCCAACCATCGACAGGATTGCTCCTCATGTGTTCGATATCTCTATCTCAAACACACATGGTAATTCTCAAACCCTTTATATGTTTATTATTATTTAATTAATTCTTCATGTATGTCATGTATTCTGATTGACTGAGGTATTAACATTTGCATACATATGTTAATACCGTCACAAATTTAATAAGGATCAGATAAAACACTCATTCTGGTTGAATGACAGATTTAATGTTACATTTCATAGTAACGTGCAAACCACAGGAATTCGAAGTTACATGTTAATAAAATGATGTAAAAACATGTTTAAAAAATCTCTCAGCGAGAACTTTCTGTTACATAGAGTGGATAGGATATTTTTATTGATTGATTTTATTGATTGATCTTCGAATTCCAGTGGTGTAAACGAACTGGAGTCAAATAAATCAAGATGGCGTGGAATGACGACGATCGACCGTTGATTTGAACTTTTGAACGGTTTTAGATGCCTTCAATGGTTAAACATTGTTTAAAAAGTATTAAATAGACTGTACTTTTGCGATTTGAAAAAGTATATGGACCGTTTTACAACCTTAAATGTTGTTTAAAACGGCTCCGCTACATGTGCGACCATCAAATGGTCGATATACCGTTTTAAAACTAAAGCTACGGACTATTCAATGATATATTCATATTACAGTTACAAACAATAACTGCTTTTTAAACAGTTTACCTTTTCCACTCCTATCTTCAAAGCCTCGGTTGTAACTGATCCAGGTCTGAAGAAACCGTGATTGTCGAAGATGCCATAGCTACACGAGTATATGTCAAGTTCATTTAATCTGTATGATAATGCCCGTCCCTCTCTTTCATCTGATAGGTATCCCTCGTCAGTGATCATTCGTAGACCTGAAAAACAGTATTCCAATCATGAGACGATGCGTGGCAAATCTCACGAAATCGTAAATTATAATGTATGAGAAAAAGTACAAGGGAAAAGTGTTTTTTTGATTGAATTGCCAAAATTTCCTAACTCACTAGCGTTTGTTTAGTGCTGTGTGGCGGCCGTAAAAAGTCGCATCGACTACAAATCAGTAGTGTTATTACTTCATGGTCCTTTGGGATCATCAAGCGCAATATCTGTGGCTTTAGAGTAGAATATCGCTTAAGCCGCTGCTAGGAGACGTGAGAGGTGTTGCACTTCACATTACCTCTCATGAACAGACTCCATAAAACCGAGTCTGCTACTTTTATCTCTTGTTTGTGTTTGTTGCTTCCAAGGGATCCACTTTTCTGTATTGATTGATAGTCACACGGATGTTAAATATCTATATATTGTTCTTATCAAAAATACTCAGAAAGACTCGACAATGTTAGTGTTATACCCATAAGCAGTTTGGGTTCTTTACTACCGAGACAATTTGCATGACACAAAAGGTAGCAAAATATAGCGAACATTTATGTCAGTTGTTCAATTATTGTATCTATCAAACATTACAGCGGAATATAAGTGAACCATATAGTTAAATCTGAATTGTATTAAGACTACAACAATGCACATACACAATCTAAAATCAAACATTGTAATTTTATATATTATTCGTATGCTTATAAATCAGGATTATTACATACGAACATAATTTAACAAATATAAATATATATAACAGATGACTGAAATTTAAAATACTTTCTCAAGGTTCCAAGCACAATTTTCATCTAATTAAGACAAGATTTAATAAAAAATCATGTAATCAAGATTTAGAAAAATTCATGTTAGACGTGAAAGGTGGACAAATGCATTTTGACCAAAAACATTTTATAGGCATTATTTCATTTCGGCCAACACCATTTGTATGGAGGTATGAAGAAAATATTGGCAATAAGGCGTACAGCATGTTTCTCATTTTTTTACATTTTTTTCCGGGACCTTACAATTAGTTCCCGTAATCAAAGATAACCTAATATGACATCCCGTTACTTTTGACACAATAGAAACTGTCTCTCAATTTCCGTGACTTTTAAACTCTGGATTTTACAGAATTCGATGAGGCAGTTTATCCTTAAGTTTACTGTGTATATAAATGTGAGTATAACGGATTAAATTTACTTATTTACATATTGAGAACAATTTAAAAAAGAGAAAGGAACTGAGCGTTCCATCTGAGCAACAAATATAAAAAGACACACAGTTATTTCACACATGGCGCCACGTAAGAAACAGGGAAACACCAGAGCAGGCGATCATCGTATACTCTCGCACTATTTGGTGGTACTGATATTAAAAATCTATTGATATTTGGATGGGTGTATAGCCTATGTATACTAGTAGATTTAGGGTAGGTGGAAATGTAATCACAATTCCTTACCTACAAGTTTGACATTAGGAGCAACACCCTGGTCACACCCATGGTCTGCTGCGGCTCCTTAACCAGCATTACTTACCAACAAGTTTGACATTAGGAGCAACACCCTGATCACATCCATGCTCTGCTGTGGCTCCAATACGACCCATACACTTTGTACCATGGCTGAAATGTGATATACATTTATAATAACACAGACATAAATGCACATTTTTATATGGATTGTTCGTAGTTGCAGGATTTATGCTATCCCTGGCAGGTTCCAGGGTAGTCCCGTCACGTGACGTAGAGTTATCGTTCGTGCCTTTCTCCACACAACGTCACGATCCAGCCCATAGGAAAAACCCGGGATTTTTGCACAACAGCCGTTGTGCAAAGATTTAAAGTGTCTTATCGTTAACAACTGACCAAAATACGAGGAGATCCCACTGTAACAATTCTTTCACTTCAAGAACATATGCTGTTTGACGCTGTGAAAATATGTTTTAATTCATAAATGTGCTGTCTACTGAGGTATGTACATATTATTTTACCATTGAATGTTTTCTGGCAATGAAACTTCGCGTGATTTCACGAGATATTAAAAATATTTAAACGGTGTGGCAGTACATGTACTACCTTCTACTAAAAAGGACATATTTGAACTTTTATTTTCATTTATCGAGTCTAGATGTAGTGTGGTGGAAATGATTTGAGTTGCCGACGGGATTCGGAAAGCGAATGTTTTGTTTTACCGCCAATTTTCTACAAGCGCAAGAGGTATTAGTCATTTCTGAAATTTGAAAACAACATGTCTGACACTGCATTTAATTTTAATGTTTTTACTATGTACTGCATTTAATGTTTTATATATAATTTATGTGTGTCCTTTGGCGATTGTATCCGTACTCCACCTTAGCCTACGCCCAACCCCCAGGATTTTTTCTCTTCAAAATACCACCCCATGAAAACCGTTTCTTTTACCACCCAGTGACCCACGCCGGAAATTTTGCAGTATACTCCCCCTGCCATTCTGCAGTATACTCCCCTGCCGCACTCTTACTCTTAGTAAGTTTTTCTTCTCAAATCCAACCCCACACCCTGGAAATCCTTTCCTTACCCTCCCCCCCCCCCCCACCCCCCTAGAAAAGTCTAAAAAAAACTTCCTTGACCAGGTCAAGGAAGTTTTTTTTAGACTTTTCTAGGGGGGTGGTCACCACACCCCCTAAAAAAATCAAAAAAATACCCCTCTGGATTTTATTGTCGAAAAACACTGAGCAAAAACATAACCTTCAGACTCCCCACTGGAAAATCCACAAAATATCCTCCGTAGAATTTTTTTCTCACAAATAAGGGATAAGTTTCTTATGATAATGTTGCTTTAATACCAGGGTGCGGGAGCGGGTGAATTACAATCCCCACCAGCACCTACCAATCCCCTCTGGAAACTGGCTAAAACAACCCCTGGATTATTTTTTTAAAGTTTGGAATTACTTGATTCAACTTCCCAGACACTTACAGGGTCTGGAAATATTATTATTTTGGAAATATTTATATCAAAAGTCACTTGCCCCAAAATTAAGCTATGTCAATATGCCTTTTTGTTTGAGACCGTGTGCTGAGTTGAAGACTATATGTATGAGTTTTTTTAATTTTTTAGATGATTTCATTGGAAAATGAATGCCTTAAATTAGGAATGAATTGAATTGAATGTTGTTTTAATAACGGCTCATCAACACAGTACAGGTTATTTAGAGCCGCCCCAGAGAGAGGGGAAGGATACATAGGAATCCGGGAACCTGCCCTACTCTTATTATCGAATAGATTCGTATGGTTCTTTAACGTGCTCGGAGGATAGACCAATACACGGGACCGCCCGGTTTACGTCCCCATCCGATGGACTCGGGACCTCCGATACACGGGACCGCCCGGTTTACGTCCCCATCCGATGGATTCGGGACCTCCGGTTACAAATCCACCGTGCCACCGACTGCACCCAGGGCCCTCACGCTACTTTGGGGGAAGGGGCCCTCAGAAGGGGGAATTTTTGTAACTGGGGGGAATTTTTACAACAAATAAAATATCTGTTTGATTAACACGTTTCACTTTATTAACATACATTCGTCAACCATCTGGTTCTTTTTCTAGACTAATAAAAAAACTCCACTTAATAACCATCAATGGCATGTTTTCATCGGAGATCCACACGTCCTGTGCACGATAAACAGTCTAAAACCAGTCTAATAATAATCAAAACGTCTTTTTCAAACCGGTAAACACGACATCGTGAGCATATCGTCTTGAAAATCGGATTTTTTTTATTTTTTTTATTTTTTTTATTTTTACGAATTTCTGAGGGGGAAAAATATCAATTTTTTGGGGGGAAAAAATATACTTTTCAGGTGGGGGACTGCAGCCCTATAACGGCGGCAAAAATGACCAAATGAGGGCCCTGGCACCACGCCAGCACTCTCCCTTAAATTAGGAAGCATCAGAGATGTAGGTTGTTACCATTATGATGCACATATCAGTGTTTTCCTCCACCGGTGGGAGGGGGTTGTTGACGGAGATACCCTGAGGATAAGACATCACTGAAGAACATGGGGTAGAGAATTAGATGAACCGGGTGCCAACAAGGTAATATTAAATAGTGGTCGACCCTATGGAATTAGACGTACATGATGCTCCTAGTGCAGTAATTACAAAAGGGCAGATAAAAAAAATGCATTAGGTCAAACAAAACGTTTTTCTGGTTTTACTTTTGTTATATACTACACCAGATAAAAAAAGTAAGATGCATTAGTTCTTGAATCTTCACATAGATAAATCAGCAAGCTCATTTTTCTGTGTTGAAAATTATTAGCACAGTTTATGCCTAAATCTAACTGGCATGTATTTTTTTTCATCTGTTATTTATCTTTTTGAGATGCCAATTCTTCGAATAATTATCGAAATTAGCCAAGGTCGAAGCAATAACACGCCATTCCATAATTGATCTCGCATTATTTTTTTTTATAACAAATATGGCATTTTGAAATAAAAACAGATGCACACCTATTCATTACGACATGCGCCGATAGTCTCTTTGCTCATCAAACAACGCCGTCAAATTGCCAAAATTAGGGCACCTATTGTTGTTGTTCGGCAACATTTTAACTTTATTTTTCTCACCGCCACTTTTCATAGTAGGACTGGTCGCACGGCCTCTAAAGTTTACACAGTGATAGAGCTCATTCTGGAATAGTGCCGCGAAGCTTTTGGGGTCATGACGTCATCCAAGATGGCCGCCAGTGAGTGCAGTGACGTCATGATGAAAATCTTGTTATCGCTAGATCTCAGACATTTATGGTCGGATTTAAATGAAACTTCACAGATTGTAAAGGTCATGGTCTAGTTGTGCAAGAAGGTCATGCGGGGTCATAACGTGATGGCGTCAGACGCTTAAAAACTCGAAAAAATCGTCAAAAATACAATTATTGCATGACCATTTTGAAACTTTACCACAGTCATGTTTTCATCATCTTCTATCGATCGTGTGAAAAGGTGTTGATGACCTTCAAATATGGCGGCCATACTGGTTTAATTTTAAACAGGCTAAAATAGAAACTTCTAAGTATATTTCGAAAACCGAACCAGCTGGCGCCAACAATGCTCTCATATATGTGCCACTATGTGACCTTGACCAAGTCTGGGAAAATCAGGTCAGAGGTCAAGGTCATGGGTAAGCGAAAGGTGTTAACACCAATAACCACCAATATCTCAGTAACGGTTGAAATTGTTATCAAGAACATATGTACCATTTGTAAGGCCTTTCAATTTACTTTTCAAAAATAAAGTCCACTTACAACACTACGTTGGTAAATGGTTGCCATAGGAACCAAAATACGATGACGTCGCATTCGTTACCATTTGGAGTTTCAATAGTGAACGCTTGGCCAATCCCGTGTGTATCACGACGCTTCGATATGTTCAAAATATTGAAGTTTTGTTAACCGGAAGGCAACGGCACAGAAAATAGTGCACTGTTGCTAAGCTGTATGAACAATATGACCGTCGTCCACACTTGTCGTTGATAATTTGCGTTGCATGTTTGTTATTTACAATACAGATGAATGTTTTATCACTGCTTTCATGTATATATACTATAGATGGAGCAAATAGCTAAACGACATTACACAATTTGGATGATAACTTCGATTTTGAATGCAAATTTGTTTTGGTGGGAATCTAAGGCGCGATGACGTAACCAATATGGAAACCTTCGATTTACATTCGAATATTGCTGCGAAGCAGTGTACCAGATGTTGAGAATGGGGGTTATTTTAGCCCCGTGTGGTTGCCGGGGGCCCCGTTTGGTCACGGGGCAAAGAATAGGGCCACTGCAGATCCCTTTGGAGGGGTAGAATCCCCCCAAATTCATGTTCATTTTATCATTTTTTGTTCATGTTCATTTAAGGTCTTCATCATGATCCCTGCATTGTTTCAGGTGCCATCTCGCTCGCATCAAAAGAGCAGTGGCAGAAAAACAATAACGTGGCTCCAGCGTAAATGGAGTTTCTACGATAGAATTTACAGCAACTCTGCAGTTCAGGGTGAGAAGGTTCTAGGCCCATTTTCCATATTTTATCTCGATGTACATGGAAGATGAGCCTGGTATGTTCATGCCAGCTAGGCGCCATATAACCTTTTCATGTGTTGGTGCGCCTTAAAACCCCAATTCAATTCAATTGTTTATTGCATTTCATAGGGTTACATTAAAGCTGTATTGGCATTTAATAAATAACATACATCCAAATAAACAATTTAGTCTACTTTATTTTCAAGAACTATACCAGACAGCTAGACCTAGACCACGATTATTTTTACATAGGTCAGTTAATATATACCTACACGAAAATATCCAATCCTAATGTGGTATTAGTCAGGCCCAGTGCAACACAAAAATGGGCCTTAGATGATGGCGTGACTTGCTTTTTTTCTAAAATATTTTCCAAACTGAAAGTAACCACCTTCTTTTTGAATTCTGAGGTACACTTCAAACTGTGCTTCACAAAAAGTAGTGCAGCATATCCATCTTACCTTCAATTTTGATGTGGTTTTCACTAGAAGCAAGATAAATATTTCAGGAATAAAGGGAAACAACATTCAATGCATACCAGCCCTATGCTTCACAGTAACTTACTCAATAGTTTACCTAGGACTACTTTTGAGTGTTCCACCCATTCTTACGGCTATATATCCTCCATTTATGATCGGATTTGAACAAAACTTTCACAGATTGTAGAGTTCTGAGTCTGGTTTAGCAAGAACGTCTTACACTATCCTGACATCACGTCATGACGTCACAATATTCAGAAATTCGATTTTTCAACTGATTGCATGCTCGAAGTTGTTTTCGTTATAAATCACATCTTAGACAACTTTGACAGTCATTAAGACAGGAAAACCTGTTTGATCAGGTTCTGATCAAAATCTAGTTGTTTAATTGTCCTACTTGTAAACAAATTCGTTTAAATCGCCATTGGTTCACTTTACCACGTGGTAGTGAATGGGAGTGGCTTCATTGGCTGATAATTGATTTTTTTTTTTTAACGGCTCATCAACACGATATAGACGATATATATATTATTAAGAGTGTGAGGGCTGGCGTGGCGCAGTCGGTAGCGCGGCGAATTTGTAACCGGAGGCCCCGGGTTCAGTCCTCCGTGGTGCCTGACTGAGTTCTGTCGGTGTGTTCTTGGGCAAGACACTTTCCCTTAGCCTCGTCCGTCGGATGGGGACGTAAACCGGGCGGTCCCGTGTATTGGTCTATCCTCCGAGCACGTTAAAGAACCATAGGTATCTATTCGATAATAAGAGTAGGGCAGGTTCCCGGATTCCTATGTATCCTTCCCCTCTCTCTGGGGCGGCTCTAAATAACCTATACTGTGTTGATGAGCCATTAAACAACATTCAATCATTATTTAGAGTGATCCCTGGTTTATTCATAATCAATTGATTTAATTTGACACCGCTGCGTCCGCAAAGCAAAAGCGAACCGGAAGTTTACCGACCTAACAATCTCGTTTTGATTTTTTCATGTGATTTTCGAATAATTTGATATTTTCTCATTATACCCAAGTTTTTGAAAAACACACGGTATATTAAAATCGCCTCCGTCTGTCTGTTACCGCATCTCCTCCTAAACCGCTGAATGTAATTCAACCAAATTTATGGTATGACATCACCATATGATGCAAGAGCACTATTATTTTTGGCTCCGAGCCCAGGGGCCCTCAGGTGGGGGAGGATCAAAATGTCAAATAAACAAAAAATTCAATTACACTGTCATTTTTCCATATTCTTGCACATAACTTGGTGTATGTAAACATCTATAAAACATAAGCAACATATTAAATGATTTTATTATTTTTATTATATCAAACTCGGACCGTCTGCCTGGAGGCCCAATGGGGGTGGGTGCTCATTTGTTTTTTTATAATTATGTCACAAATGAAACATGATGATGGGATTACACTGTATACATTTTTTTCCTCTATGTTATAGTTGGGCCTGGAGGAAGGGGCATCAAATACACTAATAATGCAATTACGGTGTCATTTTTTCATACTTTTGCACATTAATTGGTATAATAGTCATCTAATAAAGCGATACACCATACAAAGCATGTCAAATGATTTATTATTTAAAACTCAAGACTTATTCCCTGGGGTTCAGTAGGGTGGAGGGTAACGGGGTGAATTTATTTAAAAATTATTTCTCAAATGAACATTTTGATGAAGGGATTACATTGTATATACTGAGGGGCTGTGTGTGGGGGAGGGGTAGGCGGGGGGTGGTGGTTGGGGGGGGGGGGGGGGGCGGGGGGGGGGATGGGAGTGTGAATAAAACGTGGTCGAATTTGTTCTAGTTTTATATGTTTTATATGTTTTAATCGCGAATAAATGGATCTGAACAAATTAACTCGAGATTTTATATGAAATATAAATCAATATATTTTTATTACGAACCGAAATGGTGAAAATGTATTTCTCACGAATTTGATGCGACAATTTGTTTCATTTGTCTTTGTTCATGCGATTTTTGAGATTTAAATGCGAGAATATCGCGGAATCGCGACCTAAAGTGATCCCTCTTATATGCCATTTTAAGCCACACAAGGATTTGTCAAAAAGTTTAAAAAATGTCGGACACTTTTAAAGTATATATAAACAAATAATTTGCATGTTTTATTGTTTTGTTTACCGAAAAACAAAACTTGATTTGACAAACAATTAAGGTTAATCAAAAAGATATGCTATCAGCATGAATTTTCACATAATAATTTGTCCGACCAAAACAATTATGAATAAAATCATTGAAATCAAATGGAATTTTATTTTTAGCTATGCTGATCTCTGATCAGTAGAGCTGAAAATTTGTCCGACCAAAACAATTATGAATGAAATCATTGAAATCAAATGGAATTTTATTTTTAGCTCTACTGATCAGAGATCAGCAGAGCTTATGCCGTGGTGCGGCGTCCGTCGTCTGTCCGTAATTTTTTTTTTGTAGCGACTACTTCTCTGAAACTACTGAATGGATTTTCATGAAACTTTACAGAAATGTTGCCCATGAAGTCTAGTTGATCCTAGCAAAAATTCATGTTGATGTAAAATCCAAGATGGCCGCCAGATCTAAAAATAGGTTTTTAAAAAACAAGTTTGTAGCGACTACTTCATGAAAACTATAAATGATATTGATATGGGACTTTTCTAAAATGATCAGCATGACATGATGTTGGTCCTTGTCGAAAATCGTTTTGATTCGACGTTAAACATGGCTGCAAGCGGCCATCTTTGTTTACATAGAGTTATATAATGAAAACTTGTAGCGACAACTCCTCTGAAACTACTTGACGGATTTTCATGAAACTTCACAGGAATGTTGCTCTTGATGTCTAATTGATCCTAGCAAAATTTCAGGTTGGCCGGAAATTCAAGATGGCCGCCACGGCTAAAAATAAATTTTCAAAATACCAGTTTGTAGCGACTACTTCTTGAAAACTATAAGTGATATTGATATGGGACTTTTTCTAAAATGATCAGCATGACATGATGTTGGTCCTTGTCAAAAATTGTTTTGATTCAACGTTAAACATGGCTGCCAGCGGCCATCTTTGCTTACATAGAGTTATATAGTAAAAACTTGTAGCGTCTACTACTTTGAAACTACTTGGCAGATTTTCCTGAAACTTTACAGGAATGTTGCTCTTAATGTCTTATTGATCCTAGCAAAATTTCAGATCGGCCAGAAATTCAAGATGGCCGCCACAGATAAAAATAGATTTTTAAAAAAGAAGTTTGTAGCGACTACGTCCTGAAACTATAAGTGATATTGATATGGGACTTTTTGTAAAATGACCAGCAAGACATGACGGTTATCAGAGTCAAACATTATTTTGATTCGACGTTAAACATGGCTGTCAGCGGCCATCTTTGTTTACATAGAGTCATATCATGAAAACTTGTAGCGACAACTCCTCTGAAACAACTTGACGGATTTTCATGAAACTTCACAGGAATGTTGCTCTTGATGTCTTATTGATCCTAGCAAAATTTCAGGTCGGCCGGAAATTCAAGATGGCCGCCACGGCTAAAAATAATTTTTCATCAAAATCAATCAGTAGAGCTTCAAGGTCATTGACCTCTTGTTATATTTTTTCCCTCCTACGTCGATATTCATGGATCCTGGCCGTTCGTAAAACATACATGTAGAATAAGAAAACAAAGGCGTTAGGCCATATCAAATTATTTCCCAGTTTATCATCCCCACCTGCCCCGAATATTTTATGCTGCCCCGACAATTTTTATTTTGAAAAAAAAATAAAATAATAATGTCCAAATTCACTCACTCACAGCAGGGTTCGACACTAACGCTAGTCCGCTAGTCCTGTGCCCACCTGTTTTTCAGGAGGACTACCTAAACGTGAAAGTTGGTTAGTCCGTCGGACTAGTAATTTTTCGAGCCCCATTATAGGTATTACGGCCGTAAAATACACATTCTTAATATAGGGCCAGGGTCACGCGATTTGGCGAAGTCGCTTAAAACTTCGCTATGATTTGGCCGACTTCGCTTTTTATCCATGTGGAGCAAAATTTGAGTCGCCGGCAATTTCAAATGCGATTAACCTCATAACCCTCTAAATTACACAATCAGCGCGTGTTTCACAAGTACCTTATTTAATCCCATTACCGATTGGTTTATATAATCAAAGCCATCATATTTTTCCGTGTGGTGAATAATTAAAAATCTTACTACAAACTGTTATGCAAGGGCGCGGTTATGATTAGACGAGATACTTTGAAACTGATTTCTCCTGCGATAAATCAATTTAAAAGGCGGTGTATAATTATATGATTGACATCGGCACAGTTGTAAAGAACCTTTGCGGCGGTCGTCAATAAGCAAAAGTGTGAACTTCTATTGTGTGTTTTACTGAGGGCTAATTATGAAATAAAGAAATGTGTTTGGTATAAAGCGAGTTTGTTTGTGATTGTTTTATAGACGAGAGAAATCAGCGGAAATGTATTGGATCCTATGATTAGTCATAGCCATCAATAACTGATCTATGTCTATGTATTAGGTAATGAGTTTGTGTTTTGTTACTCATTGCGGGTATGAATGAAAAATAGGTTTTGGTAATTGTCGAATAATAAGTATTTTTCAATGAAAATCAAGATCAGAATAATATTGCATTCGATCAATATGTGTGAAGTTGGTTAGGGCAGAAAATGCAACTAAATCTCACTTCGGTCAAAGACGTAAAGAGCTGATGAAAGTCTGCCTGGGGACCAGAAACCGAAAAAAATAAAGTTTTACGATTTCAGTTGGTATCTTCAAGACGAAAAGCGTTTTTGACACTGTTCACTTTGAAGTTTGTCTCCTGTTATACACCTGTTTTGTTTTTTTGTGCTAAATGCACCGTGTTCTCTTGGAAGGACCATCTAGTTCTCAGGAGGACTATTAGATTGTTAAAGTCACTAGTCCTCCGGACTACCCGTTTAAAAAAGTTAGTGTCGAACCCTGCACAGTGGTGTATTTATCTGAATGTGAAAAACCAAGATTCCTGTATTGTAAACATGTGGTGAAAGGAAAGGAAAGAACTGATTTGCTTCAAATCTTAGCTGACCTACAATATTATACATGTGGTTCTGTCCTTCAAGATGTTGAAACAGAGGACAATCATATTTTACATTCGGTATTTGTTTGAAAAAATGTAACTTGTGACGTGTCAGTGGAACTACCATATTTTTCTGCTGGCTTCGCATCGTATGTTATTACTGTGGTTCGTCAGATGACCTTGTAGAACCATGCAGATGATAAATATCCCATAATTTTGTGAGTTGTGCCTATCTGGCAAACAGTCACAGGGCTGTACAAATATTTTTTTTAACCATTAGTCCGGGACTAGTCACCCTGTCAAAAGTGACTAGTCCCAAAAAAATTGTGAATAGTCCCAAAAAATGGACACAAGTCCTGAATTTTTTAGATTATTCAATATGTTAAAACTGCGTCTTGCATACTCATTACAATTCATTACACACAGTAAAGGAAACAATCCTTAATTACTCTTCAGACAATTAATGTATGTTTCAGTGGTATAGATTGTAGACTGCCATTGGGTGGAACAGTAGCAATAGTAAGAATCACATCTGCATTTTTAAATTTCAATATAGATATTGAGTTTTATATTACAGTTCAGATAATCATTTAATGGAAAGAAAAAAGTCATAACTTTAAATAGGTAAGGGGCTACAGATGAGATTCTAAACTTTATTACCATTTTACCTAATGCAAAAAATAAATAACATGTGAATCAACTGTCATTCGTAAATAAAAGGGGAACTTTTTCAAACAAGAAGAAGTAAGTTATATTGAGAACTTTAACTTTTAAAACTCAAATACATGGTAGTTTATATCATTATAAATACAAATATATGCTATAGCAGTGACAATTGGTAATAAAGAGTGTGTTCAAAACATAATACTTCTGGTTATTAATATTTTTGTGATGTTTGATGTCATCTCAGGAAAATAAAAAATAAAAAATAAAATTGCACCCTCGCCCCAATTTTTTTTCCAAAAATTGGATGATAAAAACTGGGAATTAATTTGATATGGCCTTAACTTGATTTTTTAGCTCGACTATTCGAAGAATAAGAGAGCTTATGTAATCACCCCGGCGTCCCACATCAAGGTTTGCGTGTAAGCTGTGTTTACAAGTCTATATCTCTTACATTTCTTATCCTAGCACAACCAAATTTGTTCATGGGCTTCCTTATCTTAAGGGCTGCATATGCAATTTTGGTTCCTGTAACCCATGGGCTGCCATGGAACCTAAATTATGATAGCCCATAAAATGTGTCCCATTTCACATCAAATTTTGCGTGTAAGCTGTGTTTACAAGTCTATATCTCTTACAATTCTTACCCTAGCACAACCAAATTTGGCCATTAGCTTCATTATAGCATTATCGTAAGGGCTGCTTAAGTAATTTTGGTTCCTGTAACCCCTGGGCTCCCATGGAACCCAAATTCTGATAGCCCTTAAAATACGTTTGTTTCACATCAAATTTTGCATGAAAGCTGTGTTTACAGGTCTATATCTCTTACATTTCTTGTCCTAGCTGAACTAAATTTTGGAATTGGTTTCCTTATAGTATGTTGTAAAGGGTTGGATAAGTAATTTTGTCCTCTGCAAATTCTGGGCTCCCATGGAACCCAAATTGTGATGGCCCATAAAATGTGCAATAAAGGCAGATCTAGGTTTGCATGTAAGCATGTATATATCTATAATTTTGGTTTGGCATAATGCATCTTATTACTTCACCCATATTGGGGCATGGGCTCCCTCCTCCACCCCCACCCCCCACCCCCACTCCTTTTTTTTTTTTTTTTTTACATATTTCTGTGTTGTTTTAGTCAATTCTTACACATATATGTTGCCCTCTCCCCTCCTCCTCCCACAACCGCCTCTCACCGCCGCTCCCCCCCACCCCACCCCCACCCCAACCCCACTGGAAATTATTATTATTTTTTATTTTACATATTAATTCTGTTGTTTTAGTCAATTCTTACACATATATGTTGTCACCCACCCCCATCCCACTCTCGCCTCTCATCCCCACTTCCCCCCACCACACCCCCACTTGAAACTCTATTTGAATAAACAGAGTTGCGACTATTTACTGCATTTAATCGCTTAATAAACTATGTAAGAACTTTTTTTTTTGTTGTTTTCTACTGAAATGTTACTCGATCTCTCGGACGACTGATTCATGGGTTTCACACGTCCGGATTCGAATTTCACTCATCAATATGAGCAGACGAGTGGAATTTTCGTGCCCTGCTTAAAGTTTAGGGTCGGGACCTTAAAAATAGGGTCGGTCAGAAGACCAGAAAAAAACTTCTTTTTTTTTTGGCCCTAGCTAAATTTCAGGTCAGCCGGAAATTCAAGATGGCCACCACGGCTAATAATAGATTTAAAAAAATAAATAATTGTAGTGACTACCTCCTGAAAACTATAAGTGATATTGATATGGGACTTTTTCTAAAATGATCATATATTTACATTAATTTTTAATTAATCCTTCATTTATTCATATTTCGTCAGTTTTTGCGCACAATATGACATATTTATGTGTCGACGTGCCGTAAAACAACATTCATTCATTCTAAAATGATCAGAATGACATGATTGACGAAAATCGTTTTGATTCAACGTTAAACATGGCTACCAGCAGACATCTTTGTTTACATAGAGTTTTTTTAAAAAAAAAGTTTGTAGCGACTACTTCGTGAAAGTTATAAGTGATATTGGTATGGGACTTTTTCTAAAATGATCAGCATGACATGATGTTGATCATTGTCGAAAATTATTTTGATTCAACATTAAATATGGCCGCCAGCGGACATCTTTGTTTACATAGTTATGTAGTAAAAGCGTGTAGCGACTACTCCTCTGAAACTACTTGACAAATTTTCATGAAACTTCACAGGAATGTTGCTCTTGATATATAGTTGATCCTAGTACAATTTCCGGTTGGCAAGAAATTCAAGATGCCGCAATGGCTAAAAAGAGATTTTTAAAAAACAAATTTGTAGCAACTACTTCTTGAAAACTATAAGTGATATTGATATTGGACTTCTTCTAAAATGATCAGCATGACATAATGTTGGTCCTTGTTGAAAATCATTTTGATTCGATGTTGGACATGGCTGCCGGCTCAGTCATCTTTGTACACTTTACAAGAGTTGTATAGTAAAAAGTTGTAGCGACTACTCCTCTGAAACTACTTGACAGATTTTCATGAAACTTCACAGGAATGCTGATCTAGCTATCAAAACCTATCAGCAGAGCTTCAAGGTCATTGACCTCTTGTTCCTGGATTTCTGTGAAACTAGGCAGGAATGACCAGTACCAAGCCTAGTTGCACATGTTGTCGTGTTCCCCAGCAAAGACTCCATATAGGAAGTAGAGCGATACAGGCTCTCTTGGGCCTCTTGTTGTATACTTGGTTTGTGCGGTTAGGGACGCATCTCTATAGTGCAAGCAAGCATGCTTTTCTTTCGAGAAAAGAGATTCAGGTTCACGTCCTGGTGGAGATCCTAACGCACATACTGAGCTGTACATACATTTTTTTTTATATAAATGAAATAATTGAACATCAGCAAAACTGTCCAATAATGTGTTTGACTTGTAAACATGGGAGGACAAACATTTCTAAAATAGCAATAACTTACATGTACATATTAATAAGTCGAAACTGAATTATCTCACTTTTTTTTTTTTTAAGAAATATAGGTGTTGTTTTTCCGACAGAGGCAGCGGTGATTGCAGTGTCAACATTCAAGTTTTGCATTTAGGACACTTTCCCACAAACAGTATGCACTACTGGTTAGGGGCCAGTTTCCATCCAAGCCCAGTTTTAGTCTACCTCATTTAAAAACTGTTTTTACACTGCAAATTACTTACACAAATGTCAATGTTATTTGTTGACAGTCATTTAGCACTGAAGATTGAAACCAGAAGAAACAACCAAAATGTAAATACATGTAAGCGTTACAAAAATGAAAGGGCTTTCTCCGAAAAGTGTGCTAACTTCCTTATATGGCGTTGGGGATGCACGCGCATACTGCCGCATACCCGGTAATAAATAAATACAAAAATTAAAATTGTTATAAGGCCATATTTTTATCACACAGCGGACAAAGTTAAGATATACCGTGATAATATATTTTAACCAAAGAGAGGCAACTGTTTGATTTACAAAGAGTTACCCATTGTTATAGCGTAAATTGACGTCGTGAAAAATATTACATTGACGTACATTGACGTTACCAGGTGCATTGTCATAACGATCGTGGTGTATGGTGGAACAATGCAAACATACCATTTTTTCAATGATATTGTTCAATAGACTTGCAAATATGTTTTTAATTCATAAAATTTTACTGTATCATGACCTAGTTGGATCTATCACTCGATAAAAAACATGACGGAAACTGGGCATGTAAACAAAATGATTTCTCAGTTTTAGTCTATTTATACAAAGGTCACGTCAGGGCCACTTATATAATTAGTCCCGGCAATCCATAGTCACCCACCGGCCGAGACAAACATTTTCCTGACATTTTCTATGATGGAGGTCAAAGATCAAGGTCAAGGTCACAATGACCTTATTTTGGTACGCGACACTCTGCTATCCCAAGATGTATTCACATACCAAGTTTGGTATCTCTAAGTGTTATAGTATTGAAAAAACGGTCCGGACAAGCATTTTCTATGACAGAGGTCACAGTGACCTTATTTTGGTACGCGTTTCGGAAGCATTTCGGAAGGACGGACGGACAAGGTGCAATCCTATAGTCCCCACAGGACCGGTGGCTGCAATTCTTGATGCTCTTTATATAAAACCAATTAGTTTAATGCCAAATTTCCAGGAAGAGGTACCCTAATAGAAAGTAGAGTAAAAATTGTCAAGATACATACTGAAAAATTAGTTTATGTTTACATAAGTGACGGAAAGTGGCCCCCGACCAGTACACCTTTAAAACTTTGGTTATGTTTATGTTTTGAGTACTGTACTGTAACATAACAATAGATTTCCAAGCAAAGGGCTGATACTGTACTTAATAGTTTTACCTTAAACTAGCTTAAAGTTTTTCATTCCGGTCACTTTCTCAGGAACTGCATGCACTAGAGTTTTCAAACTTTATTATTTGTATCTTGTATTCATGACATAAGGTTGTATCTCCGAAAAAACTTCATATATTTGAAACTTCACAAATGTATTCAGCATCATTAGACAACATCATACAATCAGGTTCTACAACTCTTGCTTTTATTTTAACAGAATTATGGCCCTTCATTTTTTAAAAATAGGCTACAGTTTTGTATGTAAGCTTATTTGTCTTTTTTAAATTTCAATTGTTCATTACCCGGTATATATTACGAGTATCTGTTAGGCAATTATGCCCGTCTCATTCAAATCAGACCCTTTATCACGCTACGATACTCTACACTAGAAGCGGAGAGTATCAAGGCGTAATTAGGATTTGATTTTAATGAGATTGACAATTACGCCTTTCAAATTAGTTTCCCCAGTAGATAGACAAGGCCTCGAAAGTTCAGCTTCTGCCCCAGAAGGACTGTGTTTCTCATTTAGGTGTGTCACTACGTGATAAATACAACTTCACATGGATGATACTTAGATGAATACTTTTTAGATTTGCTAAAATTAGGTCTGCGGGACATCCAAGATGGCCGCCATTACCAAACATCGTCAAAACCTTAATTTTTTTGTCAAGAACCGCTGGACAGATTTTGACAGTTGTTCTTTTAAAATGACCGCCAATGGCTAGACTATCAATTTTGTTTAAATGAAGTCACCAGGGTCAAAAATGGTCGTGCCCGGTGGGGTCGGGAAACTGGAGACATGCACATAATTGTATTTGGCCTCATGGGTATGTTAAGAACCAGTGAATTAGGGATGTCATTAAAGGATGTGAAACATATCCACCATATCGATATATTGAAGGAAAAACGATGAAACATCTATGTACTGCTTTTGAATGGGTGTTATAACATATCAGAACAATTGTATTGTTTGAAACAAATCTGTATATACTGAAAAAATTAAGTTTAGCAAGCCTTACATCTAGCTGAAATAAATGTAATGTAACTATATATTGTAAAAGTATTTTAAATCATCAGCATGACTTAGGTTGATCTTCTTTTTAACCTACTTTTTGTATTCCAATGTATTGTAAATATCAGTTATCTCCCATTAAACATACTATTTCACATTTAAAAATACAAATAAGGTAAAGAGCAAGATTAAACATATAAATATTGAATCCCAGTAAGGGTGACGGTGTATATTGTCAACCTGAGGAAAATAATGTCAACCGAGGTGAAGCCGAGGTCCGAAGGTTGACAATATCCTCTGTCCCCCACTGGGATGCAATATTTATTTTACCGAGAAAAAAAAATGTTTTGATTAAAATTTAAATACATGTATATGAGGGAAAATAAATCCCGATAAAAAATGTTTACATTATATCGACATGTTAACAATATAAGCAACATATCTTACCATCATCTTACGATTGACATTACTTCAACTGTATTTTAATAAGCGTCCACTGATTTGCAATTTCGCAAAGCGTGTCGTAATTGGAAAAACCCAAAACCTATTTTTAGCTCTACTGATCAGAGATCAGCAGAGCTTATGCCGTGGTGCGGTGTCCGTCGTCCGTCTGTCTGTCTGTAAACTTCTTTTTGTAGCGACTACTCCTCTGAAACTACTGAATGGATTGTCATGAAACTTAACAGAAATGTTGCCTATGAACTCTAGTTGATCCTAGCAAAAATTCATGTTGATGTGAAATGCAAGATGGCCACCAAATCTAAAAATAGATTTTAAAAACAAGTTTGTAGCAACTACTTCTTGAAAACTCTAAGTGATATGGGACTTTTTCTAAAATGATCAAAATGACATGATGTTAGTCCTTGTCGAAAATCGTTAAACATGGTTGCCAGCGGCCATCTTTGTTTACATTGAGATATTTAATAAAAAATTGTAGCGACTAATCCGCTGAAACTGTTCAACAGATTTCCATGAAACTTCACAGGAATGTTGCTCTTGATGTCTAAATGATCCTAGCAACATTTCAGGTTGGTCGGAAATTCAAGATAGCCGCCACAGCTAAAAATAGATTTTCAAAAAACAAGTTTGTAGCGAGTACTTCTTGAAAACTTTGTGATATTGTTATTGGACTTTTTCTAAAATGATCAGTATGGAATGATGTTGATCCTTGTCGAAAATTATTTTGATGCGACGTTAAACATGGCCGCCAGCGGCCATCTTTGTTTACATAGAGTTCGAGGGCTTAACGCGAAACTATTGTAACTCACTTTTTTTCTGAAAATGATTTTTTTACATAATCCTTATCAGATACTGACCCTTTATAATGTCACAAAATATTAGAACTAGATTCTAAAATTTGGTGGAGAAAACTACAATGTGTCATATTATTGTATCTCATACAGCTTTTTTTTTTAAAAGCGAAACTATTGTAACTCAGCTTTAAATCATTTAAAACAGTTTTGAATTTGTTTTTGATTAAATCTTCATATAAGGGATTGTTTATAGGCAACAAAATCATGTTGTTTCTTGCAAATTTATTTAAGATTATAATAATTAACATTAGTTTTGCTTTCAAAAATAATTTGGCGCGAAACTATTGTAAGTCAAATTTGATTTTCATTAAACTTTACAATATTTACATAATAATTATTCCAAATGAAGGTAATAATAACTGCTCTATGTTTCTTATGTGAAATATAAGTTAAATCAAAGATTGAAGAACTTTAAGGAGTTTTATTGCATACCATTCTTAGGACATTAAAGGTTATTTGTATTAAAAACGTGCAAATGAAAGTATGTAAGGTTGGTTTTTATTCATTTTAGCCTCCACTTGGGATCACAGAATTAGGGATATCAGTGGTTCCACAGAAGAATTAATAATTATTGCCAAGCCCCTTTTTTCCAAGCTTTGCAAACTGATATGAAGTAAATGAACTTTTGTATTTTGTGTTGTTTATCTGGTAAAAATATATATTGTGAAAAGTTTTTTTTAAACATTGCTGAAACATCATGTGCACGTATGTTTTTCAGTGTAAGTATTGATAGGATGTACAAAAGTCATGAAACAGATTAATATTTTAAACTTTTAGTGCGGTTTATTTACAGATTTTCATTTATTTGTGAATTCCAGGAGTAAGTATCTATTTTCCGGGGTCTAATTAGGTAAAATTAATGATGTTTGAAATTTTTCGCGACACAATTTAAGTATTTCTATCTGTAAAGTGGACAAATTGTTTTATACTTCAAAGCTAATAATGTTAAAATATTAAGCAAGTTTTACACATCACTCTCTCAAACAATGATTGTTGAGTTTGAATTTGTGGTAATTGAGAAGAAATTTTAGTTGCTTCTCTAAGTTCAATGAAAAACAACGCTGTTTTATTAATATTACTTACGCTCATGTGTTTAGGGATTTTTAATTGATTAGTAATTAATTATTTCATAATTACCTTATAAATTATTTACTAGTATTAATAAGGTGAGAAAGTTTTCCCATTGCTTTGCGAATGTTGATTGTTCTTATAGTATCCAAGTTCAGGTGATTCATGGCCAATAAAATAGCCTAAAATATTAAAATTGGAGCTGAAAATTACTTCAAAAAACATAAATATGAAAAAAACTTTAAAATCTTTTCATAGTTTCATCTATTATATAAAGCAGTAAGTAATACTTATAATTGGCTGGTATAAACTCTTTAGGCCATCCTTAATAAACAATTTGCAGTTTCCCTGACCAAGATTTCATAAGTGGGTAGGTATGTAGGAAGGTACATATTTTACCAATTGCTTTGCATTAAAGGGATCAATAGCAATCTTGAAGTATTCATCAAAGTTTAAATTATGAATCCAGTATAAGTGTAACTTTAAACCTGCTTGCATATAAGTATATTAAAGGAAATATAATTTCAAATTCTACTTCTTTCTTCTGTCATAGGTTTTAAATATAGTGTTGGTGTAATATAATCAACAATTAATATGTAAAAACAATTGCTTTGAATTAATTATAAAGAATTATTTAAAACATGCAAGATATTTGGAAAAAACTAACCCGACGCCATGATTTTTAAATACATCAAGTCATACTGTGCAGTTGCAACTAAGACACTATTTTATATGGGATTATTCAGTGAAGTTTAATAATACTGGAAGGCTCATGCGGTCCAATTCTTAAAGTTTTTACATCCAACACCCCTACCCCATCCCTATACAAACAACACACCCCCTCACCTCCTAAACTGAAAGAGGAGACACAGTGGTGCAAGAAGCTAGAGTTTCACCTATTCAGTAAAATCCATTGTCCCTACAATAAGCTAATCGCCACAAAAAACATGTTTGTTAAAATAGCCACTTGCCATAAGTAATTTTTACAAACACTTTTTAGCTAATAAGATATTGCACTCCATATAAGTGTTCTTATCTTCATCTTGTCTGAATTGTGTGACTTTACTACATTAAATGAACTTTATAACAAGTATTGTCTATAACAAGTATTGTCTACAGCATATTTCGTTGTATCGTTTGTTTAAAATCAGATATTTAAAATAATATTGACTTACAATAGTTTCGCATAAAAAATGTATAAAGTCAAATTAGTTCTCATATAACTTAATGAAGAGGGAAACTATTTAATATGAACTATATAAAAGGAAGATAATGATAACTGCTGTATGCTTCAACTGTGAAACTAAACTTAAAATAAAGATAACAAGAACTTAAGGGATTTCGGGTTGCATACCATTCTTAGGTTTGTCCAAAATGAGCCTTAACATACAGACTTACTGCCTAAAGCTATACTGTCCAATAGTTTTCATTGAAGTATGTAGTTTTGAAAAAAAAATCTGAAAAAATGTATGAATAACTGCTAAAAAATGTTAGTTACAATAGTTTCGCCCCGAAAAATTCCATCTATATCTTCAAATATTTAGCGCGAAACTATTGTAAGTCAGTATTTCTTAAATATCTCGTACAGAATTACATGAATTATTTCTTTTGTTCTCAAATCGTAAATGGATACCATTTCTTTTTTACATGCCAGAGAATAAAGTTCTTAAATGCATTTATGATGAAAATAAGATGTTTTTTGCTTCTCCTGTAAAATTTTCTAAAAGTGAGTAACAATAGTTTCGCGTTAAACCCTCGAGTTATATAATGAAAACTTGTAGCGACTACTCCTCTGAAACTAGTTGACAGATTTTTCATGAAACTTCACAGGAATGCTGATCTAGCTATCAAAAACCTATCAGTAGAGCTTCACGGTCATTGACCTCTTGTTATACTTCCCTTGACGTCACAATCGTGTATCAGTAAAAATTGTTTACCGGTGAACAGTAAAAAATGCTTCACGCTAAGGGTTTTGGCAATTTATACAGGAGTGTAATTGTAAGGTATAATAATACAAAGCAACTGTTATCAAGTTATACAATCGACACTTTCCTTGCCATTATAAAGATATACATGCAAGGAACAAAAGTTTACCATTTGTGAAATTACCTCCCTTTACATTGAAAAAGAGCGAAATCATAATTTCTGTAAAACATGTAGATTACCCGAATACCGCATGTTGCTATTGTTTTCGCATATTTCTTTTGAGACTTATTCCCTTAATACAACTGATAATTATGTAAGTTATATTGCCCATGACCGCTTCTACACATATCCTAGAATCTGGTCCACAGCATTTATATGTTATTTACTTGCTAAACTTATTTTTATCAGTATATCAAAATAACAATAAATTACCCTTTTTTACATAAATTTATTTGCTTGTGTCAGCAAAGAAATCGAGGTTTCAATTCACGTTAAAAGTTTTGTTTTTATTAAAAATCGTTTCGAGATAAGTTCATTAAAAACAGAAAAGAAACTTACAAGACAACGGATACCATCCGTGCCTACACGCCTGTCGGACATGTTTAGGGAAAACACTTCACAGCGACCTATTTCCGGTTTAACTAGTTTTCATGAGCATGGTGAGGAAACCCCAAAATAAAACTGTTTATTTTTGTTGTACATTTTTCTGTTCATTTCCTGAAAAGTGTATCCATTGTTTCCATCAATGAATACAGCCCTACTGTGAATGAACCTATACTTTTAATTGGCACATACATTATTATATGACCGAACGCCTGAATAGATCGAGTTTTGATAAACGGTTTTGTAGTGTAATGTTGTCATTATTTGGCGAGTTAGGCCAGAGTTTTTTATTTGTTGGTTTACGGGAGAGCCTGCCCTATTTTTGCCCAAATTAAAATCAAAATAAAATTTAATAATATCCTGATTTTATTTTTATTGCCTTTCCGACTTCGAGTGTAATCATAGCGAAGAATTTGTTCAGGGAAGTTTGTTACCCATATATTTTCGTACCATTAAAAATGGTCTATTAAATCATTTTAGAATTATTTTATTTTTAGAATTTTGTGTTTCTGGGTTTCAAGAACCTCATTACTCAATGTCCAGTAAAACTTAGTTTGTTCTGAGAATGTAATGAGCTTTAAATTAACTGGTTTCATTGGTCCAGTTTTTATCACTGAACCAATCAGAATGCTTCATTCATATTTTGATTTGAGGGCTGGCGTGGCGCAGTCGGTAGCGCGGCGGATTTGTAACCGGAGGCCCTGGTTTCAATCCTCCGTGGTGCCACTGAGTTCCGTCGGTGTGTTCTTGGCAAGACACTTTCCCTTAGCCTCGTCCGTCGGATGGGAACGTTAATCGGGTCTTTCTCCGATCACGTTAAAGAACCATAGGAATCTATTTGATAATAAGAGTAGGGCAGGTTCCCGGATTCCTATGTATCATTCCCCTCTCTCTGGGGCGGCTCTAAATAACCTATACTGTGTTGATGAGCCGTTAAACAACATTCAACAACATTCATATTTTGATTTGGTTGTTTCTATCATGACATCACTTTCTGGTATTATGACATAACACCCTGGTATTATGACATCACGTCATGCTATTATCATGCAACTCAGTGTGTTCTCAGAACTGAATGAGCGTTTTAATTGCTGTGACAAACAGATTAAGTATTGAGTAATAAGTTTCTTGAAACCAAGAATCACAAAATTCTAAGAATAAAATAATTCTAAAATGATTTAATAGACTGTTAGCAAATCAGAAGATAAGTAAACCAAACGGTTTTAAACTTTATACTTTGTTCACACAGTTTTGATATAATTATTCAGTTCTTCTGTTGTTGTTTTCCAAAAAAAACTGTCTCAAAAAGTTACTTTTATTTTTAATTTTATTATAGACTCATTATATATACTCGGTAAAAAAAGTTTTGGACCAGGGTCATATAAAAATAAAACAGTAGTGGACAGAATTTAAGTATCTTTTTTTAGTAACCAAGGTCTACCCTACCCGGTTCCTTTGGTACCAGAAACATTAAATTCCAAACAAGATTTGATTTAAAAAAATATCGCGAACACACAAAGTGTCTGTAAAAAATGTTTCAAAGTCCATAAAAAGTAACAGTTACGGACACATTCGAGTAACCAATAAAAAAATAATATTTTTTCGCAAACTTTCATTGTAAACGATAATTATTGTTGATTGTTGATCTATTGTGACTTATCAACTGAGATAATAAAGGTTATGGTCGAATGTCAAGGTTCAGCGATCATTGTACGGGTTCAAACACTGCCATGGTCCAAAACTTTTTTTACAGAGTATATATAAATGCTGGTGTTAATTTTATTTTTATTTTGTCCTTACTACTGCAAATTTTTGAAAAATTTCCCGTAAACCAATAAATTAAAAAACTGGCCTTAGTTTTAAATGTAACATGTTTTTGTTCTTTACACACATATACCATACACACAATGAAAAGATATATGAAGAATATTTGTTGGTTTGTAGTGAACATAGGTTTAATTTCATCACTAAGTTTTAAATTCTCACTTCAAAACAAACACACATGTCATATTCTTTTTATTATATACCCACAACCTGGAAACTCATGCAGAAAAAATATTTGTTAGGCAATGTCAACAACACTATATTCCAGTGGGATTTACAGTGGATTCCTACTTGGTCCCAGTGGGATTTTTGTTAGGGACCCCAGTTTGCCCCAGCGTGATTTTTGGCAGGATTCACGTTTGCCGCAGTGGGATTCCACCTGATCCCAGCAGGAACTTAGTGCAGCCCTACTGAAAATATAACTGGCATTCTCAGTGGCTTCTACAGCAATCATCCCTTTTTGAATTGCAATTAAAGTCTGGTAATATACAGTAGGTGGGAATCAATCTAACCTTTTGTGAGCTTTTGTAAATGGCGTTGGAAAAGTAACTTTTTAAATACCCTTGGTAAGTGGGATCAATCTAACTTTTGTGAGCTTTTGTTTTCATGAACATAGCTGTTCCTGAAGAGTTTTAACAACTTTAGCAATTTTGAAGGTGGCCGTTTTGCATGTGGTTCATGAATAATTTGTGAATTTTAATAGTTCATGAAGAACAATTCACTGTAACTCACTATAATTTTTAAAATACTTGATGGACTTCAATAATCTCTAACTCATTATCTTTGTTAAGAGATTTGCAATTTAATTATAAAAAAAAGGCTTTTGAAAAAATTAGGACATGTCAAAATGATCACAATTCCTGATAATTGACAGATTCAGTGAAATTATGGTAAGAAGCTTAATTCAAATTAAATAATTCACCAGATTTTTCAAAACTTTCAAAATGTCTCCTTTCATACTCTTTTTCCAATCATTTCTTAAGTCAATAATGGAGCACTGTGGTCAAGTGGTAGAGCTTCGGAACCATGATTGAAAAGTTGTGGGTTAATTTGATCCTCGCCATGACTATACATGTATGTGTTGTGTCCCTGAGTAAGACACCTTATATGCATTGTTACGTACTGGTTTTACCCAGGAACACATCTAGAGTGATTAAAATAAGTTCAGAGAGCTTTCATTACAATCGATGTAAAATAAATAAGTTTAAATTAATCTAATGATGCACATTCAATCGGATTTAAAAAAAGAAAGTGTTTTTTACATTTAAAAGGTAGTACCAGCAGTGAAACATATCAGTGATTGGGAAACAGTGATGGGGCTCAATACATGAGTAACTAAATATATAATAAAATGTGATCTTTATGAATACACACATTTTTATTTGTTTACATGTGGGAAAGAAAACGTGTCAGATCAGCAAGCTTGTCATTTGTCCCTTCAATAATCATATCATTAATATAGATCTGCTACTTTCCAACATAAATAAATTTCCAATTTAAGTAGCAACGTCTTGGGTTAAAAGTGCCATTTTTTTTATTTATAAAAAATTGTTGATCTATTTGTTACTTATTTCAGGCATTTTCATTTTAACATTGTGATTTTTTTTTTTTTTTGATTATATTGAAATGAGTGTATGAATACAATATTTTGGCATCTCCGTGTTTATCTTTTTAAAGGGAGCATTCATTCATGAGACAAGTTCTTTCTTATACTAATCCACCCCACCGCCCCTTACATGACCTCCACTTTTCTATGCTTTGCAGTGGATTTTTTGGCAGCATGTGATATTAAATACGCCATTTGTGATGATAATGTAAGTTATTCTTTTATAATTGGGCCGAGATATGAATGCCAATATTATTTCATACACAATGTAAAAATCAAAGGGTAACACACACTATTACGGCAGTGAGCGTTTTGCAGTTGGGGCGGTATGAACTGTTGGGGAGTTGCCAAATTACACGGGTAGATAACAATCAATTAACACCGTTTAGTCACGTGATATTGATGTCGAGATTTGATAACAAAAGTAAATGTATGAGAACAAAACTAGCAATTTAACACATTTATACTGTATATCGTACAACGTTTTGCACATATTATGTTTAATAAATCTGTTTTTGAGTGATTACAGTTCATTATTTTAACATAACATATAGATTGAAATATAAATTACGCGTCAAAATGAAGACCTATCGATAATCCTCGATTTTTACTATACGCTTGCGCTGAACGTTGTACAGTCAGTCGGAGACGTCAACTGTAACAACATTCAAATGCTGAACTAGTTCCAGGGCAACCCCGTGTGTTTTAAGTCATAATTTGTGACTATACTTAATTCGCCTATATAAAACACTCCCAGGGAATCTGTACCCAGGGAGGACAGGTTAGATTATCAGAACGAAAGATAGTAATACAAGTCCCCGTCATTTTTCAATGGTTTGATGTTAAAAGAATACGATCCACTCATGTAATAAAATCACTCCCAGAAAATAATAACCACCTTTCAGAATCTATAACTACATCCTTTTTACGAAAATCATTGACCAGTATGATGATATTATGTGATGCCTAAAAAGATTTAGGAGAGGAGAACATTTTGACAAATCGATAAAGAAATATCCATATTAACGCGAAAATATTAATTTCGGCATGTTTTTATTAATTTAAAATGTACCACAAGACCTATAGCCTTTCCAGAAACAAAATGTGTGACTGACGGCCTGTTGGACTGACTGGCCGAACTCATTTATTTATATACCTTAAAAAATCGGAGATAGTAATTGTGTGTGTGCTTGGGATGGGAGGGTGTAGGGTTGGGAGGGGGCTAATTATAATTTCCCACATGAAGAAGTATGAACTTTGACCATTAAGTAAGGATGCAATATAATTAATCCGATGGTACGTTCGATGGTTCAGTTAGGTTTAATGTGTTCAAGTGTCCTTTTGTCTTATGCAACATTGTTGTACTGTAAACATGTATAATCTTACCTCATAACATTGTAGTATTCCGGAAATGTTAGCATTTGATCACCCACATAGACACTGGTATCTTTGTCATTATCGATGAAATCGTAGCAAAGCTCAGGAGCCTGTAATATGAAGGATTTTACTTTTTCGGAAATTAGTTGGGTAATTGGCTACCGGTAGGGGACCAGTCCACGTCGAATAGCGCCACCAAAATTAGTTTTAAATAACTGTCTTCAATTTGTCATATTTGTTATTAATACATCTTTATCGACACTGCATAAACATGATAAAGATTATTAAAAATGTAAGCACGTTAATAAAGGAAGATAGATACGACCTTAAGTTATAAACGCCACAGGACATTTGACATTAATGTCATATGTTTGCACATTCCAGGATTGTATATATGGTATAAGCATATATGAAGGTATACAAATATTGTCTTAATATCTTATACTTATTGCAGAAATTTAAAACGAAGCCCCTTTACATGAGGCCCTCTCCGATTTTTGTGTCTCACATTCCTTTATTTTGGCTATTGTCTTGTCTTGATCTTTAAATCATACACAAACTCGATTTCAGTGATCAAATGACGCTTAAGACGATGCCTAATTTTATTCGCGGACACGATGGCCTCCATGTACACACAATGGCCTCTACGGACAAACAATGGCCTCCACGGACACACAATGACCCCCAGGGACACACAATGTCCTCGACGGACAAACAATAGCCTCCACGGAAACACACGTATGTCATTGTCAAATGTGTAGGCAATGGTCGTACAATAGCGAACGCTTGGCAAATGCCGTCATTATTCAGGATCCTGCCTCATGCAATATAGCCATTAGTCACACGTATTTGTGTATAATTTGTGTTGCATGTTTGTTTTTTACAATGCAGATGAAGGTTTTAACACAGATGTCATGTAAATATACTATTGATGGAGCAATCGGCTAAATGGCATTGCAGAATTTGGATGATGACTCATTTTGAACTCAAATTTGTTTTGGCGGGAATCTAATGCGCGATGACGTAACCAATATGGAAACCTTCCATTTACATTCGAGTAATGCTGCGTAGCAGTGTACGGCATGTTGCGAATGATTGTCATATTTCAAACGTGAAGAAAGTGTCATAACTCTTCTTACTAATTGTCGGATCAAAATTTTTTGCAAGGTGTACAACTACACATACCACTGAAGAAGTGAGAAGTGTAAACAGTATAAACGCAATCATTAGGAATATTTACGATTAGTTTATGTGACAAGAGTTGCAATGGATGCTTAACAAAATATAAGTAGAAAATGACCAGTAAAATCAAATACTGCGAATATGTGTGCATTATGCATTATGCAGGGAGAAAATATAGATATAAAAATCGAACAAGAAAAGCAGCATTCAAGGACGACAGTCAACCACAAACCCACACAGAAACAAAGAACAATTTAAAGATGAGTAAAAACCCGAATAAGACATCACAAACACAAAAGGGTTGACGATAGGGCTACCGCCTTGGTACGGTCAGTGGCATAAAAGGCCGCTGGGGGCTTAAACCAGGTTCTAGAGTGCACACAACCTCTCACTGACCCTAACATCAACCCAATAAAACGGAATAAAGAAATCCCCGCCTTGAACAATTGTCTAACCAACAAGGCAGCATTAATAGGCAGTATAAGTAAAACACGAAGAAACTCGTGTATATATAATAACAAAAAAGTAGCCTAGAAAGCAACAAAGAAGGTACTCAATGACTTGGCAGAAGCCAGAGCAACAAGAGAATAAACCAAAAAGGGCACGACAAGACAAGACTGCAGACCAACATCAAGCGTCACTGCCATTGTGGGCTTTAAGTAGACGTCATCATAGGGTCCACAGCCTGTCCGGTCATCGCAAAATTAAAGATGAAAGAATAGTGGCGAACTGTAAATGGGTCCACCACCAAGCAAGCAGTGCAATGTTAATGATAGGGTCATAACCTCTTTTGATAAACCTTTTAACAAGTTTAACAAAGATAGTATGAAAGTGATCATGGCCAAGGATCTTACGAAGTTTGCATATAAGTCAGGTTGGGATAGCTGAGGTCCGTAGCAGGCTGAATAAGCAAAGTTATCTGCATTATACGCTTAACATGTAACTGAGGGAAAGCACTGAAAAAGGAAAAAACACAAATAACACAAAATTATATTTACAGTGGCATTAATAAGGTTTGGATGGTATATCTGGATACGAGCATCGGCGACTGCAACGCGTATCAGATGTCTATGTTCCTCAGGTATACTAAACTCTAATTCCTGGAATAGATATCAAATACTACATAATACATCTTTGACATCTGAATGTGACCTTGATCTTAGTCAGTACGATGACAAAAAAATAAGGAAAAAACTGCCTGCAACCAACGCTGCTACACTAAATCGAATATTTCTGACGACAATTAGAACTAAAATGGAGATTGAAACAAATTGAAATATGAGAAGATGAGTATGCATTCTCAATGTAAACAGTAAATATGTAATATATATAATAATCAGGAAATCAATATATTAGAAAGTCATAAATGGGACATGTATACCGCTTTCTGCATTTTGAAACAGTAAGATATCATAGAAGTATGATCGAAGCATACAATTAATTGAAAATATATCTAGGAAAATGAGCTTTAACGTGTACCTGATTATCTAAAACAATATCTAGTTATATTGTAACATTTACTATTATTACTACTACTACTACTACTACTTCTATTATTATTATTATTATATTCTGCGCAAAATATTAGGTACATGCATCTGACTAACGTTGAACGGGTCACATGTATGCAGTTTCATGAACATTGTATAACTTGAAATATTGAGCCGATTACACTTTCAGGGTTAAGTTTCAATTCAGTTTGACCTCCATATATGTCTTACGTACTCGAAATGAAATAGGTGCATGGTCAGTTATACATATACACATACAGTTACATAAAGATTGGTTCAGCAAAACTTAAGATAAGAACTTGACATAATGTTAACCATGTCCAATTTTCAACGTTAACTTTTCTGCTAATTGAGACCTTGATTTTGATAGCTGACTACTACTCATAAAGTGTATGCCTTTAATATCTTAATCAAAATATGTAGACAACGTGTCTAAAAGTCTGATCCAGAAGAACTTAGTAAATAACAACTTAAGACACCGACACCGATGGTAGAACTTAAGGACTCTAAATTTTCGAATGCTCAATCTAAAACGTTATAGACAGGTCAACGATTTCTGTTCTAGTTTAAACACATCGTTCAGCTCATTCTGTTTGGTTCAAATAGTTGAAAATATCGGTTGTAAAATGTAAACACCAATGCCTCGTTTTTGATAAGGCTTTTAAATTTTACATGACATCTGTGCCATACAAAACTAATTAAGAAACCTTAAATATGACGTACCGCCCCATGCTGTAATGATTTGAACCATCCATCATCAGAAGATTTACCCGCTAAACTATCAGAAACGTCAAGGAGCTCCTTGGGATTAACTCGTCTCTCATCTTCCTGTTCTATGCTAACAACCTGAAAAAGGTCCAATATATAGTACATGGCTCATCCGAAGAAACCCGAGCTACACACAAAAGTGTCCATCACTCTTTTCTTTTATATACATTAATAAAATCCGGAATCACTTCCTGTAATGGTTCTAGAGATGTAGCGATTAATTTTTTTTTTCTTATTTAGTATACATATTGTCATCTTGGAATACACTGGATGTTAAATTAATTCGGACCAACATCATACATATTCCCGTGAAGTTTATGAAATTTCGCTCAGTATTTTTGGAGAAGCAGCAATTACAAAGCAATCTAACAAGGCCAACGCGCCATTACAAACTATTTTTTCTATTATTTAATTATGTGAGACTTATTAACAACTTACAACACTGGATAGTCTGTCTTGAAGTTGTTCCAACAATGTGACATTGTATGGTTCTCGAGAATAGCTAAGGATGCCATTTTTTTTAAATAAGTAGAACGCGGAAATAATCTGAAAATACATCAAATCAAAAATACACAACTGTAATAAAAAAATATTCTGGTTAAGAATGATTTAACATTTAAGAATGATTTAAAATTTAACAATATTAAAGCGTTTTTGGCCTGCAACAATAATAAAGCGTATTTTACATAAGGTTATTACACACTTTGAACTTGTCAAGAAGTTTGTGAAGTATTGTTTTTCCTATTAGGTAATATTTTCATCAGGTATGAAACTACTTTTATAAACAAAGTGTTGGCATCTCAATAGGTACAATATGTGCACCTCTTGTCGCAGATTTGTTTTTCTATTGCTCTGAAGAAGATTTCATGTTGTCTTCACCGGATACTCAAGTAGATATCATCGAAGCCTTTAATAATAACTCTCGGTATCTGGATGATACATGACAACCCTTTCTTGTGTTTGCTATGGTTAATAATATCTATCCTAAAACAACTTCAATTCAACACAGCTTATATGTCTGATACGTTCACTTCGGGCCTCGATTTACATCTCTTGATCGAAAATGGAGAACATTTAAGCATATACTATATTACATGCGATATAATTTCAAATTTGACATTATTACTTATGCTTAACACTCTGTGGACACAATATAAACGGCTTTATCATGCAGATATGCACTTTTCTGCCTAATAAAGGGGTGACCTAATAAATTTTGCTTTATTAGGCACTGACAATAAAGCAAATCAATGCGGAATCCCTCGGCGTTTATTGTACGTAACATTATCTGAAGTCGTGCACGTAACGTTGTTTGACGTCATAAAACAAACAAAAAAACAACAACATGGCGGCGTCCTCGATAAGCGTAACATTCTGAGAAATAGGTATTAATAGTATTTTATACAGAATATGCGGATAATCTACATGATAAATAGAATATTATGTCAGTGCTTTTACTATCAAGTTTATTAGGCTCGGCACGAAAACGAAGATGGCTCGCCATTCCTCGTTTTCTAAGCCTCGCCTAACAAACTTGATAGTAAAAGGCACTGACATAATATTCTCTATTTAACCAGTCAGACCAAACCCCAAACCCCAAAACTGGAGTGTTGAATTAAGAATTACCAATTCATTATTTAACCTAGGATAAGTACAGAACCCATGAATCAATCTATACTTTTAATCGGCACATATACGTTATTATATGGCCTGAACACCTGGAGATATATTTGATAAACCGTTTTTAGTGTGCTTTTGCCGTTATTCGGCGGATTAGTTTCTGTGAGCCGTATTCTATTTTAAATCCACAAAGATTGGGTTGATGATACTAACGGACCAGTTATACTAATAACACTAATATTTTCTTGTCGGGCGACTTTTTACAGCCGCCAGCACACTAAACAAATGCTAATGTGAGTGTCAATAAATACAAAAAAGGGGATCCCATTCAAGCAACACACACAAACAATAGAGAAAAGTAGCAGTTTCCGTTTTATTGTGTCTATTATAATGTTCAACTGAGCAACTTCTAGAGCTTGTAAAAATCGTGTACAATTTAAAAGTATTTGTATAACTCTTCTGCTGCAAGGACTATTACAAACTGATTTCTATCGTAATTGTATTATCTTAGCACTAATCTGCTTTTAAAAAATATAAAAGTCATTTAAGAACAATGACTATTAAAACCTGTCTTCTATAGTGACTTGATTTACAAATTTCGTAAGATACTTGGTTCTCTTTATTAAACTTGTTAAACCATTTACTAAAAGAGGTTATGCTCTTTACATTTTGCAACACTCTGCATGATAAGTGGTTGACAAAATTTAAACTATGCCTACTTTTTTGATTGTGCAAATACCGGACAGATTGTGGACCCTATGATGACGTCTACCAAAATCCTGAAAGGGCGGTATCGTTTGATGTTTGCCTCCAATCAACATTTGTAATCTTCATTCAATAGGAGAAAATAAAAATTACACATCTTTGTGTTATACAAATATTGCCCATTTATGCTGCCTAGTTCGTTAAAGGATATAGCCTGACGTGGATTTCTTTATGAACACTGTCCCGTTGTTTTGGGATGGCAGTAGGGTAAACATGAAGTTTGGTGCATGCTAGAACCATTTTGTGTTTGTGGAGCGCTGTGGTAGAGCGTTGGACTCATGATCCAAACGTTGTGGGTTCGATCCCTGCCATATGCCATATACCCATATGCGATGTGTCCCTGAGCAAGACACTTTATCTGCATTGCTTGGTAGATTATACCCAGGAAGTCAATCAAGAAGTACCTTAGAAGCGAATAGCTTACAACAGGTATAGAATACTGAAAGTTATGTCACATACATTTCATCTTATTTATCCTTGAAATAGTTTCTCTGTGTGTCTCTGGTTGAATGTGGTCCTTGAATGCTAATGTCTTCTATTGTGACGTTATTTACACAGTTTGTAAGGTCCTTGGTCATGATGACTTTTATCTAATCTCTACTTCATTTGTTAGCAAGTTTATCAAATTATGTTATGACCCTATCATATTACGACGCACTGTAGTGTTTAGTGGGATGGCCCATTTACTAATCGCCACTTTGCGTTCCTCCTTGATTGTGCGAAGACATGACATATATTGTGGACCCTATGATGAATACTTCCTAAATCCAGAAAGGGTGGCAACGTTTAATGTGTGTCTTCAGGCTTCTCTTTGCGTGCCATTTACGGGTTATTATTGTGTTGCTCTGGCTTATGCCAAGTCATGAGTACTTGCTTTGTGACTTCTATGCTTTTTTAATATTCATATATACATGACCATGTTTGTGTTTTACTTAGATTGTCTATTAATGCTGCCCAGCTTGCTTGCTTGAAAGGGGATAAAGTCTGGCATGGATTTCTTTATTTACACAGTCCCGTTTCACTGGGGTAACAAGAGGGTGATGTTTGTTGCACCCTAAAACCGGTTTAAACCTCCAGCGACCGTTTTCCACTAGCCGTTCTAAGGTGGTACCCCTATTGTGACTCTTTAAGGTGCTACCCCTATTGTGACCCTCCAAGGTGCTACCCTATTGTGACCCTCTAAGGTGCTAGCCCTATTGTGAACCCATGTTTGTGGTGTTGCATTCTTTGCTTCTAAATGTCCCTCGTTATTGTTGTTTCATTTAAATGCGAGACTTACGTTTACAATGTTCTATGAATGCTATACTGTATATCTACTTAAACGACCCCACCACAATACGATCATTATCACTGTTCATTGCCTTTATTCCATTCAGTTAAATGTATATGCCTACACAGGGTATTGAGGTAGGACGGCTGAAAAGCCATTACAAACTCTGTAAGGAAAGTTTATTAACCTCTCGACCACCATTACTATTTCCACGAGGAACACGTATGAGGTCACAATAACACCAACATCTATGCCATTATGAGTAGGTTTGTGCTGGCGACTATCGCTATAATATATACACACACATATTTTATCTTACACTTCATCTATAATTTCAAATTGATTAAATTTAAGAATCCACACTTACATGCCTGACGTATTCGAATCCTTCCCTGGCAAAATAATTAATCAGATGATCGTCCATGAGACCGACATTTTGTAAGTTCACTTTAAACTCATCCGTATATATCTTGTCAACGTTCTGAAATTCCACTGGTATTGCAGCTCTGTTTAAACGACACAACAGAAACAGCAGCACTATCGATATTGGTAGTATACTACTCATATTTTACGTAATAACTTCAACATCGTGCAGGTTAAGCAGTCATAGAAAGAAATAATGATATTAACATCCATCCTTGTTAATTATAAACATACAGTCATGATCATTGCATAATCTCGAAAATATGTTAGATAGCAATTCCGTGTTTATCACTGTTTGCTTTATCCCTGTTATCAAAATCGTGTATTAATATAAATATATCTATATGATAGTGGATAGCTGGTGTCAGGTGTGAAAGAAATGTAGGTTGACACATGTATTGTTTATTAGTGAAATTATAAATGCATTGTTTATTAGTTCAATTATAAAATTGTCTTAAAATTGCCGAAGTACCCTTTTTTGATACATATTTTAACCTCTCTACGGCAAAATAAAATTAGTGTGTTCCTTTACCTTTACGTTAGAAGTTTCATTGTCTGTAAGTAAATCAATATATATATATTGAACATTTGCAAATAATTCTGATTTATATTCAGTGAAATAGGAATATGGACCCTAATAAGTATATAGTAATAACTGCCTGTTATTTAAACAAGAAATAAAAAAGAACTTATTTATTTTTGTAATTATTTCAGGGACCGCAATATTTACATCATGCAAATCGTATTATTTCAGACTCACTATGACTCGTACTTTTTGCCTATCTGACCGTCCATTATCATTGTAGCTTCGGATTATATTATGCATTACATTGTTTAGCATTTCCGCTTAGCTCAGACGATAGCGTGGTCATGTCAATCATAACCTGCGCGTGTAATTGTAGTGTGAGTTCAAAAAGAGGTTAACCTTTTTGTTTGTTTTGCCTGGATATCAAACCTATGTGTATACTCAAGTACTTTAAACACGCTTCATATATATTGTTTCAATCATTATTACATGCAACTTTTAATCTAAAGTCGCGTACACTTGCTTATCGTTTGTTCTTACCCTCATGTATATAATGCTTTATAAGCTTATATATTTATTGATCCAGATGTCAAGTAGCACATATATAAATAGCTGGATTGTGTACTATTGATTTTAGCACTGTTTTATTGACATGACTTTTTTATATAATATTCTAGTAATTTCTAAATTATTGTTTACACCATGTGATACATCATACGATGCATTCAAGGTTATTGGAATATTCTAATTCGTTTATGACCTTCTATGAGGCATCATATGACCGTTAAGGTTATTTAAAAATAACTCGTTTATCTTACTGTAATAGTTTAAATGTTCTATGACATTCTATTATGGTACAACTGCAGCCTTTTTTTTCTTTCTTTTTCTCCAATATTTAGTATTTGAATTGAGTCTAAAATTAGTAAAAAGTGAAATTATTGGATGCTATGAATTACATTCTTAGAGGAAAATACTTGCAGTGAAATTGGATTGAAGGGACACTTGACAAATTTTATTACACGAACACTTGACAATTTAGATTAGTTGGAAACTTGCCAGTATGATTTGGACTTTAATCGTATTTTGGACTTTAAAGAAATACTGGATCCATTTTATGTATTTTCTGTAAGTGAATATTTTTCATTGTAGTATTTGAATAAATCTGTTGATTATAATTATTATAAAACTAGTTGTTGCTGGTTTTACTTCTTTTCTTGTTACATTTTACCCGTAACGCTGTTCCAAACCGGTTTTGCACAGTAATCATTTCTGACTGTTTTTTTTAATGAAGTGAAAATGAAATGATATGAACTCACATCTGATTTTGAATTATATATTTAAGTTTGTTTATTTTCAGTGAGGCGTTTTTAAAGTCCTGGAGTATATATTTTAGTGAGAGATTATAATGCCAAACACCAAAAATGTATGCGTTAATTCACTGCGGAAAATGGGTTCGTATACGGGGTAAAACGGTGATATATATACGGAGCTCCGTATATTTCGAATAACGGGAAATATCCGCAGATATACGGGAAGTTAATTATACGCAGGTATACGGACCTTCGCACCGTTTTATGAAACAACTTACGACCGTTTTGATCGTAAATCAATTTCTTAAATGCTTCACTATAAATGATAATAACGTGATTTCATTTTATTTTCTTTTGCGTGTGATATTTCTGCACTACGTGCACACAATTGTCTACATTGAAGGCTTTGGTGAACAAAGTGAACGATTTTAAAATGTAAGACTTATCACAAGATGTTTAATAAAATAGGGCCCTGAACAATTCCCGTATACTCACCAGGTAGTGAACGGAGTCCCCGTATACCCTGGATACCTAATATACGGGAATATCCGAAATCCGTATATTTCAGGCATAAGTGTTAAATATTGTAAACATCATAGATTTTAGTATACCGCAACATGATAAACTCTGAGTATACGGACCATATTTGTGAATATGCGGAGAACCACGTATACGGAGATGTCATTTCCGTATATGCACATATTCGGAAATTTTAAATGACCTTATTCTCACTTAAATAAGTTTGTAATATTCCCGTCAGTATACATATACGGAGGTTCATGTTCCCGTATTCCCACATATACGGAGTTTGTATTCCCGTATACGCATGCATACGAAGTTTTATACAAGCTCTGTTATTGAGAGTTCTGAAAACTTGGAAAAAGGTGAAATAAATCGGATATATATACGCATGAATACGGAGTTTATTGTTTCCCGTATACGCACGAATACGGAGTTTATTGTTCCCGTATACGCACGAATACGGAGTTTAACATTCTCGTATATGCACGAATACGGAGTATTATATTCCCTTATATGCGCGAATATGGAGCTTTATGTATAGGTTATTAGATTCGTATTGGGATATATATATACACGCGTTCTGTCGGGTATTAATATTGCGCGACTTTAGGAGCGCAATATTTATGTGCGAAAGAACGAGTGCATATATCCCAATATAAATCTAACAATTATTGCATACGATTTTTTAAAATTAGAACAATAAACTAGGTTGTAACATTTAATTTTCACCAAAAACAGTTATTTGAAAAAAACATATTGTCATTACATCATGGGAATTTTCACAATGAAATCAACATTGTTTACATCACGTGAACGTACTTTCTCTGACATGAACAGACACTCACGAATGAGTAAAAATATTACGCACCCCAATATTTCCTGTTACATTGAAAGTAAACGAAGCATGTACATGCGTATGAAATAAATTCCTGTATACGCACGATGAGAAGTAGTATATTCTCGTGTGCGCAGAAAACACGGGAGTTTATTGTTCCCGTATGCGCACGAATGCGGAGTTTACTATTCCCATACACGCACGAATACAAGGTTTTGTATATTCCCATATTTGCAGCAATACGGAGTTAAAATATTCCCGTATTCTCACATATACGAAGTTTTATATTCCCGTATACGCACGAATAAAGAGTAATATATTCCCGTACACGCACGAATACAGAGTTGAATATTCCCGTATACGCAAGAATATAAAACACTATTAGAGAAATGCTTTTATTTTTAGCTATTCGTGATCAATTGTGTTCGGAATATTACCGACTTCTATTCGAAACACACCGAGCAGTTGTTTTGCCTCAACAATATAACGGGTAAATTATTGTGTGTTTTAAAAGCAAGAGTAACTGCTTATGTACCTTTAAAATGAATAGGTAAGTTAGGTAGTTTTTGACTTCAACTAAAATGTGTTTGGGCAAAAGAAAATGACATATATTTTGGTAATCTTACAAGAGAGATGAATATATTTCTTGTAAATTTATAATAATAAAAATATTTGCATCAATAATTTAAGTGAAAGGGGTATGATGTAATCAAGGCGATAAAGTGCAGGAAAACACTGTTATATGTCTACTACTGAAGGAAGTAGATATAAGCAAGAAATGCAGTATTCACAACTTTACCATTGCTTTAAGGAGTTAGGGTGGCATCGTCATAGGGTCCACCCTATACGCCGAGTCACTGCACAAACAATGAGGAACGTATAGGGGCAAACTGTAAATGTGTCAACCACTAAACATTGCCTTGCGTTGTAAAATGATAGGGTCATAACCTCTTTTGATAACCTTTTTAACATATTATATAAAGATTAGATGAACGTCATCATGGCCAAGGATTTTACAAACGTGCACATAAATCAGGTCACAATAGACGATATAGAAGAAACAAAACTCGAAAAGAGAAATGTATTATGCAAGGACCACAGTCAACAAGAACCGTTTATACATATAGAAACAAACAACTACTAGTATTACAAGGATAAGTAAGAGGGACGGTACGTGACATCACAAACATAAAATGGTTGACAACAGGCCAACCACTTTGGAACGGTCAGTCGGGAAAACCCTCACCCTAACCCTACTGTCATCCCACTAAAATGGGATAGTGTAAATAAACAAAATCCACGCCAGGCTATATACCTGCATAAACAATGCATTTATTTAGCATTTATTTAGCAATCAGTACTAGTATTTACAATAAGATTTCGCCGTTTCAGTTCTGGTATTCCATGTTTTTTCTAACACCAGTTCCACATACAAGTACTTCGCGATCTCACGTGTTATTGAAGAACACTTGATTTCATACTATAGTTCACATTGAGCTTTGATAATTTGCAGTATGTACTGTTTCTTGTCATATCGAAGTTGACGAAACACTTGTAGACTGTGTAGACTGGAAACTGAAAGTAACATACACGGTTCTTACATATAGCATGTAGCACACAAGGTTATTTTTTTATTAAATCAAACAATTTTAATCTAGTGTTTCTGCTTACATATTGCGATAACAAAAAAACAGAAATGGATAAGAATGCGATTCCACATAATATATATTTTGCGGATGAAACGGTTCATGCATATTTGAAGAAGAAATTTAGGTATACAAGTAATAGATAGAGTATGGTCTCATTGAAATGTTTAAATTAACCAACGAGATGAAACCATACTCTATTTGTTTTGTAGCATATCCATTTCCTACCATACTCTAACTTCCAATAACTGGTAGTTGTAGTACACCATTTATTCTGACAGGTGTTATTTTCAATTAAACGATTTACACATGTGCTATTACAAAGGGAATTTTCCAACAGCAATGCTACAACAATGCTACAAAAATATATATATAACCAATGTATACAGAACTGCCTGCTCGATGTAAAGGCACTTTTATAGTATCAATTATGCAGGCAGACGATCTGAGAAGATAGAGGGTCATGAATGCCTGTATGGATCAGGTCAATCATTGCATCGATCCTTATGTAGAGGCATGGAAAACATACAGGAAAGCTTAAATGTACAGGATACATAATCACATTTCTATGCACAGGACACGTTTATATGTATATACACAACCCCGTCTGGTTCCACAGCAAGAATAGGGCACTGCTTATCCAAGTAGAGCATTAAAATCCTTCTGATTCATGTTCATTTTGTCATGTTTATTAAAGGTCTTCGTCGTGATCCCTGTATTGTTTCAGGTATTACATGAGTTGTAGGAGAAAACAGCAACGATAATGGCTCTGGCGAAAAAAAGGTGTTTACAACATAATTTGAAGCAATTCCGCAATACTCTAGGCCCATAATCTGCTTATTTTTTATCTTGATGTAAACGACGGGTTGGTCAGGAATGTTCATTTCTGTTGGCGCCATACAAACTGTTTGTGATGGTGTATCTTAAAGCCCAATTCATCTCAACTATATACACATCATTAGTTAGTACATGTGGTCTCTAACTCGTCGACTGACAGTTTATCATCATACACAATACACAATAGTAAGTCTTACCTCAGAGAGCGTATACTCGCCAATGAAGATATATACCCAATCTGTTCTGTATACGTGTCTAATCTGAAAACCATTGATAGATAATGTACATTTCCGCAATGTCAGTTTCTCATCTCTTACAACATCGGCTCAGTAAAAAAAAACAAAAAAAAAACATGTTAATGGATCAGGAAAATAATGTTAAGTTCATGAAATGTATCTTATACAGACCAACAAAGAGTCAGTCTACTTTTATTGAATAGTTAAAGCGTCCGTCAAATCATGACCAATATAGGATATGTAACTTGTAAGCAGGATTTTTTAAAAACTCTACCCTAACTTTCCCGCTGAAGGATATATGTTGTGAAAATATATGTTGTGAAAATATATTGTCAAACCTATGTAAAAACTTACACTGTATGCTTTGTCTCATTTCACCTATTTAAATTTCACTTATTTAAAACTATAGCATAAATACATCTTATGTGTATTGTGTCGCCTGGTAGCATGGCAGAAATCGTCCGTCACACTTTAACCTGCAACCTTACTTTGGTCATAACTTGAAAAGTATTTGACATATGTTCATAAAACTTCACAGAGCTTACCCTAAGATATGTCGTAACACATGACCAATAACTCTGACTGTCATTTTGCCAGAGGTATGCCCCTTTTCATAAAATTTTAACCTGTAACATATCCTGACTCATAACTTGGCAAAATATTGCCATATGGTCACGCAACATAATACAATTATTCCTTATACATTATCCAACACCATTGAAATGTGCAATAACTCTGAATTTTCTTTAGGCAGAGGTTTGCCACTTTTCATAAAACGTTAACCTGCAACCTAACCTAGCTCATTATTTGGCAACATACTCACTATAATGATCATGCACCATATTTTCAAACTTTGTAGTTATAGTAAGATTGACTTTGCTGAAACGTGTACATGACATGCGACACAAGTGTTCCATGTAACACCCTTCCAGTATTGTACTGGATACTAAACATAATGGGATTTGTCGTTGTGTGTGTGTGTGTAGTTCTAAGGTTTATAGTCCGTCCGCCAACGTACGTAAAGGTAAACCTGACGCGATGGGCACAATAGAGTCTGGACTTGGGATTTGTCGTTCATCGACATAAATCCTTTTATTTAAGTGGAATTGATAATTTTCATAAACAATTTTCGCAATCCTGCTTATTGTGTGTTTGGCTGCCATGTTTTTGGTTTATTAATGAGTGTGTAAATCGTACGCTACACCAATTATCTGTCTCTAAAGATGCGGCCATTTTCTGCAGGTTGTATCAGATGTAAATTGCAAACTTTAGCATGTGTCGTGTTCATTTATCAAACATAATTACGTAGTAATTGAGATGGCTAATTTTCGGATATTATTGGTATTTTGGCAATTTTGTATGCTAACCAATTTGGGTTGCAAGCCACTTTTGGGTTACTGTTATTGTTATAAATGACCATATTTGGGTCATTTGTTGAATGTTGTCGACCATATTTGGGTCATATGATGAATGTTGTTGTTGGCGAGACAAATCTCTTCGATTTTGAAGTGCGTCAGCCATACCTCCATTTGAGGACTTGTTCTTTTCACTGCTGTGCTCTGCTTCCCCGAATTTTAATGGCGTTGCCTATCGTGGTGCCTCTGTCACCACTTGTGGCATGTGGCAGTATGTCGCGGTCACAGCAGTGTGTAGTAATTATTTTACGAGAACATTTGAAGGAAAGCAACTACATTTTACGTTTGAAGGAAAGCAACTAAATTTTAAATATCTGGCTTTGTGAACATCTGGTCCCAGGGTTTATTGAGTACAGTTTTCATTCACTTCAAAACTTGGTCGGAGCTATGACCATTTTTCAAATTGTTATAAATATCGTGACTGCACATTTGTTATGCACATTATGTTTCTTGTTATATTATGCTGAAGCCATGGCCTTGTTATTCCAATAAATATAAACTAAGTTCAGTATTGAGTCTCTTTCATAGCCCATCTTCAATAATGTTTATCTAGATGTGTTTGAAATAGAAACAGAGCTAATAAAAAAATGGGATCAAATGAAGTGTAACAAGAGCATCGCCTAGTGGAGCATATACACGTCGTATAACAGACCTGGGCCCGTATTCATAAAGCAACTTAAGTGGGAAATATTACTTAAGTCAACATTAAAGATGTCTACATATTTTTAAATATCCTTATTAACCTCTCAGGGGCATTACAAATCATCTATTTTAAGAAACATATTTAGCTGTAGGTTTTATTTATCCATAACCTTAATTGAAAATATTAAGAAAACGTCTTAACTCGATAGAAAAAGGTATTTAAAAAATTGATAATAATAATATTTGACGTAAGTTAAGATTTTGCTAAGAAGCTTTATGAATACGGACCCTGGTGCGTATTGAACATTATTGGTAATCAATATCGAAGAATGTAATATCGTGGAAAGATGTATTTCATTAGTTTGGAGGTATTTCTACGAATAGAGGTTCCAGGTTAAACGTTCTAAGTGACCATAACTATCATTTAAGAATAAATGGGCTCTTAATATTTTTATTTTTGTTAGTTAGGACGGGTATTAAATTTGTTTTAAATTTCTGATGACTAAGAAATAAAGTGTAAAGTTAAATTACAGGTTAAACTTTTTCGAAAGTATAATATTAAACAAATTTGATTGAGAGACTTATGAGCCTCTTATCCACTGGATCGTGCTGAAGAAGTATACACAGTTTAATTGTTGTAGAAATAATACTTTCAAAAGTATTAGCCACTATCATGTATAAAAGTCACAGTTAAGTTTCATGGTAAACCTGTTTTCAAAGGGAATCTTTCAAAACACATTTGATTCAGAGCATTAACGGGATTTTTTCCCGATGCATTCATTGGATCATGCTGAAGATGTGTATAGCATTTCATTTTTGTAGTACTTACTTTGAAAGTTATTAGCAACAATCACTTGTAAAAGGCATGGTCAAGTTCTAGAGTATACCTTTAACCAAAGGGAAATGATTAAAAAATATATTAATCAAGGAGTTACGAGCCATTTTCAGATGTATTTACTGGATCATGTTGAAGGTGTGTGCACAGTTTCAGTTTGTAGACCTAATACTTAGCCATAATATCCATAATCAACTGTCGGCTAAAAGTTAACACGGACAGACAGACGGACGGACAACGTCACTTAAAACGGGCATATACAAAGTAGGCAAGTTAGGTCATGGTGAGGTGCTACTTATTGTTTTTTCTATATGTATATGTGCATGGTGTCGGCAAATTGTAAAGATATCCAGTACCTAGAAACAGAGCTAATGAAAACATTAACCTAATCCACTAAGCGTTACAAATTAAGCAATTGAGCGTGAAAGTAGGTCAAAACCATTTTTGGTGACCGATGGTCAATACATATTTATAAGGACTGCCATATTGGCTTGGTGTATTTGTGTATGAAGTTTAAAACGTTTAGAGATGGCGAGTATTTAAAATGGACCTTAGTGTTAACAAGAGTGACCAACTGACACAATATTCGCCCGTCATACATCTGGATGAAACAGGTGTTGCGAATTAAAAACTATACTGCCAATCCACAATTTCAAGAAAATGGTCACAGTGTTCATATTTGGCATAACCAATGTCAATAGGTCTACCGTATTACACAGCAAGTACGAATCCAATTCATGCAGACGTTCTCAAGGTAATTATATTCCTTATGCATGTGTACCAAAGATCGGCCATAAATAATGTTGACCTTCTTTTACACTTAATGTTGTTGTATATCCAGCTTTAATGGATAAAGACCCTTACACGGATTGGAAGACATTAATTGCGTCATAAAATGTGCAAGAGTGTTAACAAGGCAGAGTAGAGGTAAACGCTATGACATTCATGGTACCTGAGCCGTTCTTTATGTCTCCTATATAAAATTCCTACCACTACCACTACAGCCACTATAACTGCCACCACGAGAGTTGAAACCACTATAGCAGTAGTAATACCAGCTGACAATGCTGAAATAATTATAGCAGATGCAAAACAATTAATTAGAAAACAGTTATCTTAACAGTGTGTTATCTGAATGATTCCATAATTATTTCGTCTCATTACTCAAACGAATGTTGTTGTTTTTAATTACAATGTTGTTTTTTTTAATTACAAAAACATAATAGAAACGACACCCGGTTAAAAGAAAACTGTATTAAATAAATCGATACTCGTTTTTTGTCATATAATGTATTTAGAGTTAATCATCTCTTCTATTAATACATTTCACCTAAAGTATGCGATGATTCTCAAAAAAAGACATTTTTTATAGTGAATGAGAACACTTTTAACAATCAGACTAATACAAAGCAACGTCCGCAAATTTATAAAAAATAGTAAATGGGGTTTACCTGCATTTGATGAATGTGGTTTCGAAGTAGTTGATCCCGCTGTATATAAATTACAATACATTTTAATGAGAACACTGTATTAAAGTTTAATAATGTTAATTGTATACACACACAAATCATAGCAATAAATTCGTTGTTTTCATTTTTTTCCTGCATACTGTGCATTTTGTTTTTGGATGGTTTGTCAAATTTCACATATGGAAGTCTAATATTTATTTTATTCGCAGTCATGTTTCTTTATTTTAACTTATACAAAACTGTATTGTCTTTCCTCTAAAGAGTCTAGTTTATATATTGTGCTAGGTTTTGCCATCGATGACTGGTTATCTGTTTTGTTACGATAGGAACCAATATATGGAGTTGGTTCATGCCCATTTCATTCGTTCATGTTTACAAACACTGAGATAATGCGAAAATTATCACTAACACTTCCATATTTATTTGAGAAGTGAGGTTGTTTTTTTATAGGACAAACATATTGGAAAAAAAATAAACCGCTTGCATAAACCGCTTGCATAATTAAGGTAAACATAATTGTTTTATGATAATAATGTAAAGAATTAACTGTATTGAAATCATATATTTTGTAAGATGGTTGCGATACTTTTTAAAAGGCGGCAGTCGCACATTTTGTAATGGCGATGCGTAAACGAAGCCGTTAAACAAGAATAACCTAAGTTAACATTTCTACTAGTTAATCTATGTCTAAAGCATTTCATTGCTTTTTGACATTTTAATCTATGTCTAAAGCATTTCATTGCTTTTGACATTTTAACTGGCAAATGCATTGATATAAAATATATCATTCGTAATAACAATTTAACACGTTCTAGGATATACGTTTCTATTAAATGTAATGAACTGTACTGGCGGACGAAGAAATACAATAACATTCGGATCAGGTGAGCATAAAACTATACTAAATATACATCAACAAGAAATATGGCATAACTGGAACTACATCAAGCAATTTCAGAGGTGTTGTCTTATTTATTCAAGACATGACAACTTGACCTATCTAACTGTATACATTTGTGTCGTGTACAGTTATATAACCACTTGATCTCTTATGTTTAATTTTTTTCAGGTTTCAACTAAAAGCAAATATAATCAAAGTACTGCGTACTGAATGGCGAAAACATTGGCATGCACATTTTTTTGAGCTATGCCTACACGTAATATTAATGAATGAAAAAGGCAACTTATTTTGAAAAAACGTAGACATCAATACAATGGTATTGAACTAAAGCCTGTAGCGTTTACATACGACAGTCAATGGTTATAGATCAAAGTTCACTGAGGGATGGGGCAATGGGTGGGGTGGAGGGAGATGTCTCATAACAGACTAATAGCAAATTAAATGTTTATATTGCAAATAAGAATGCATCAAAAATAAAAAATAAGCAGGGGTATATGTTATTGGCGAAGTTGATTCTTGTTATCTGTTATTGAGATTTTTTATTTTTTATTTACTGTTAATATTTATCCTCAATCAGTATCAAATGTTTTTGCGCTCTACTCTCCTCTCCCGTTCCAATCCTATTAACTATGCACTGTACCAATATATATACATGTATGTTGTAAACATGTTGAAATAAAATATGTTTTAAACTAATCTTATCTTTCTTATGTAATATACTGAGGTATTGCAATCGCCTCTAGTGTAGTGAGTAAATTAGTCTTATCACCTGCAACGCTTGATTTCAAAATACAAACGAAGCAAGCGTCGCAAATGCCCTAGACTAATAATTGAGATATTGCGTACAGTAAAATAGGTCTGGTAATGAAACATGTTGAAACGTCCGAGTGGTGCGCTAAAACGATGTATCCGGTCTATGAGCGATAGCGAAAACGGTGATAGTGATACTGTTTTCGCCTAAAAAAGAAGTATCATAGCGATGCTCAAAGTATCCACGTTGTTTGTTTTAAAAACGTCATGCACATTATCAAAACCTACATCACACACCTTCACTTCCGTTACACTGCATTGGTCTACGCCCTTCTACTGGATTTCCACCAGTTCCATGTAAAACCATTTGAATTACACGAAACGTGCAGTCCACTGAAATGACACATACACAATTGATAGAATATATGTATTTAAATGTATTTTTTTAATAAATAGTGTTTGCATATAAGCATATAATGCATCTCATGACAGAAAAAGTGGATGCAAATTTGAACAGAAATAAATCAATATAACATTCACTGAACGCAGTCAACCAAAAACACGCATTCAAAACAAAAGTATTGAGCCATCATATGTTATCTTAATAAATACAATGAGACATGTCTTCTGACAAATATATATGCCACTGGCTAATTAATAACTAAACACATTCTTTTTTTAATATTTCCAATATATCTAATTACTTTGAAAGTAATATCATTCTGTGAAAAGCGAAATAAGGGCCAATTAGTATTTATTAGAGATACGATATAGACAAACTCATGTCATTGAAAACTCGAGGACTTAACTCTATAATCAAATAGACTCATTTCCGAATTTCCGAACTCTTCTAACAGAGCCTACGTTTGACGGACGGACGGAGGGACGCATATATTCTAAAATCCCCTCCTATATGTGTGTGGTGCTTGACATAAACACACATTTTAGTAGGTGCTACCCAAGAAACAGTGTGACTATGTTAACCGAAACAAGCCGTTTCGAGGAGAATTGTTTCCTTGTTTTCATTACTAAAGATGAATCCCCAACGTAAACCTTCTGTTTCCCTAGTATTCAGCTTGTGCACATTTTAGAATATGTACATATAAAATGAAACTATACCTGATACATTTGCACCATCTACTATCAACTCAGCAGTCCATTCACCGTAAGGGTTCTCGCCCCAGAAATGTGCAGACATTAATGTCCATTGAAAATCTCTATATTTCTCTAAATTATCTTCACTTAATATATTCATCTTAGTTAAAATTGGAGATGAAGTGTTCACAGGTGAGATGAGATTTACTGCCACTTCTGTGATGATGGTGCATTTCAGGTGCAACTCAATTTGCACGTGCTCAAGAAACAAAATATCGTTTGGTGTGTTGAGGCAGCTATGACTGTTTATGGATTGTGTCATTCTAAACTTCTTTCCTGTGGCGTTCCTAAATAAAAAATGAAAGTTATATTGATAAACAAACTAATTTTACTCAAAGTTTGCATGACGAACACCAATTGGGTAAGGTCTTTTTATTAAGCTGAGTACGTCAAAATCAAGAGGCCCATCTTTGACTCTGAGGTGATAACGTGAGTAAACATTTACAATATGTATTACTTGCAAGATAAAAGAACAAGGGAGGCCAAAATGGCCCTGAATCGATCATCTGAGGATCTTCGCAATGACGAAAAGTTTGTTCCCTCGCAAATGCTGATTGAAGATGTTTTAAGTCTTGCCTTATGTAAGTCTATGTAAAAACATGTAAACTCTCTACATACAAACTTTGGACCTGGGGACGCGGCCATCTTTGAACCCTGGGACTTGAAATGAGCAAACTATATAGTCCAGGGGTTAGCGATCGTTAATAATAATAAAGAACAAGAGGACCTGTGGATGCTCTGCAAGCTAAAATGACTCTTATATCACGGGATTTCATCATTAAATTCCCTTCAATACTGTTTTTACAATTGCAAAACACAACCATATATACACCCATGATCACATGCTGACAATTAAAAATAAGTAAAAATAACAAGAAACAAGTTAAAAGAATAAAAAAAGTTCACCTCAGTGGGATTTGAACCCACTGACCTAGGTTCCCAGTGTACAAGAAGTAATTTAAGATTTTTTCTATGGCGGCCATCTTGGATGTCACGCTGATCTAATTTTAACAAATTTAAAAAAATATTATCTAATGATCATCCATGTTGAAGTCTGGTCCAAATTGACCAAACGGTCAAGATTTTTTTAAAGATTTTCCCTATATGTATCAACCTCAATATATGACCCTGGGGTCACATTTGTCGCGACCCAGGGGGTCACAGTTTTGCAAAAGATAAAATGATTGCCAGGGTCATCATTTAAACAAAATTCATACAAGCCCATACGCTGATACTACATGCAATATATGAGAGCTTTATGTCTTGTGGTTTCAGAGAAGAAGGTGTTTTAAGTTTTCCCTATGTAAGTCTTTGTAAAAATATGCAAACTATTTATATACAAACTTTAGAAAAAGAAAACAAAGGAAAAAACGCATCCAAACAGGAAGCAACAACAAAAATGAAGAATTAAAAAAAGTTTACCTCCAGTGGGATTTGAACCCACGGCCCTAGGTGTCCAGTATACGAGAAGTAATTTTAGGCTTTTTCTATGGCAGCCAGGGTCAACAGTTGAACAAACTTTGTAGAGGACCGTATAAGCTTATAGTAAATGCAAAATATTATCTCGTAGTTCTAGAGTGTTTTTTTTAAGATTCCATATATAAGTCTATGTAAACATGTGACCCCTGGGGCGGGCCAAATGTGACCCCAGGGTCACCATTTAAACGAACTTAGTACAGGATGATAAGCTTATAGTAAATGCAAAATATTAAACCTCTTGCTCTTGTAGTTTCAAAGAAGAAGATTTTTTAAGTATTTCCCTCTATAAGTCGATATAAAACTAAGACCCCCGTGGCGAGGCCAAATTTTACCATAGGATCACCATTTGAACAAACTTGGTAGAACACATATACAAACATTGGACCCCCGGCGCATGGCCATGTTTGACCCCAGGCTGGGGACCTCATTTGTATACTTTTTATAGTCTAGGCATTGGCAATCATTTTATCATTTCGAATGAAAAACTGTCGAAATCTGTCCAGCGCTTCTTGAGAAGAAGATTGTTTAAGGTTTTGATTATATATGGTAATGGTAGCCAACTTGGATGTCGCACTGACCTAATTTGGAAAAATTTGAAAGGCACTGACCTCAGTATTATCCGTGTGAAATATTGTCAAACTTGGCCAAGCGGTTTCTGAGGAGATTTCGTTTGAAGCAAAAGTTAACGCCGGACGGATATATGGACGACGCGCTAAAAGTGATCCTAATAGTTCATTTTGAGCCTTTGGTTCAGTTGTTCTAAAAAACGAGTTTTTACCTATACAGTTCTATGTCAAATCTCAATATAGAAATTTTGGAGCCCGGAGTAGCAATCATGTCTAAACAAAACTATGAATGCTCGACAGTTCTTGAGAATATTTGTTCAGATTTGGAGTGTTTTTAGTAACGGTGGCCATTTTGGATGTCGCGTTGACGTAAGTTGTACAATTATGAACATAATGATCTAAGGATGACCCATATATCAAGTACGTCTGAAAGTCGAACAGGAAATGTAGCATTCACAGAACGCAATTAACCAAAACGACGTATCCAAAACAAACATCAGTTACAATAATAAATAGAAACAAAGTATGCAAAAGAATAAACATAAAATAATTGACAACAGGAGTTCCGCCTTAGAAGGGTCAGTGGCTAAAAGGCCGATGGGGGCTTACACCAGTTTCTAGGGTAGTATATAAAAAGCATTGCAAGTCACACAGTATGTACTCGATGTCTTAGCAGAAGTCGAGCAACACGAGAATAACCCTTACATGATACGACAATTTGAATTAAATGGTTTTTAATATAGGATGATCTATTTTTAGTGGTGGGAGCAGATCACCTACATATTCCTGATAAGAACCAGTACTGTATACCTACCCTGTTTACCTCCCGACATCCGTAATAATTGACTCTTTCTATTGAAAAGGGGACCCAACAAAACAAACAACAGAGAAAAGTAGCAGACTCGGTTTTATTTCATCTGTTCATGAGAGGTAATATAATTTGTACCTCTTAATTGGTATTCTACTTTAAATCTACAAAGATTGGGCTTGATGATCCCAAAGGTCCATTAAATAATAACACAACTGATTTGTAGTCGGTGCGAATGTTTTACAGCCACCATACAGCTCTAAACAAACCCTAGTGTGAATGTCAGTGACTACTGAAAAGGGGATCCATTGGAAGCAACAAACACAAACAAGAGAGAAAAGTGAGACTCGGTTTTATTGAGTCTGTTCATGAGAGCTAATGTAATGAGCGCACGGATTGGGCTTGATGATCCCAATGGACCGGTAAGTAATACCACTACAGATTTGTAGTCGGGCGTATTTTACAGCACTAAACAAACGCTAGTGGGAATTTCAATAAATACTGAAAGTGACAACAAGACTTATTGAAGACAAGCATTGAACGTTACCATCTTTTTTCAGGACGAAAATAGACGTCATCATACGTTCTCACAATGTCGGGTCATCGCACAATCAAAGAGGAAATCATAGTAACAAACTATAAATGGGTCAACTACTAAATAGGCAGTGCATTGCAAAATGATAGGATTATTTGAAGTTTGGTCAAAATTGGTCAAGTGGTTTATGAGGAGCAATTGTTTAAACAAACGTTAACGGAAGGACGGACTGACAAAAACGGTCACAATAGCTAACAACATGTTTAAAGACCCTTGAAGAAGAAGGCATAATCGTGTACATGCACACATTTAAGTCGACTACCTTGGCGTGGTTTCTCTTATTGTTGTTGAATCATATGCCCGTTTTATTATTTTCTTAGAGGATAAACAGAATAAAATTATAATTCTGCTAAAGAAGATTGACCCATTGATAATGTCTGATAATATACATTGCGATACATTGAAGGCGACATAAAATGATGTAACTAAGAATGACGTATAGCTACCATAACAGACAACTAGCCATTTCTTAACATTCATAAAAACGATAAAATTAGAGACCGATTTAAACGTTCATCATAAGTTATTATAGACTAATGGTTCTTCTGACTATTAAAATAATGGTCTTATGTTGCTATTGTTTTTCAAGTACATAAATCAGAGGTAATGACAGTTGGCTACAGCCAGCTCTATGTTTGTCTAAACATTGATATAGAATAATGAATACTGCAACAGATTCTGGTAAACATCTAAATCGTTCTCCAATTTAATAATAAAACTATGGACAAGAACATTTAATTAAACTAATTGCCTCACTACCCTAAACCATATTAATATACTTGATTATAGGGCATTTCTAGAAAGTCTATACACGAATAGTATGTAAATAAAATTAAGTTTCAACAATACGAAACAATATTATTATAATACTTGGCTATACAATTAGTAAACATGCAATGCCTTTAGTACACTACTTCCAACATCTTACCTTAAATCCGAAGTCCCTGATATAACACACACATTAGCTTCCGCAACAAATGACCAATTCGATGCCACCTGTATCATCTTGCTAAGGTCCATGAGTCCAAATCCTATCTGGTCATGAACTTCAAATAAAAAACGTATAAAAAATACTAAAAAGGGGATCCCTTGAAAGTTTATTTATTTTATTATAAGCTATGGATACTGCTCTTTAGCACTGAAATAAAAGTGTTATTTCATACTTAAAAATATAGTTTTATCTTTTATCTGCTGGATTTACTTTTTTAGAAAATAACTTTTCAATTTATATCTCTAACTTGGAATGTTCTATCTAAGAAAATGAACAAAAAGTTTTGAAAATTGGTCAAATATTTAAGGAATTGTTGCCATTTACATTATGTACAGTGCAATAAAAATGTAAGTGTGTTTTTCATTTTATTTTTTTTTTAGAAATTGGTATGAAATATTAAGCGATATCATTGGATTGAAAATAACAAGCAAATGATTTTTAAAAGTTCAGAAACCTCAAAATGTACCCTAATATTTGCTAACCAATAACACATACTGATGCTTTAACTTGATGACCATGCTAGAGTGGCGGTTCAATCACATGTAAAATACAATATTATAAATTCCGATTCTATATTTTGAGACCTAAAACTAACGTGATTAGAAATACTTACATACGTGTCCATTTCCATTAAGGCGCCAAGGTATACTTGGACCAAGACACTCTCTCGAAGCTGTCATCACAATAATGTGTTCTACATCACGCTTTGACAACAGTGGGCTAAAGTATGGTAATACGCATTTAACGTATTTGAAATTGTAAAAAAAACTATCATGTATGTGTTTAACGGGAATGTAGCCATACAGCCATACAGCCAAACAATCTTTATAATTCAGAGTTCCGAAAAAAGTCGAAAAATGTGAAAGAAAGATGAAAACTGGATGATGATAAATCAAGAATATCTTTTTATATTTCTTTTGACCATATAAGTGTTGTTCTAAAACGGATATATGAGCCGCCATTTTGAAAGAATTATGACGTCATAGTTCTAAATTACCTTAGAAGACATATTTATAAACATCATTCAGAGCAAAGAAAATTAATGCACATTAATGCACAATCTCTAACTGGTCATATAATGCCGTATTGCACTTTAGTACACTTACTTTTCATACAGTTGCTGTTATTTTTTCCTATAAATCAGTAAAATATTCATAAATATTCATAAAATATATGGTAATTTAGAACTGTCATGTCATAGTTCTCAAAAAAGCGGCTCCATATCCGTTTCAAAAGAACATTCAAATGATCATATCTTCTCTGTTTATCATCCGATTTTGATAATTCTTTCACCCTTTTCCAAATTGAACTCTCAATAATAAAACACGTATGCCTACATTCCCTTTAAGGATGACTGTAAAGTTGGATGCCATTTCTCCGTTTGCAGTTCGAATAGCAACTGGTTATAATTATATTGGATTGTTTTTTACATGTCGATTATCTATGTACCAGATGGCGAACGCACTGACAATAAAGGCAAAACGTGTATTAGTTGCTATGCTAGCTTCATTAAGTGAGCAAACCCCGATACTTTACAGTATATATAATTAATACAATTGGGTGTAAGAGGTAAAATTTTCAATTGTTAAGTCACCAGTCAAATACGTTAAGCAACGAGTTTTCATGCATGCTCGGAGTGCGTCAAGGAGAATGTTTATCACCTTTTCTTTTCTCAATGTTCTTAAATGATATTGAGGAATATTTCATTTTAAATGAATTTGACGGTATCGAGGTATACATGACAAAACTATTTCTCTTGCTATATGCTGATGATATTGCTATTTTCGCAGAAAGCGCTGAAGGTCTTCAAAAAGGTCTTGATATCTGATTACTGCGAGAGATGGAAGTTGAAAGTGAATGTTAAAAAAACTAAAATAATTGTTTTCAGAAAAGCTGGATTGTTACCACGTAATTTCTATTTTCTTTTCAATGGTGTACAAATTGAAATTGTGAATTCACTTACTTACCTTGGAATTGTTTTTACCCAAGGCGGTTCTTTCAGTGAAACGCAATTAACGTTAGCGGGTAAAGCACAAAATGTTTTATTCAAACTGAATAAGTATCTCCTAAACTTTACAGACATTTCTATATCTCATAGACTTGAAATATTTGAATAGCTTATATTGACCATTTTAAATTATTCTTGTGAAGTGTGTGGTTTTCACAGTGCAAACAATATTGAAAGAATACATACACTTTATTGCAAACGTATATTGAAAGTAAAACGTACAACACAAAATGAATTTGTCTATGGTATTCTGGGCAGGTTTAGCCTTATCAATAACAGATTTTATAGAATTATTGAATATTGGTTAAAGATTTTAAACAGCAGTGAAAACAAGTATTGCAAAGTTATTTATAATGTTCTAAAAACAGATGCTGATATTTACCCAAACAAAGTATCATGGGTAACCCTAGTTCGCGATTTATTATCGTCAATGGGGTTTTACTACGTGTGACTAAACCAGAGTCTGAGATGGGAATCATTTCTTAGATATAATTAAACAACGACTTCATGATAATAAAATACAGTCTTGGCATGAACGTTTAGAAAGTTCATCGAGAGCAATATTTTTTAAAGAAATTGTTAGTTTTGATTTTCAATTATTTCTTAAGTGCATAAACATACCAAAATTTAGAATATCGATGACCAGGTTAATTGTCTCGTCCCATAACCTTGCTATAGAGACTGGTAGGTGGCATAGATCTAGAAGTATACCATTAGCAGATAGAATATGTATAATTTGCAACAAACTTGGAAGACGAGTTTCATTTCATTTTAGATTGCGATCTGTTTAAAGACATCCGAAAAATATAGGTTTTTGGAATCGACCGAACATGTTCAAATTAAAAGAATTTTTTTACAGCAAAAATGAAAAAGAAATTAAAAATTAAAGTGTGTATATTTTTAAAGCATTTGAAATGAGGAAAACGCTAATGAATTGATTTGATGTAATTGTAATTCCATGTCTCATTTTCTCATTTTCTCCTTCTCAATAGTAATGTTTTGTGTTCTTTTAATATTGTAATATTTTATTTTCACATAGTCATGTATATTTGTTTGTGGTGGTTTTGTCACGCTTGAAAATGCAGTAGAGCATTGTTTTGATTGTGTTTGAAACGTATGTGTATGTGCTTATATGTTCATGACATGGATACGATTAATTCTAATACACCCGCACTATATAGCCTAGTGTAAAATATCTCGTTATATTGAACGATATATCACTGCAATTTTTGCAATGTTAGGAGAATAAGCATTGCGCATTGCGCATTGTAACGTATGCAACGTTAGGAGAGCAAGCAAACAAATGCGAAAGATTTCAGATGTGTGCGTTATTTTCACATTTTAGGGGTATTAGAATAGAAATAGAACATCGTTTACGGTGAATTATCTATAATATATCACGGTTTGTCGTTCAATTGTAAACAATAATTTCACTCGCACTTCGGGCTCGTGAAATTATTGTTTACAATTGAACTCCAAACCGTGATATATTAAACGATAATTCACAGTAAACGATGTTCTATTTCTTAAGTATAATACATCAACCATAACATTGATATATTTATATAGGTTTAGTCACCTTCTCCGTGAAATTTTAAATGGAAATTCTGACGTATTCATGTGTTTGTTTCTATTTTTGTTTTCTGTTTGTGTTCTCTAAAAAGAAATAAACAGTATAACTGTGTTTATTTTTGCATCTGATATTTGTTAATACATATATGTACGGATCTTGCTACGTCTGTTAAAATGTATATGTCTAATAGTGTATGGCTTACTGATTTTGAAATGAAGTGCTTCTTCTTCTATGTTAAAATATTTGACTCAAAAGTTAGTCCGGTATTTCTTTACAGATCAGCACTGTGGGGATTTGATCAAATGGAAAGTATTGAAAGGGTTCATATGTATGCTTGTAAACGTTTTATGAATGTATCTATAAATGCATGCAATGCAGCAGTAATGGGTGATTGTGGTAGATACCCTACGCATTGTAACGTATGCAACGTTAGGAGAGCAAGCAAACAAATGCGAAAGATTTCAGATGTGTGCGTTATTTTCACATTTTAGGGGTATTAGAATAGAAATAGAACATCGTTTACGGTGAATTATCTATAATATATCACGGTTTGTCGTTCAATTGTAAACAATAATTTCACTCGCACTTCGGGCTCGTGAAATAGTGAAATTATTGTTTACAATTGAACTCCAAACCGTGATATATTAAACGATAATTCACAGTAAACGATGTTCTATTTCTTAAGTATAATACATCAACCATAACATTGATATATTTATATATGTTTAGTCACCTTCTCCGTGAAAGTATTGGTGTAAAATTATAAAAAAAATGTCTTGCACGAGATATATTAAAAAATGCTATGAAATGTTGATTCTTTTACATAGTCATGGAAATGAAAATTGGGTAACAAAACTAAAGCACAATTTGTATTATAATGGCTTTGAATATATATGGGAACGGCAGAGTGTTGTCAATGAAAATGATTTTATAAAGCAATATGAGTTAAGGCTCAGAGACCAATATATACAGAAGTGGAGCGAAAAAGTAGAGGGTAATGCAAAGCTGCATTTGTATAGGTATTTTAAATCTGAACCTGCTGTAGAAAATTATTTAAATGTGTTAAATATTAAGAAGTTTAGAATAGCTATGGTATCTTTTAGAACATCCTCTCAGTCTCTACTCATAGAGAAAGGATGGCCTGTAGGTATGCCTAGAGAGAGACGTTTGTGTTTTCATTGTAATAATGTTATAAAAGACGAATATCATTTTGTACTGATATGCCCATTCTATCATGATTTAAGATCGTTATATATTCCTAAAAAGTACTATGAATTTCCTAACAAACACCTGTTTAATATTGGCATGTCATGTAAAAATGAAAATGTTATAAAACATATAGCTATGTTTCTTTACTATGATTTCGTTAAACGAAATGAATTTATTCATGATCAGTATGTTCTGTTATATAATAGTAATAGTATTGTATTGATAGTATTGTTAGTTAATTGTACATTTATGCATAATAACCAAACCACGGGTAAATCTATGATAAATACATTGTATACATGTTATGTGTTTTGGCTGGTGGCCTGTATCACTAATAAAATATTGGAATAAAATATTGGTCTAAAGTTTAAAATGTGCCTTTCTTGAATACTTATGATTAGTTAAATATATATTCACATACACATTTCCATAGGTAAGACTAAATGGACATATTTATATTTGATTTTAAAATTAAATTGCTAGCAACCAGCTGCCAGTCTGATTAGTTGAGGTCATGTAAGGAGCTGAATCGGTATTACTTAAAGTCACACAGATTCGAGTCGATGATCTCAAAGGGCCAGTAAGTAATAACTACTGGTTCGTAGTTGGAGCGACATTTTATAGACGAACGCTATTGTGAATGTTATTAAACACTGAAAAGTGGTTGGATCCCTTGGAAGCAGCTAGCACAAACAAAAGAGAAAAAATCACCATACATTGTAGAGACATATCATAAATACATAATCCTATACTCAGTATTGACCTACTTGACAGCCAACACCTCTGCGATATATCCCGCAGCCACCGCTGTAGCCGCTGACGCACCATCAAAAGAGTCTGTACATCTAGTGTATACGTCTGTTGTGTTCTGTGAATATGTACTAATAAATACTATTACTCCTGTAATCATTAACCTAATACAACAGACAAAGGATGACATACCGACACTCTAACGCTCCAACGGTTAACATTGCTCTAAGGAAAAATAAGCCATTAATGGTTAGATCAAACCTACTTTTCCCAGAATGTTTAAAAATATGAGATATTTAACAGTACGCAAATATGTTTCCAAGTCAAAACTGAGCCAATAGTCTGTACACCACATAATGTATGTTTAAATTTTGGTCCTTTTTGGAACCGTTCAGTGTTTCATTCTCTAAATATAGCATAGGCCTCTATACGGCCCATAACTGAAGGGACCTAAAGAACGAAGCGAAAGAGCACTGGTTTCTACCAGATATATGTTTAGCAATAGTTATGAGATAACGGTCTATTACAAAGCAGATTCATTATGATAACTGTGAATTCAGTGTTTAAAATAAATCAAAAAAGTACTGCATGAATGTTGTATGGCATGTATAGTATATCACATTAGGCAGAACCTAATATATCAGCTAGCATCCATGTGTCTAAAACAACATGTTCACAAGAAGCATCTTTGTGTTATACCGATATTGCCTATTTTGTTAGAGAATATAACCTGGTTGTGATTTCTTTATTTACACTGTCCCGTTTTATTCGGATGACATTAGGGTAAGATTTGGCGCACCCTAGAACTTGGTATAAACACCCAGTGGCCCTATTGCCATTGACCGTTAAACTGCGGTAGCCCTATTGCCAACCCTTTGTGTTTATGTCACATATCGTGTCTCTTATTTATCCTTGTAGTTGTTGTTTGTTTCGATGAGTGTATTTTGCGCGACTGTGGTCCTTGAATGCTACATTTCCTGTTCGACTTTTATATCTACTTGTTGTTTTGGTATCAGTTATATTTGCTTGAAAAACAAATTAACATGAACAGTAAATGTTTACACGGATCTTCCTTTTACATCACTGTTTGTGTTAAAATTAAGCTACTGTACCTGGTAAATAAATATTTTCCGTGATCTTGCATAGATCAACATTAACTGCAGATATGAACGTTTTATGCATGATGTCAATGAGTATGACATCACCTTACTATGAGAGAAATAAGATGGTGCAGTTGATCAAGGCTCATCACCGCGCTCATCTTAAACATGTCCATTTTAACATATAAATAGTAGAGGTCTCATTTCTTACCGTTTATATAGTATTCTCTAATATATACTCTTTAACTGACACCATATAGAAATCGTACGGTTTATGCTCTTCACATTTTCACGCATAAACAGCACAAAATCTACAATCATAAAAACAAAACCCTACGTGATGATTGTGTATTAAAACAGTACGGATAGTTGGCGGTTTTAAATATCTATTTAAACAATATTGATTTACATGACGTATTTTGTTTTAATTGAAAATATACATCAAAATTTCCATATGGCCATTTACAATAAAATGCATGACGCTTAAAAATAAAATATACGCACATAACCTTGTCCAAAAGCGGCTGCCAGAGCACATGAACATGTTTCTATGTTTGAGGGCAGACTTCCATCTCTGTTAACATTAGCGATGGTGATCGTGTAGATACTGTTGGCGTAACCATCGGCATTACAGTTATCTATGTGACCATTACCACCCGGGTAGACAAAGATTCTTCCCAGGCATCCACGTCCCTAACACAATAAGAAAAATACTACTATATAGGCCTAATTTATAGTAATCATAGACTGAACATGAGTCGTCAAATCAAAATAAAATATGTTTATTGTTCAATATTTCTTTATTTCTTCGGAGAGTTTACACTTTTTATTTCCACGAATATTCAGTATATCTTAATTGCATAAGGACTACATACATGTATTTGTTTATTAGCTGAGATATATAATCTATGTGAGAAAAGAATATCCGACCCTCGACAGAGTTGTTCCTTATATATAATATATTTTCGTTGGAATTCCCTATCTCTAACACACATGGTATATACATATATATCTTTGTATGTTTATTACAGATAATAAACACATACATTTATATAACTGTAACAAACAATAACTGCTTTTTAACCTTTTCCACTCCTATTTGTAATGCCTCGGTTGCCTCTAATCCAGGTTGGAAGAAACCGTGATTGTCAATGATGCCATAGCTACACGAGTAGATATCTATGTCGTTTAATTTATACGATAATGCCCGTCCCTCTCTTTCATCTGATAGGTATCCTTCATCAGTGATCATTCGTAGACCTGAAAATACCAGTATTCCAATCATGAGACGATGATTAACCGAAAGAGTAAATCACAATGTTTGAGAAAAATGCAAGGAAAAAGAGTTTTGATTGAATTACCAAAAGTCCTTACTTGATTTAGTCATAGGTGGTAGTATCGGTGTTGGGAACTAAAATACATTTATAAAAAAACGATGACAAGTAAGTAGATATAAAAGTCGAACAGGAAAGGCAGCATTCAAGGACCATTATCAACCAGAAACAGAAACAAACAACAATTATAAAGATGACTAAAAGGCAAGATACGACAAAACAAACATAAAATGGTTGAAAATAGGGCTACCGCCTTGGAACGATCAGTGGCAAAAGGGCTGCAGGGGGGTTTAAACCAGGTTCTAGATTGCACCCAACCTCACTCTTACCCTACTGCCATCCCAATAAAGCTAGATTTATTGTTTTGACCTAAACATAGCCTTTATCAAAGTACTAAGTACAATTAATGTTCATTTAATAAATACTAGATGTAATACGAAAGTATGTGATCTAGATTTAGAAATACACATGGTAGATGTGAAAGGTGGACAAAATGTGTTTTGACCACATTTTTGTAGGCATTACGTCATAACGGCCAACACCATTTGTTCGAACTTATGAATCTAAACTTGATTTTTTTTGTAGGCCCAATGCATTTTTGTATATATCTGTATTCATTTTGTATATATCTGTGTGCATTCAAGTAATTTCATCAACTTTAACTGGCATGACATTCTTTCTAAAATTTCCGTAAGAAATAATCACCGAATGCTGCATGCGGTTACTTTCGACCCAATCGAAACTATTTCGTCAATTTCTGTAACCGTTTAACGCTGGATATTACGGAAATCGACGAGACAGTTCCGATGGTAGCTCGGCATACATCTGACCATTACCGGAAATATATCGAGACGACTATATCTGTTATAAAACATGGTTTGCCGATATCGACGCTTAATATATAATATAACGTTTGATATAATGAACAACTGATTTTTTGTTTACTGTGTATGTAAAATGTGAGTATAATGTATTAATTATTTGAACTGAGACAATTATGTTTCTCTTGTAAAGAAATAAAGAGACTTGAAGGTACAGCGCCTTCCATCCCTGGGAGCCAATCATATAAAAGGCACTTAATTATATTACACATGCCACCACTATAAGAATCCGCGAATGACCATCGTGCACGCTCACATTCTTGTAATGATATGGACATTAAAACTCTTATGATATTAGTCTTGGTGAAAAGCATATGGATACTACAAGGTTTAGGGTATGCGGGAAATAAAACCACTATTACTTACCAACAATTGTTATATTAGGAGCAACACCTTGGTCACACCCATGCTCTGCTGTGGCTCCAATACGACCCATACACTTTGTACCATGGCTAAAATGCGATTAAAATTGATGACGACACAGACATTCGTATGGACTGTTAGTAGTTGCAAGAGTTATGATTATCCCTGCCAGGCTTTACGGAACTACCACCCCCACCCCTATACCCCGGGTGTTGTATTTCATACTTTGTGACGTGTTTTTATTGGTCTACATAAAAATAGTTGCTAGCAAAATCGTTTACAAGTAAGAACTAAATTCAACCTTTTAATATGCTTTATATATTCATCAATCAGATGGCTGACTGTAAATAACAGACCGTGAAGAAATGTTATCAGATTCTACGGTTAGGAGGTATTACGTTCATGTGCTCCTGCATGTGCTAAAAAAGAGAAACTACGACAAATCCAGCAGCAGCACACAACAGGCGAGATTTCTACCGGTCGTGATTTGATGTTATGGGAAATGATCACGATACACTACAGAAGTGTGTGTGCTGCATTGGATCCAAAGAGCAATTTTCAAAAACCTATCCAGTAACTGTGTACAGCAGTTTGAGGTAGCTGAATAAACAAGACACTACAATTTCAGCAGTACACTGAAAGTTCAGCAGTAGCTCAACCTGCTGATCACTGTGACTGACATTCTTTCGAACAATGAAGTTGGTATCCTACAAATATTACAAATGGTACCAACTTCATTGTGAATGCTTGCAGGCCTGTGTGCATGGTTCTAAGGTGTATAATCCCTCTGCTTGTTAACCATTAGGACATCCTAAATGTATAGACACAATAGTCTTGAGTGTGACGGTATGACTGACTGACCAACCTCATTTATATACCTCAACAACGAGTGTGTGAGGGAAGGGTGGTGTCTTCCAACATGAAGCTTCAAACTGTTCCCTACTCTTACTGAAGAATAGATATCTGTTTCTTTCACGTGCTTGGATGATTAGACTCGAATACAAGGGACCTTCCGGTTGACGTTCCGCGCTATCCACCGGGCTACGCCAGTCACCACGCCTTTCCACTTCCCCCGCCTCAAACACACACACACACACACACTCACACACACATACACGCACACGTGAAGAGGTATGGACTTTGACCATTAAGTTAAGACTGAATAGAACCAGTTGGGAAAAAAATCTTCAACTTTCAATACTTTGAGTTAAAAAATATGTTCCAACGCCCTATAACATATGCGACATTACTGTATTTACCCTATTTACTATCTTTCTTACCTGATGATATCGTAGAATGGTGGAAATGTTAGTTTGTCATCATTCAAATCTACACTGGTGTCTGAGTCATTATCTATAAAGTCGTAGCAAAACTCAGGAGCCTGTAATGTGAAGAATTAGCATTTTTCAGTTGTTTGGTAGGACAACTAGAGTGTCGGCGTGGGACCAATCCACGGTCACATACTATTAGCTCCGCCCTTGGCGAACAACTTGTATGCGTTTAAGGCCCTTGGCTGGGCAAGTTTCGACATGTTTGTCTAAGACCTTTTTTTAAATTATTTAATTTGATAACAATTGTTTCGTTGTTTGCATCATAGTCGATAGAAAATGGAAGGAGGGATTTAAGAGGTAAGAGCTGCAACAGACACATACTAAATCGAAGTTTAAAAAACACCATAACTCTACAGAAAATGTCGGACCAGTTGCACATGTGCCAAGTTTAAAATGTAGGAGGAGATTAGGCGACAAATGAAAGCGCAGAGAGACGAAATGACCAAAAAACTAAATGTCTTCTAGGCACTTCTTGGTGGGGGTGTAATGGGTGTAAACATGGATATCTAGTTAAAACCAAATTTGTGTTGAGACCGGTTAATGCAAGGTCTATTTGTTCGAAATACAATGCAAAATAAATAATTATTCACTTGAAATGTGCCAGTGTATGCGAATTTAGGCCCAATCACTCACTAAACAACTAGGATGTTGTGGTTTTAAGTCCACAGCAGGTTGGACAATCACTGTTATCAGTATTTCTCTGGAGAAAAGCACATTCGAGGAACAAAAACATAACACAAAACTATATGTACAGTGGTATGAATGAGATTAGGGTGGTTCATCTGGATGCGAGCATCGGCGACTGCAACACGTATCAGAAGTCTATATACACCGTCTTCCTCACGTTCATCATTTTTAACTTCTGATATCTGGAATAAAAATCAAATACTAAATAATATAAACCGTTGACCTTGATCTTAGCTACACATTTTGTAATTGTGTAGTGATAATACAACTAAAGCGGTTGTGACCAACGCAGTTACATTTTATCGATTATTCCTGATGATAATTTAATAAAGGTGAGTTTGAGACATGTTAAAACCTAAGATGATTAAAAAAATAGAAGTATCCATGCACAGCGTAAACAGAAATTCTCAATCAAAATTAATAACTAGAAAATGTGTCAATGGGACACGGATATCGCTTTATAGTAAAAAGGTTGCAACATACAATTAATTAAAATAATTCTTGAAAAATAACCTACCTAACCAATTCCCTAAATCGATTTCAATAAAGTTTAGCAGTAGGTCAAAATTAGTCATGTTAGCCTACGTGTGGTAAAGATATTTATAAATTTCGATGACCTGAAATTCAAGTTTTATGTTTGCAAAAACGTGTAAAATATATGTGTATTGAACACACAGAAGCAAAGCTAACATCCCAAAAACCCTTAATTAGAACTAATCAACTAATCAAGTGTAAAATGTAGGCTATGTTAAGCTCGATCCTGGTGACTTTTGACTGTTACCTGTGATACGCAGGCTTCATAACCTCTGCTCCCAGCAAAATTGCATTTTGTTTATTTCGCCCATTGTTTTCTCGTGTGGGGCAACGCGTTTTGTTAGCAACTGGGACCATACGCCGCTGGCCATGGAATACTGTGAAAATACCGCATTGTTCCATGTTCACCGTCATATGCATACCATCTTCGGGATGGCTCAAATGTATGTACTATTGGCATTTTAAATATTTAGTTCTGCTCAACCCGGGGCTAGAGGGCGAGAACGGTAGCAAGCAATTTTCACTACCGTTCATGAACAGTCTCAATCAAACCGAGACTGCAATATTTTTGTATTTATCGTGTTCGACGATTTCCAAATTTCTCCTTTCATTCTTTTTTTATGGTGTCTAGTACATTATGTATTTGACCAATCCCGAATGGTTCATATTTACAAAGTTAAATGAGCATAGCACAGTAAACATTGAGATGGTGGCTATCAATTATTTGCATTGTCAAGTAAATTCTTGTTTCCATGACATTTGAACTAGTTGTCTAAACGTCAGTACGTATTCTCTGTAAACAAACGGATCATATATATATAAACAAATAAATATAAAAGTCGAATAGGAAATGCAGCTTTCACAGAACACAGTAAACCAAAAAACATGCAACAAGCCAAACATGAATGGCAATGTTAATAAGGAATAAAGGCATATGAAGTCACAAACACAAAAAGGGTTGACAATAGGGCTACCGCCTTGGAACGGTCAGTAGCAAAATAGGCCGCTGGTGGTTTAAACCAGGATCTAGGGTGCACCAAACCTCACACTTACCCTACTGTCATCCCAATAAAACGGGACAGTGTAAATAAAGAAATCCCGCCATGAACTATTCTCTAACCAACAAGGCAGCATTAATAGGCAATATAAGTAAAACCCAAAAATGCTCGTGTATATATAAATACAAAAAACAATAGCCTAGAAAGCAACAAAGAAGGTAATCAATGACTTGGCAGAAGCCAGAGCAACAACAGAATAAACCATGGCACGACAAGACAAGATTGCAGACAAACATCAAACCCCATACTTACCTCATCCCAATAAAACGGGACAGTGTAAATAAAGAAATCTACGCCAAACAATTCTCTAACCAACAAGGCAGCATTAATAGGCAATCTTAGTAAAACACAAATATGCTCGTGTATATATAAATACAAAAAAAAACAATAGCCTAGAAAGCCACAAAGAAGGTACTCAATGACTTGGCAGAAGCCAGAGCAACAAGAGAATAAACCATTGAGGGCACGACAAGACAAGATTGCAGACAAACACCTAACATCATCGTCCTTTTGGGCTTTAGGTTGACGTCATCTTAGAGTCCACAGCCTGTCCGGTCATCGCACAATTAAAGAGGAAAGCATAGTGGCGAACTGTAAATGGGTCACCACCAAGCATGCAGTGCATTGCAGAATGATAGGGTCATAACCTCTTTTGATAAACCTTTTAACAAGTTTAACAAAGATAGTATGAAAGTGATCATGACCAAGGATCTTATGAAGTTTGTAAATCACGTCACCATAGAAGTCAGGTTGTGATAGTCCTTGTCGCAGAAGAGTTCTTAAATTACTTTTATATTTGGAAAGAAAATCAGGGTTACGATAATACCATTTTGCAATGGTTTTACGACGTTTATGGTAACGGTAGCCCTGATGGAGTATCTTTCTAGTTATACAAAGATTACGAATATTAAAGTCCTCAACTCGAGTAAAGCTCTAGAAAAACGAATAAACTGAGACACATATAACCCATAGGAAGTTGCTCGGGGAACATCCCCATCTAAATGAGGATAATTAACCATATAAGTCATATACAACATGAAATAGTGTTCAAAAACGCATGTTCAAGGTAAGTTCATTGTACATTGAACTTTGACCTGATTATCTAAAACATTATCTTGTCATTCTTGTAAAACCTACTTCCTTATATAGTATATTCATATTTTTTATTATTATATTTTACCGAAAATTGTAGGTACATGTCAGTTGCTGACTAACGTTAAATGGATCATACTCGTGTTTATGCAGTTTAATGAATACGGGTCATGTATAACATGAAATATTGGGTCGAGCCCACTTTCAGGGTCAAGTTGCTGTTGAAATTGACCTTCACATTTGTCCTACGGACTCTAAATGCAATAGGAGCATGTTCAGCATTACATACATATACATATGCACGAAGTAACGCAAAAATGGGTTCAGCCAAACTTAAGGAAACTAACCCGCCAAATAACGGTACAATTACACTATAAAACCGTTAATCAAAACTCTATCCATGTGTTCAGGTCATATAATAGTGTATATGTGCCAATTAAGAGTATTGGATTTTTCACGGGTTTTTAAAATGCGTAAAATGAATTATGAGTTGGAAACTCCAAATTCAACGCTCCAGTTGTGTGTTGTGGTCTGGCTGGTTAATGCCGTATATATTGTGTCTATAAAGTTTGTATTTTCAAACTATATAAGGTATTTATATATGTCGTCGTCAGTAGGTTTAGAAACGGTGTACATATGTTGTAAAATGTGGTTGTTGGTGGGATAGCTTCTTTAATATACAAACTTGGACAACAAGTTAACCATTTTCAATGTTAACTTTCAAGTTAACTGAGACCTTGATTTTGACCATCTGACTCCAACTCATTACGTGTATACCTTAATATCCCAATCCAAATATGTAGACACAGTGTCTTCAAGACAGATTCAGAAGAATTTAAGTAAACAACAACTTAATAGATGTATATTTAACCGGACGTCGGCCTTAAGGTTTAATTTCACAAAATCAGCCGGATGTGCTTGCCTGGTGCAGTCGAAAGTAGTTCTGTATTAAAGAGTGCTAATCTTTTTTTCCTTTAAAATCTTTTTTAGTGCAATTTCCTGTTAATTTTTGGCTGTAACTGTATTCTGGACATGTTGTTGATATTTGAAAAGGGAGCTCATCATGTTTTTGACAGTTTGTAATATAAATTTCAGAAGTGAAAGTAGACAGGGTACGAAATTGAAAGGGGGAAAAATAGCTTTGACCTTTGACCCGGTGTTAGTATACAACTGAAGAAATGTTTCTTAGAAGGTATTAATCCCCCAATTTCCTTGTTGATGTTTAATAGCAGACATGTTTATTTGCATGATAAAGTAAGTTTCCCAGAATTCTAACCAGGTTTGAGTTTTTAACAGGTTGTCAGCATTCTAACTTGACTATGGAAGGGCAATGGAGATTCATTTACGCTATTATAACCTAAAACGTCTTGGACAGGTAAACGGTTTTGTTCTAATCAGTTAACCTAAATAGTTCAGCTCGCTCTTTTTTGTTCAGTCAGATAACAATTCGGAGAAAAAATTCTAAACACCGGTAACAATTACTTTTCAGACGCAGCATATATTCAATGACAAGGAATTCTATGACTGCTGTGTCATGCAATGTGATAAGGAACTTACCGCCCGATTAAATAGTGATTTTAACCTTCCATCGACTGGTGATTTACCCATCAAACTATCAGAAACTTCGAGAGGTTCCTTGGGAAACACACGTCTCTCATAATCCTGTTCTATGTTTACAACCTGAAAAAAATATCTAAATCTATTAATGTATATATTTAGTACATTGGCTCTTCCAAAAGAAAACGAGCTACAAACACACGTTTCCATTGTTCTTAACTTTTATTTAAGTACTTTTTTAGGTAAAGGCCAGTTATGAATACCAATTATGGTTCCAGAGATATAGCGATTGCATCATTTTCTAATCCAGTATTAGTCTCGCCCAGCTAGACCGTATCATGCATATGTTCTGGATCCGTGTAGCATAGCGTAACGAAGAAATCAGAAGCGGGCCGGGTGACCGAGGCTAATCCATTAAATGGTCAAATCGGAATATACTGGACCTTATATTTAACTTGAACTAACATCATAATTAATATATAAAGTTGTATGAATGCCGCTGATTAGTTTTGGAGAAGCAGCATTTACAAAGCTAATGAGGCCAACGTGCAATTGCAAAGGCTCTCGTCTATTATTTAACTTTATCATGCAGATATGCACTTTTCTGACTAATAAAGTTAATAACCGATAAAGCAAATCGATGTGGAATCTCTCGGCGTTTATTGTACGTAACGTTATCTGACGTCATGCACGTAACGTTGCCTGACGTCATAAAACAAACAAAAAACAACAACATGGCGGCATCCTCGATAAGCGTAACATTCTGAGAAATAGGTAATAATAGTAATTCATACAAAAAATGTGGATAATCTACATGATAAATAGAATATTATGTCAGTTCCTTTTACTATCAAGAACGAAGAATGGCTCGGCCGAAGAATTCTTCGTTTTCTAAGCCTCGCCTAATAAACTTGATAGTAAAAAGCACTGACATAATATTCTCTATATGTTTGACTTATTAGCAACTTACAACACTGGATAGTCTGTCTTGAAGTTGTTGCAATAATGAGACACTATATGGATCTGGAGAATATTTTAGTACGCCCTCTTTTTTGAATAAGTAGAACGTGGAAATACTCTGGAAATACATTTAAATACATAACTCATAAGTACATATATTTATGAAACAAATGTACTTGCATGATTCTGGTTCACAGTGACTTGAAAAGATGTCTTGATGCAGCGATTTTAAGTTGTTTATGCATTAAAGCTTAATTGATAACGTTTACAGCAACATTGTTTACAGCAACTGTTCAACGACATTGAAAAAAATAAATTGTGTTTAGTAAAGTGGTGCGCTAATAGAATGTCAAATTTAGAACCATTGAACATTATTGCTACTTATAGCTTCTGGAATAAGAGAATGAGCCTGAGGCGCGAACTTGACAATTTGAAAGAATCAATGTGCTTTACGGCTCCTCGACAAAAAAAATAGGTCATATTGTGCGCGAAAACCGATGAAAACGAAATGGTCAATTATTAAAAGTATGCTAAAATGTATAGGTAAAACTATTACAAATAAGGGATAATAAGGTAAAAATATTAACTATATACATGAAGGTCAAAAAATTTCCGTCAACCGGCGTGTAATGAACAATGCTAACATAATGGTATGTTTTTGTTAGCTATGACGCAAGTTTGTGTAATGATATATGGTATTGAAACAAAAGGGTCAACGAATTTAATGTGTTTTGACTGTAGGGAGTTTTATGTATACATACTCTTCGTGTCAAATAAATGACGCATGCCGAATATAAATACTATTTGATAAGCATTTACTTAGAAGATGATTTAAAAACTTTCCTTTTCTATTATAGTCGTCATCTTTTACTCATTTAGTATCTCCATTTCAATTCATGCCAAATAGGCCTCGCAGTTTCTGAGATGGTATCCTCGGCTGCGATATTTGAAAAGAGCACAACCCAAAGAACATCGTACCAAGCATTAGGTTGGAGACGAAGAAAGACTTATACAAAATTGGAAAAGAAGTGTCCTAATACTGCTTGGGAAAATAACAGTTATAAAATCATTGTTACTTCCTATATTAAAGCATTTATTTATCGGATTAACAAACCCAAATTAAATCATCACTAAAGAAATAAACTCATTATTTTATAACTGTGCGAAAGACCTTCAACAATAAAACATCTTATACTTGTCAAACATTATCTTAAGGCATTTAATATGACCCCTTAAAGGTACATGCATAAGAAGCATGATCTTAAAAGAAGGAATTTGGAAAATATAATAGACGAACAAATGAATATAAAAGACATAATAAACTGAGAAGTTCGGTAATAAAACAATAACAAATCCTTTTTGGGCAGATGTACTAGAATCAGTTTATACATTTCAAAAAATGAACAAACCTTCAATTGAAAAGCACTGTTATTTCTAAATGACGAGATTTTAATTGGAGGAAAACAATCCTTTTTTTAAGCATGGTATTATAAAGGAAATATTCATAGTAATAATATATTTAAAGACGATGGCAAATTTCTCTCTAGAATGTGAACAAAGAGTTGGAATCGAAACTAATTTTATTCAATACAATGGTGTGGTAAATGCAATAAAAACATGTTTAATGAAATATAATATTACTCTAATTGAAATAACATGTCAAAATCCTGTACTGCCATATCATATATGCACTATATTGACATCAACAACCGGGTTAAAGATACGTATAATATGTTTGATCAAAATGATGCGACACCTTCTTCAAAAGCAAAAAGGAAACAAGTGTACAATATTCGGATAGTGAAACAAGGGAGAATATTTACAATGCAGCTTTTAAAAATAATTACAGTACATACTAACAATGGTTCCAAATAAAAATTAATCATAGAATTCTTTCAACTAAAAAGTATGTATATACAATTAAAGTTATAGATAATCCTTTATGTACATACTATCAACAAAAAGAAATTTTAATCCATATGTTATGGACATGCCAAGCAACTCAGATTTTTTTAAATCAAGTTAAAATATGATTATATGCCCATAACATTACATTACTATTTATAGAAAAGCTATTTACTTTTAATATTGGAAATCCAACCGATTTACAATTATGCTAGAAATTAAATACTACATATCTTCATCAAAGCAGTCAATCATCGCTTTACAAAACAGACTAAGATACCGGTATAAAGCTCTTAAATGTATCGCTACCAAAAACAATAACATGAATTTATTTGCAAATATGTGGCAAACATACATGAAAATAATAGTTTAAATCCTTAAAACACCTAAGAAACAACAACAAACACTTGACTGAAGTGTCAGAGGGAGAAATAAGTAATGTATGTGTGCATGCTAGCAGCAGAACCAAAAACAGGGAAGAAACAACGCACTGCTTGACGTATACGCAGAAGCAATAGCAACATATATTGTTGTAAACAGCATAAGTTTGACACAACTTGCCATTAAAAACATTTATCATGCAGATATGCACTGTTATGCCTAATAAAGGGGTGAACTATTACATTTTGCTTTAATTAAGGCACTGACCAATAAAGCAAATCAATGCGGAATCCCTCGGCGTTTATTGTACGTAACGTTATCTGACGTCATGCACGTAACTTTGCCTGACGTCATAAAACAGACAAAAACAACAACATGGCGACGTCCTCGATAAGCGTATCATTCTGAGAAATTGGTAATAATAGTAAATCCTACAGAAAATATGGATAATCTACATGATAAATAGAATATTATGTCAGTGCCTTTTACTATCAAGTTTATTAGGCTCGGCACGAAAACGAAAAATTCGTTTTCTAAGCCTTGCCTAATAAACTTGATAGTAAAAGGCACTGACATAATATTCCTATATACCGACAATAACTACAAGACTCCACTTCAATACCAGAGTCCAATCTTCACACAAAGACTCCACTACAATACTCACAATCTCCACACCAAAACTGCACCCCAATACTCGTGTTCAATCTTCACACTGAGACTGCACTCCAATAGGCCATTCCAATACGCGAGTCCAATCTTCACACTACTCGAGTCCAATCTCCACACCAAGACTCCACACCAGTACTCAATTCCAATCTCCACACGCAGACGCCACCCCAATATTCCAGTCCAATCTCCACACTAAGACTCCACTCCAATACGCAAGTCTAATCTCCACACCGAGACGCCACTCCAATACTCAAGGCTAATCTCCACACCGAGACGCCACTCCAATATTCAAATCTCCACTCCGAAACGCCACTCCAATACTCAAGTCTAATCAGCACACCGAGACGCCACTCCAGTATTCAAATCCAATCTCCATTCCGAGACGCGACTCAAATACTCAAGTCTAATCTCCACACCGAGACGCCAGTCCAATACTCAAATTCAATCTCCACTGCGAGACGCCACTCCAATACTCAAGTCCAATCTCAACTCCGAGATGCCACTCCAATATTCAAGTATAATCACCGCACCGAGATGCCACTCCAATACTCAAGTCCAATCTCCACACGAAGACTCTATTCCAATACTCAAGTCCAATCTCCAAACCAAGACCGCACCCCAATACTCAAGTCCAATCTCCACACCAAGACCACACTCCAATACTCAAGTCCAATCTCCACACCGAGACCGCACTCCAATACTCAAGACCAATCTCCAAACCAAGACCGCACCCTAATACTCAAGTCCAATCCGCACCACAATACTCAAGTCCAATCTCCACACCAAGCCCGCACCCCAATACTCAAGTCCAATCTCCACCTCAAGACCGTACCCCAATACTCAAGTCCAATCTCCACACCAAGACCGCACCCCAATACCCAAGTCCAATCTCCACACCAAGACCGCACCCCAATACTCAAGTCCAATCTCCACACCAAGACCGCACACCAATACTCAAGTTCTATATCCACACCAAGACGGCACCCCAATACTTAAGTCCAATCTCCACTCCAAGACTGCACCCCAATACTCAAGTCCAATCTCCACACCAAGACCGCACGAAGACTCCACTTCAATACTAAAGTCCAATCTCCAAACCAAGACCGCACCCAATACTCGAGTCCAATATCCACACCAAGACTCCACTCCAATACTCAAGTCCAATCTCCACACCGAGACGCCACTCCAATATTCAAATCCAATCTCCACACCGAGACGCCACTCCAATACTCAAGTCTAATCTCCACACCGAGAAGCCACTCCAATACTCAAGTCCAATCTCCACTCCGACATGCCACTCCAATATTCAAGTCTAATCACCACACCGAGACGCCACTCCAATACTTAAGTATAATCTCCACTCTGAGACGCCACTACAATACCCAAGTTTAATTGTCACACCGAGACGCCACTCCAATACTCAAATCCAATCTCCACTGCGAGACGCCACTCCAATACTCAAATTCAATCTCCACTCCGAGACGCCACTCCAATACTCAACTTCAAGTCCAATATCAACACCAAGCAGGCCCGTAGCTACGCAGAGCCACACCGGGGCAGTTGCCTCCATAGAATTTTGGGAATGTACATACTTTACAAATAAACAACTTCAATATCAATAAATAATCAATAATCGACAAAAATGGCTGGCTTAAAACTGAAGAGCTTGTCTGGGGAATGCTCAAAAACGCAAAAAAAATGGATGTAGAAATACAATCCGGAGTTTTCGGGTAGCTGGGGGTGCATGTCACCGGATCGAAGCTCCATAGAAAAGGATTGGCCTTGGTTAATTTACAGGGTAGGCTGGCTGGCGAAAGACGAATACCGTACATTGCCTTCAGTTCAGTTAAAATTTCAGGTTAAAAACCAGGCCTACTTAGTGTATTGATGAAGTGCGGGGTATTGAAGGAGTGCGGAGTATTGATGAAATGCGGAGTACTGATGAAGTGCGGGGTATTAAAGGAGTGCGGAGTATTGATGAAATTCGGAGTACTGATGGAATGCGGGGTATTGAAGGAGTGAGTTTAGGAAATCAAGACGAATTCTTAGTAGGGCAAGTACGTGTGTTAACCTTAACTTCTTCCATAAGGAACATGTATGGTGTCACGAAAAAAAAAAAGTAAAAAAAACATCCATGCATCTATGAAACAGCAGCACTCGACAAGATCGCTATCAAACGTTGTAGAAATAACAGCTTATGTAGTACTAACAGTAATAGTAGTAGCAACACAGTCAGGCAGGTGCATGCGAGTGCAATATTTTTTCTAGCAACAAGTTCGCTTCACGCTGAATATATACATATATTTTACCTTAGACTTTATCTATATATAATTTAAAATTTATTAAATTTAAGAATCAATACTTACATGTCTAACGTATGTGAATCCTTCCTTTGCAAAATAGTAAATCAGGTCATGGTCCATGAGACTGACATTCCGAAAGTTCACTTTAAACTTATCCGTATATACCTTGTCAACGTTCTGAAATTCCACTGGTATTGCAGCTCTGTTAAAACGACACAACAGAAACAGCAGCACTACCGCATGTAGAGAGCGGAGCTATAAACTGAATATTGGAACTCTCTATTCCTGTAGGTACTCTTTGACTGTCAATTACTAGTAACCCCTGTGGCATGCTAACTCGCTTGTAACATAGCCTGCAAGATGAATGGCCGGGCTCGTGCTGGGTACGAGCCCGTATCAGTCATTAATCATGCAACCTTAGTACAACAGGACCTGAGGGTTCGAGTTAGACGGAATCTATCTGACTTTATTTACATATCTGAATCATACATGTATTTACAAGTTGTGGTTTCTTTTGATATTCTCTCGTTCTTCTTTGTTCTACTTCTTATCTTTTACTTTGTTCATCTTTATATTTTTTTATTCTTTGTTCATCTTTCTATCTTCGTCTCTTCCTAATGTATATATAGGTCATTTACTATATATTTAGGTTTTCTTGTCTTCTTTTCATTTCTCTTTCTTCTTTTCTTGTTATCTTTTCTTGCTCTTTTTCTTCTTCTTCTTTTTTTTTTAGTTTTTTTTTCATACAGAGAAAGTCGTGATCATTCTTAGCACAGTGAGAAATTGTCCGAGCTTTCATTGATATCAAATATTCGGCCAAGTTTGGAAATTATCTGATAAAAACGAAGGCTCTATCGTGTTAACGAGGTAAAGGTTAACGGACGGGCAGACGACGGATAACTCGTCATCCCATTAGCTGTAGAGCTGAAAAACCTGGTGTAATCAACAAATAGTAATATGCAAAAACAATGTGCTACGCACAATTAAAATAATTATTAATAATTATTTGCGAAAATAGAAAAACTAAAATGGAAGTAATGTAGAATAACAATTTATGTCTCATGTGTTTAAAATAAAGAATGCAGTTTGTCCTTTAAGGTTTAAGAATGTAATATATAACATTGGTTTAATTACGTTTGTTTAAGAATTCGTTAATTTTATTTCAGCATTTAAGTGCTATTAAAGGCCAGTAGTAAATGGCAAATTCCATGATGTTCATTAGCACTTAATGGTAAATTTGCAATTCACTACTGACGTTTAAAACAGCATAAACGCATAAAAAAACGCAAATCAATTCTTATATTTACATTATAAGTTTAAGATGGGTTACAAATAAAACAAAATGTTACTAGTTTATATTTATTGGAATAAGCTGGCCATGGCTTCAACAATATATAGTGTAAAATAAAATGTGTAGTTAATCAAATTGGAACATTTCAGGTAAATCTAATGTTCATAGTCCAAACTAAGTTTAAATTGTAATTGTAACTGACCACTGTAAGTGTAAACCCTGGGAACAGCTGTTCACAAAGACAAGTCTTAAAATTAAAAACTTCTTGCATAGAAAATAACAAAGTTCTTAGAATATTTTAACTACACTATGCTGTGTCCGCGAAATACCGCCACATGCCACTCGGCATGTGTATGCCACCGCCTTATTTTAACTTGGGGCTTTTAAATTAATCCTAACGAAGCAAAAGGCAATGTTTTTCATTTGAGTTTGTTGTTTTTAAGACAATGCTGTATTGGGATGGTGTACACTTATTTTATCAAGGCAAGCCTTGTTTGTGAATGGTTTACAACAAGGAATTCAATGTTTTAAAACAATTTATACTGAGGGCGTGCATCGAAATTGTTTGGTGGGTGTGTTCTTGGGAAGACACTTTCCCTTAGCCTCGTCCGTCGGATGGGGACGTAAACCGGGCGGTCCCGTGTATCGGTCTAAAGAACCATATTCGATAATAAGAGTAGGGCACGATTCCCGGATTCCTTTTGTATCCTTCCCCTCTCTGTGGTGCGACTCTAAATAACCTATACTGTGTTGATGAGCCATTAAACAACATTCAGTTCAATTCAATTCATCATTATATCGACGAACTAAATGCGGATGGCCAGAAATACTTTAATAAACTTAATAAAAAAATAATAATTACGGTCACATTGTTCCAGTTTCAAATTTGTTTCTGTACAACATGTCAAGACGTTTTGTATCAACTATTTTACAATCAAGCGTCGAAGATGATCAAGACTATCAAACTTGAAACACGTTATTTACGATAACGTGGTTCCAGTATTCATTTTGTTCTGCACAAAGTGTTGAATAATCAAACGTCGAAGAGGATGGAGGAGAGGATCAAGACTACATCACTGACATTACACTGCAGGGCATTCATTTCCTTCAATAACCAGGACCAAGGGCGGATACAGTGGGGGCGGATACTTTGGGCGTAAGATTTTGGTCAATTTTCGGGTCCGTCTCTAGCCTCATAAAACGGTTGTGGTAGTGCATTGATAGGGCAAAAAAGTCCGTTTTCAATTAAAATGATTTAACAATGTGTTAATTAAACCACTCATTAGCCATTATGCGTCGAGCGAGCGAAGCGACTGAGAAACATTTTTATACTGAGGGCGTGCATCGAAATTGTTTGATATTTTATCTACAATAACATGGACATACATGTATGATACGGAATGTTTAGCGGGGTGCGCGCGCCGCGGGTGCGCCCCCCATCCCCCACGCCCCACTGTATCCGCTAGTGTAATCAATATGTAAGGCATGTCAAGGTTTTTGAACAGAAAGAAGCGAGGTCGCCCACATTGATCAAAAATGCTTGGTAGGAAGAACTGATGGTAAAAATCGGAAAAAATGTAAGGAAAAACGGTCGTGGCGTGTTTATGTCTCCGTGACAACATTTATTTTTTTCAATATTGTTTTAACACCCGTGACTTGATATATTATTATGTTAACTTCTTGTCTCTCGGCAGCTATTTTACGCTTGCGTAAAACCTTGCTTGTTCTCTGTTGAGACATATGTACGCAGTAGTCACGTCTCTTTCAAAGGTGAAGTTTATACGTAATTGACCGGGGTTTTATTTTTTCAAAAGAAAGTACCAAGTGAATGTAAATATATATGTTTATATACTAAGTGCTCGTAACCACTCAGCAGGTTGTTACTTGTAACTCTGAAACCCCTAGTCTGAATTTAACGAAACATGACACAAACATCACACATATATTTACTTTCATGAGAAGAACTCTGAAACATATACTGAAAAAATAAGGTTTAGCAAGCCATTTTGCACATCTAGCTTAAATAAATGTAATGTTATTTTATATTGTGAAGTATTTTAAATCATCGGCATGAAAAAATTCCAGGGGCATATAGTAATCGCACCGTCCGTCTGTCCGTCCGTCCGTCCGTCATTCCGAAGTTCGTGTCCGGACCGTAACTTCACAACCCCAGCAGGGATTCTTAAATAACTTGGCACAAGTGATCACCATAACAAGACGATGTGTCGCGCGCAAAACCCAGGTCCGTACCTCAAAGGTCAAGGTCACACTTGAAGTTCATAGGTCAAAAACAGGTACGCAATTTCGTGTCCGGACCGTAACGTCACAACCCCAGCAGGGATTTTTAAATAACTTGGCACAAGTGATCACCATTACAAGATGATGTGTCGCGCGCAAAACCCAGATCCGTTCCTCAAAGGTCAAGGTCACACTTGAAGTTCATAGGTCAAAAACAGGTACGCAATTTCGTGTCCGGACCGTAACGTCACAACCCCTGCAGGGACTTTTAAATTACTTGGTACAAGTGATCACCATAACAAGACGATGTGTCGCGCGCAAAACCCAGGTCCGTACCTCAAAGGTCAAGGTCACACTTGCAGTTCATATGTCAAAAACAGGTACGCAATTTCGTGTCCGGACCGTAGCGTCACAACCCCTGCAGGGATTTTTAAATAACTTGGCAAAAGTGATCACCATAACAAGACGATGTGTCGCGCGCAAAACCCAGGTCTTCAAGGTCAAGGTCACACTTGGAGGTCAAAGTCAAATTGTGTCCGGTCAATAACTTTGGCATTCATGGACGGATTTTCAAATAACTTGGCACAAGTGCTCACCACAACAAGAAGATGTGTCGCGCACAAAATCCAGGTCTGTGGCCCCAAGGTCAAGGTCACATTTAGAGGTCAAAGGTCAAATCGTGTCAATAAATTGTGCATGCCTGGACGGATTTTCAAATAACTTGGCACAAGTGCTCACCACAACCAAATGAGGTGTCGTGCACAAATCCAGGTCCAGGTCCATGGCTCCAAGGTCAAGGTCATACTTAGAGGTCAAAGAACACTTCGGGGTTGTGTGGGGGTGGGGGGCGGCATTTATCACTTACAGTGATATTTCTTGTTCACTTACTTTTTGTATTCCAATGTAAGTATCAGAGTTATCTCCCATTTAGTTAAAACATACAATGTCACATCTAAAAATACAAATAAGGTAAAGAGCAAGATTAAACATTATAAAATAACTGTTATGGGTCTCAAGTTATAAAAACCGCTAAAACAATCGACAATTTCCTTGCCATTGTAAAGATATAGGGAACCAAAGTTTACCATTTGTGAAATTACCTCCCATTACATTGAAATAAGAGCGAAATTATAATTTCTGTAAAACATGTAGCTTACCACATGTTGCTGTTGTTTTCGCATATTTCTTTTGAGACTTAATCCCTTAATATAACTGAAAATTATGTAAGTTATATTGCCCATGACCGCTTCTACACATATCCTAGAATCTGGTCAACGGGATTTAAATGTTATTTACTTGCTAAACTTATTTTTATCAGTATATATAATGGAATTAATATACTCCATAAACAAGCAAGGTCTCAAAAGTCGAGCGTGCTAGACAGCTCTTAACCTAATAGGTTAATATGGCCCATTGGAGTATGATGGACTTGAAATCTGGAGGACCCAGGTTCGAGCCTGACCGGCGCCTCTGAGTTTCGTTGTTATGTTCTCGAGCAAGGCACTTTCTCTTAGCCTCGTCTGTCTGATGGGGGTATAAACTGGGAGGTCCTGTGTATCGAAATATCCTCAGAGCACGTTAACCAACATTCAATTCTATATTTACATCTCTCAGATTATTGAATTAGGAGGGTTAGATTAGACAAAGCATGAAGTTTATATCCAACCAGGGCCCTATTTCAGTTTTCTTCCCAAATCCAATGCAACTCCTCACCCCACTTAAACATACTTTTTATTCTATAAATTGAGAAAAGTGGGTGAACATTGAAACAAAACAACATAAAATGGCATAGCGTTGGAGAATATTCAGGAGAACCCTTTTTAGTATTTCATTACTCGTGCTCTCCATAGGATTTGAATTTGAATGGTATACCTTGTGTTTAACACATGTTAGACCATATATGAAGGTCATTTGTCTGTGGTAGAGGCAGAACACTCCATATTTTCTGTGTAAAACCAGTACTGTAAACATTCCGCCATCCGTAAGAATTGACACTTTCCCACTTGACAAGTCAAGCTCCCAGTGGGATTCGAACCCGCAGTAGTGAGAGGCGAGAACGATTAAGACGCGGCATCTTTACTATCTCAGCCACGGAGGCGCTGCTCCCTATAGGAATATTGTGTTGTGTGTCGTTTTACAGTACATAGTGCTACCGGTGCCTCAATAAATGATGTAAACTAGAGATAAACACGTTCACAAAGATATAAATTGGTTATCTTCCGTCACGTTTGTGTAAATGATCTACAGCCTTAATACTGTATTAAGAGACATGCAAAAGGGAAGAGCAAAATTGGCCTCTGTACAAATATGGTTTCTTAATACAGGTGCATTTAAAACAATACATTTGGGGACTTAAATGGCCGTCTCTTATAGCATGTGGCCTCTTAATAGAGGTGATCTCTCTGATAGGTAACTAAACCCCCAGTAAACGAAGTTTGAGACGGGGTATATAGAGTCACTGTGGCGGGCGATCTGTTGGTCTGTCGGTCGGTCTGTTGAATCTTGTGAAGCGAACTACTTCTACCGTTCTCAAGATATGGAATTTTGTATACATGATCAACATGAAGTGTAGATGTGCGTGAGACATTTTTTGTGTGGCTCACTCAATTCCATGCAGAGTTATTGCCCTTGCACTTAGTCAAAATTCAACATATATGCAATATTGTGGAGCGAACTCCCTTAACAGTTTTCAAGATATGAAACTTGAGTATACATGATCAACATGACACTCAATTCCATGCAGAGTTATTGCCCTTGCACTTAGTAAAGATTGCTATATTCAGCATATGCAATCTTGCGGAGCGAACTACTTTTACAGTTTTCAAGATATTGAATTGAAACTGTATATGAACACGAAGTGCACATATTTTGGTGTGGCTCTCTCAATTTCATGCAGAGTTATTGCCCTTTCAAGATATTGAATTAAAACTTTGTATACATAATTAAAATGAAGGGAAGATGTATGTGACACAATTTTTGTTCAGCTCGGTCAATTCCATGCAGAGTTATTGCTCTTGAACTTAGTCAAAATTCAATTGCTATATTCATCATATGCAATCTTGTGGAGCAAACTGCTTTTACAATTTTCAAGATATTAAATTGAAACTTTGTATACATGATCAAAATGAAGTGTATATGTACGTGACACAATCTTTCGTTGGCTCAGTCAATGCCATGCAGAGTTATTGCTCTTGAACTTAATCAAAAGTGCTATTCAGCATATGCAATACTGTGGAGCGAACTACGTCCAACAGTTATTAAGATATTGAATTGAAACATTGTGTACGTGATCATCATGAAGTGTAGATGTGCAAGACACAATTTTTGTGCGGTTCAGTCAATACCATGCAGAGTTATTGCCTTTGCACATAGTAAGCATTGCTTTATTCAGCATATACAATCTTGTGGAGTGAACTACTTTTACAGTTTGGAAGATTTTGAATTAAAACTTTGTGTACATGATAATCATGAAGTGTACATGTGCTTGACATAATTTTGGTGTGGCTTAGTCAATGCCATGAAGAGTTATTGCCCTTGATCTTACTAAAAAAATTGTTTGCGGGGGTATTTAGCACCTTCAGTGATAGTTCTAGTTGAACTAGTAGGAATGGCAGTTACATTAACAACAAAGCAACAAAGAAAGTGTATGTTTTAGTTTTATTAAAATTTATACATTTTGAATATTATATAATAAACAGTTGAAAATACTTTAGATATTTACCCTTTTATTAAAATAAAACTATTACTGACTCGCACACTTAATATAAAGGTCAAACGTAAAACTTAAAGATAGATACGCTTGTATACATACTAGAATTCCGCAGAATTGTCTCGCCGCCAACACTGCGCGTTGACACTTGAAAGCTGCCTAAATGGATGCAACCCATGCCGAGTGACATAACCAAGAATTGCTGATGCGCATGTTATTTGAAGGAAAAACAGATAAGTGGACTAATCACGAAACTTCAATGTATTTATCAATAAGGCATCTTCTACTGATATGTCGCGTTAAGTTTTACTACCCACTTGTCCCAAGATACAAATATAACCGAAGTCTAAAGTCTCTAATGCATGAACTGTTCTTATGAGTGACCTAAACCAGAGACGTAGGTCTCTGCTTAAACGCAATGCTTGAATGAACAAATTAATTATCTGCCCTGTGCCTTGAGGATCAAGTTTACACCCGCATTTACTAATTCACATTTAGTTGTACTACTCAAGATAAACTAAAGCCGAACTACAGTTTCCGAGAAAGTAATCTAAACGAAAAACGTGAATGTAAATTATAAATAACACGAAACTTGAATGTAAAATCAGAGCTTTATAGGAATTATATTTTCAATTATCACCCCAGGTAAAATATAACACAAAATTTGAATGCAAAGTTATCAATGTTACACCTGCACTTATTATATAAGTTTGATTTGTATTACACAAAATACAACTTTAACCGAAGTTTGAAGTTTAATGCATATAGTTCATGAGAAAGAGAACTCACCGAACAAGAAGCCCAAGAGGGCCTGTAGACGCTCTACTTGTATGATGTGATTCAAAAACATAAACATGATAGAGGCCAACCCAAGAAACATGTTTCCTATATATAACTCTATGTAAACTTTGGGTTATCGTGGCCGCCATTTTGAATATTTGACTACAACGAAAAACACAAACTTGATAGAGGCCAACAACAGGAACATGCATATGATATTTAACTAGAATGGAATAAGTGGTAATATGTCGTTTGATAAATGTCCTTAAATTTGACCTAAGTTTAGCCATGGTGGCCATCATGGATGACTGGAGGCCCAAAAAATGCAAATCTGAAGGGGACTAACCCAAAGATCATTGTGATTAAGTTTCATCGAAATCCTTCAAGCAGTTTCGGACAAGATGTCATTTTTAACGTTTTCCTATATAACTCTATGTAAACTTTGGGTCGCCGTGGTGGCCACTTTGATTATTAGACGAAAACGAAAAACACAAACTTGATAGAGGCCAACCCAAGAAACATGTATATGATATTTCACAAGAATGGAATAAGTGGTTTTGGAGGAGATGTCGTTTGATATTTCCTTAAATTTGGCCTAGTTTTAGCCATGGTGGCCATCTTGGATGACAGGCGGCCACAAAAAACACAAATCTGAGATGGACTATCCCAAATATCATGGTGATTAAGTTTCATTAAAATCCTTCAAGAGGTTTCAGAGAAGATGTCATTTTTAACCTTTTCCTATATAACTCTATGTAAACTTTGGGTCGCCTTGGTGGCCATTTTGATTATGAGACGAAAACGAAAAACACAAACTTGATAGAGGCCAACCCAAGGAACACATATATGATATTTCAATAGAATGGAATAAGCGGTTTTGGAGGAGATGTCGTTTGAAATTTCCTTAAATTTAACCTAGTTTTAGCCATGGCGGCCATCTTGGATGACTGGCAGCCGCGAAAAACACAAATCTGGGAGACACTATCTCAAATATCATTGTAATTAAGTTTCATCAAAATCCTTCAAGCGGTTTCAGAGAAGATGTCATTTTTAACCTTTTCATATATAACTCTATGTAAACTTTGAGTCGCCGTGCCGGCCATTTTGATTATTCGACGATAACGAAAAACATAAACTTGATAGAGGCTAACCCAAGGGACACGTATATGATATTTCAGTAGAATGGAATAAGTGGTTTTGGAGGAGATGTCGTTTGAAATTTCCTTAAATTTGACCTAGTTTTAGCTATGGCGGCCATCTTGGATGATTGGCAGCCGTGAAAAATACAAATCTGAGAGAGACCGTCCCAAATATCATTGTGCTTAAGTTTCATCAAAATCTTTCAGGCGGTTTCAGAGAAGATGTAATTTTTAACCTTTTTCTATATAACTCTTATGTAAACTTTGGGTCGCTGTGGTGGCCATTTTGATTATTTGACGATAACGAAAAACACAAACTTGATAGAGGCTAACCCAAGGAACATGTATATGATATTTCACAAGAATGGAATAAGTGGTTTCGGAGATGTCGTTTGAAATTTCCTTAAATTTGACCTAGTTTCAGCCATGGCGGCCATCTTGGATGAATGGCGGCCGCGAAAAACGCAAATCTGAGAGGGACTATCCCAAATATCATTGTAATTAAGTTTCATCAAAATCCTGGTTTCAGAGAAGATGTCATTTTTAACCTTTTCCTATATAACTCTATGTAAACTTAAGAGTCGCCGTGCCGGCCATTTTGATTATTCGACGATAACGAAAAACACAAACTTGATAGAGGCCAACTCGAGGAACATGTATATGATATTTCAGTAGAATGGAATAAGTGGTTTTTGAGGAGATGTCGTTTGAAATTTCCTTAAATTTGACATAGTTTTAGCCATGGCAGCCATCTTGGATGACTGGAGGCCGCGACAAACACAAATCTGAGAGGGGCCCTCCCAGGTACGTAACATTGTGATGAAGTTTCATCCTTCAAGCGGTTTCAGAGGAGATGTCGATTTTATAAAATTGCTAACAGACAGATGGACAGACAGACGGACAAAGGACGATGGACGAAAAGTGATCGCATAAGCCTTCCTGGCCTTTGGCTAGTAGACCTATAAACATGAATGTAAAACAATAACAAAAAACTTGAATGCATAGTTATGTGCCCCTTACTTGGAGGGTCAATGTTACACCCGCAATTGCTATATCAGTCCAAATGCTTATAGTTCCTGAGAAAGTGAACTCAATGCAAACTTGAATGGACACAACACTTTTCCTGGAGTGTCAATGTCACATCCACTTTTTTGTTACGTCACTTAGGGTTGAACTACCCGGGATTCATCTAGAGCCAAAGTTTGATATAGTTCCTGAGAAAATGATCTAAAGGCAACATTTTAATGTTCATGCGGCCGTCACTGCTGCCAGAAAGTAACACCTAATTCTCTTGTTTTTCCTCGAAAAAGGAGAGACAAAATGTTGTGTAAGCATAGGATAGAGGCTATGAAGAGAAATCATCACCACTAAGAAAGCAAAATGAAACCGAGAGTGAAGCGACCAATCATGGTTTCTTAAATTAATGGAGAAGTTTCTCTTCGAATAGCATAGAGGCTATAAATATTTCCCTTCATAGACTCTATCCGACTTTGTGTTTGCCATAGCTTTTATCGATACCCAAGAACTGAACCACAAAGACTGCTTGTAATAAAATCTTCCTGAACAAATGGTGAAAATCTGAGGCAACTGATTGGTTACTTACATTCAAAGACTAGAACAAAACACTTAACACTGCTAACAAATAAATAAAGAAAATAATAATGTTTGTGAGGTTTTTAGTTCAAAGATATATTATATACCATATATATTCGATTTAAAATGCAAGACAAGTTTTCAATTTCGGCAGTGATTAATAAACAAGATACTGGTGTCCAGATCTTTAGTGTATTATTCACCCTGGTCAATATTATAAGAATGGTCATGGATATACAGGTATGTAGATCTATGGAATGGTTCATAATCGAGAATTTCAACACAAGGACCTGTTTTTTATTGGATCTGATTCTCTGTCGATGTTCCGATTAAAAGTTACACCAAGGGTTGTAATTTCTCAGTCTGAACCATAGACAATTAATACTTTTTCTTGCATAGAGTATTGATGTTGCCAGTATATTTATTTAGGGCAATGACTTCATAAAGTTGATGTTACCTAAGATGTGTTAATGCGCGCGACTATAATCATGTTTTTTTTTTAGATCATCCTTATCATGCTTATCAGATATGCAAGAACAAATACTGCATTTAAATGCATTTTATGAATGCAATTTCTAGTAAATAAAATAGTTTGACAGATCCAGCTGGATATATCTTACAATAATCCGGACGACATACATCAGCATGGACAAGTCCAAAGAGTGACGGTTAATAAAGATTGTCATGTTACAAAACAACCATTCAGAAATAAGAATAGTGAAAACAACAAAGCATTGAAGACTTTGTCAATGCTGACGAAAAAAAAACAATACTCATAGAAATGTGTTTTAATAAATACTGTTTTACATATTTAATCTTGTATATCCCTCATCTGAATAAGCATAAAGTTGGTTACTGGTTCCCCGTTCCTGATTCTTTATTCAAATTGAATTGAGAACTAGAAACTAGATTCCTGGTTACCGATTCGAACACAATAAAAAAGTAAATAAGATCACTTTTCTAATTACAAATATCCCAGTTTCATAGAAAGAGACATGCACATGTGATGTACCATATAGAAAAAAAGAAAAAGGAAACCAGGAAGTTTTTTTCAGAGCTATGCCACTTAACAATTAAAATGATAATTCACGATTTGTTGTTTCATTAAATGTGATACTAATAAAACACTCTAACAAAATACTAAAGAGTATTTTGTTAGTATTTTATTAATGCAGGATTAGTATTTTGTTAAGATTTCTTTTCATATGGGCTAGTTTATATGAGAGAACCAGAATGTAAGAAACAGAAGGAACCAGAATGTGAGAAAAATAGGAAACCACAATTGAGAAATATATCTGTTTGTTTGAATGGTGTTTTACCTCATTTTTAGAGGGTTACCAGCATGTGAGAAAGAGAGGGAACCAGAATTTTTGTCAATACTTTTGTTTTGACTCCATTTTGACCATACGAAAAGGACTTTCCGTCTGCGAAAAGGAGTCATAAAATCAATATCTAACGCTTAATACAAATTCTTTTTATATATTAACAAATAGATTAATAGAATATGTTTGCATTGAAAAAAATAGTTAAATCGAATTTTAAATGAATTTTTTGTCAATACTTTTGTGTTTTGACTCCATTTTGGCCTTACGAAAAGGAGTCATAAAATCAATATCTAAAACGTAATACAAATTGTTTTTATATATTAACAAATAGATTAATAGAATATGTTTGCATTGAACAAATTAGTTAAATCGAACTTTAAATGAATTTATTGTCAATACTTTTGTGTTTTAGATGTCGTTGGAAAAACAAATAATTATCATCGGTAGTTGTTATTTCCGCCAAACATCTTTTGATAATTCTTGTTATAAATGTGCATTACAATTCTTCAATTTTTGTAATTATTTTGTTTTAGTTCATATATAACGGATGGCTTCAAATATTCTTCTATTTTATCATTTTAAAAATGGGGAAACGTAGTGATTTGTATTCTGTGTGTTCGGAAAATTGTAAAACGGATTGTATTTGCTGTGAGGTATGTATCTGTATATTCCATTTCTTATAAGATGCACATAGCAATAATGAACGGATTTTTTTTAACTCAGCAGTGATTAAAATAACAAACAACCATAATTATCAATAACAGATTAATTATTGTACAAATTATCACAAAACAAATCCATATTGCCGTGTGTGTCTCTTTTGTTTGTTTAAATTCTCTCAATGATATATTTTTTCTAAAAGTATTACTGAAACTTCTCATATGCTGATTCAATTATAAAAGACACGCGTCTTGATTCGCACAGATGTCGTGCGTTGAATGGTTTTCATAATGGCACGTGTTAATTGATTATTGGGATGCCACATGGTATCAGTTGTTTCGATCAATAGAGGGAGGAGCTAGAGATTTAATGTCAGATGACAAATGTTAATAATAATTTAGTAGAATATTAGGTATAATACATTAAGTCACTTCATGAATGTGTTTTATGATTCTAATATTTGCTTCGTCATGTATGTAGATAATCTGTAATGAGTTAATAATACATTAATCCGGTAACAGAAACAGTGTATGTCAAAATAGTTTCTTTATTCATAGTTTATAACAACATATTTTATACATATAAAGAGCAAACTTTAACGGTATTATTTTAATGTTCGCCCAAAACATCGCTGAATGTTATACTTGAAGCTTTTTAAACCACCTTCTTCATATCCCGGATGAACTAAGTCTTTATTATAATGTTTAGGAAACCGTATTCTCTTTCCTACATCGACGAAGTCCTCACGAAAGTAGTCACTTAGTTTTTTGTTTATCGATCTCCTCACTTTGTTGAATCTAGATCTGTTCATCCCTGTCCAACTGGGGAAAGATCCCCTCTCAATAATGCTAGCGACGAATACACGTCTTTAAGTTTCAGTGTTACGTCGACAATGTCCCGGAAGATAGTCGATGGATCGCACCCAGCGTCTATATCGTTTCCGCCTAAGTTAATAAAGACGTACCTGTGAATATAAGAACATGATAGTTATTATTTATCTGTGTAATTTGGTATACTATAGTTAGCAGCATTTTTGGTTATTTATTACTTTTGAAACTTATTTATGTATTATATTTGTTCAATCATTAATAATAATTATAAATATGGTATAAAGCAAATTATTGTTTCACACAATTTATTTAAAATTCGATTTAACTATTTTTTTTCAATGCAAACATATTCTATTAATCTATTTGTTAATATAAAAAAAGAATTTGTATTAAGCTTTAGATATTTATTTTATGACTCCTTTTCGTAGACGGAAAGTCCTTTTCTTAAGGCCAAAATGGAGTCAAAACACAAAAGTATTGACAAAAAATTCATTTAAAATTCGATTTAACTATTTTTTTCAATGCAAACATATTCTATTAATCTATTTGTTAAAATATAAAAATAATTTATATTAAGCTTTAGATATTGATTTTATGACTCTATTTCGCAGACGGAAAGTCCTTTTCGTATGGTCAAAATGGAGTCAAAACACAAAAGTATTGACAAAAAATTAATTTGAAGTTTGATTTAACTAATTTTTTTACTGTAAACATATTTCATTAGTATGTTTCTAAATATATAAAAATAATTTTCTAAATGCTTCAAATATAGATTTTATGGCTCCTTTTCGCGAAAAGGACTCCTTTTCGCATTTTAGGCCTACCCGACAAAGTTTGTGTATTAAAACCTTTAAAGGGACTCCACCAAAATCATTCAACTGGAACACAGTGACGATATGTACAACTAGGCTTGGTACTGATCATCCTTGAAAAGTTTCACTGAAATCTGGCCAAATGAAGGCCCTTTCTTCTTAATCAGGCCAAAATATAGCATATTTCAGAAAATCAAGGGCCATAACTCCGGTGTAAATGGTCCAATCTGGCTGTTTTGAAACTTGTTGGAGCTTTCATTGATAGTAACAATCTGGTAAAGTTCGGATGAAAAATGAAGGCCCTATCATAGTATTAACGAGGCAAAATATATCATATTTAACTAAATCAAGGGCCATAACTCCGCTGTTTCTCGTCCGATCTGGTTGGTTTTCAAACTTGTCAGAGCTTTCATTTATATTAACAATCTGGTAATGTTTGGTAAAGATCGGACGAAAAATCAAGACCCTATCGTAATATACTTTTTTTCAACTAAATCAAGGGCCATAACTCCACTGTTGCGGGTCCGATCTGGCTGGTTTTCGAACTTGTCCAAGCTTTCATTAATATTAACAATCTGGTAATGTTTGGTAAAGATCGGATGAAAAATGAAGGCCCTATCGTCTTAACGAGGCAAAATATAGAATTATTAACTAAATCAAGGGCTATAACTCTGCTGTTGCTGGTCCGAACTGGCTGGTTTTCGAACTTGTCCAAGCTTTCATTGATAGTAACAATCTGATACGGTTTGGTAAAGATCGGATGAAAAATGGAGGCCCTATCGTCTTATCGAGGCAAAATATAGCATTTTTAACTAAACCAAGGGCCATAACTCCGCTGTTATTTGTCCGATCTGGCTGGTTTTTAAACTTGTCCAAGCTTTCATTGATATTAACAATCTGGTAACGTTTGATAACGATCGGATGAAAAATGAGGGCCCTATCGCCTTAACGAGGCAACATATAGCATTTTTAACTAAGTCAAGGGCCATAACTCCGCTGTTACTGGTTCGAACTGGCTGGTTTTCAAACTTGTCCGAGCTATCATTGATATTAACAATCTGGTGAAGTTTGGTAAAGATCGGATGAAACAAGAAGGCCCTATCGTCTTAACGAGGCAACATATAGCATTTTTAACTAAGTCAAGGGCCATAATTAATGAAGATTGGTGGACAGATTCTTTTTCTTGCATATCATTTACATTCTGCACGTTGCCAACTACTAACGTTTTGCATGTTTATATTATAAACAATGACGTCATGCGACTGTCACGGTTGATATCAGCACGCAATTTTTATCTTCCCCCACGTGTAAGAGCAGGCTTTCCATCATCCATGTAAAATGCCGACAACCTTATCCGGTATGCAAAAAAAAATCGATTTTCAATTCTACAGCGAACATGTCAAAATTCGCAGTTGCCCGACAACTGCGAGGAAGAATCAGTAACAGGTAATTGATCAGCCACACACCATTCACCATGCAATTCAGAGAGAATATAATTATGTACTATATTAATTATATTACAGACAAAACTCCATGCAACAATAAAGTTATTTCTGCATTCACACAGGATAATGATCACTATAACTAGAATGGGTGATTACAGGGCTTTTTTTCCTTCATAAACAGAGGCCGATATTTATTCATCTTTTTGTTAAAAAACATTTACTTTCTCAATATTGTTATGTTTTGGATACATTTGTACCTTTTTCACCTTTATCTGTAAAAAAACAAGTACCCAAAGGCATGACCCACTTGGCGCGGATTGGCTCTTGGTGCGTATTAGCAAATTATTTTGCACATCCTGTTTGCATATTTGCACACCCGAGTCTTTAATTTCTGAATAATAACTGGTTCCCTTTATATCTCGCATTGGCACTATTTTCACCCCCTTTTTGTGGAAAATTCCCCCTATTGCAGGGCCTGTGCCTCTTCGGAGTCTTCCCCTACTTACGAAAAAAAAGCCCTGGGTTAGATGTATATTAATACCCAGATTTTATCATGCCATTTTTGACAGCAACATCTACATAACATACCAGAACACTCGTCTCAAATTTGCACCGTGTTTTATGTTTAATATCTATCTATCTGTAAAACTGTAATGATCGATTACTGAATTTCTGTAAAAGTGTAATGATCTATTTCGTCTCATCTTCATCTTTTCAGAGGTAGTTTTGTAGCAATATCCTTTATCTTAGCAAAGATTGTTGAATAGCTTTCCTTAGCAAAATTTGTTCACCCACACATTAGAACCCAGTTTAAATACAAGTATTTCCGGTACATTTCAGTCCCTTTGCGTGTTAATATACAGATTGTATCAAATGTAGATGTTAAATAATGCTTTTTTTAGTGTAAAACATAGAAAATTTAGTTTTGGAATCTGTTCGGCTTTAAATATCATAATATGTAAACACTGCCCCCTTAACCTTATACTTTATGAATCAAAAATGTAATTAAAAAAAACAGTAAAAAGGCTTAAAGTTTGTTTTTTTAGTTTAAATTAATATTTACTTGTAGAATGTATACAGATGTTTCTAAGAATTCATTGTATCATATTTAGTAGTCTTGAAGTTACAATTTTCTTTTTTTCTACACTATTTATAAGAAAATTCTGTGTCTACAAACTAATATACAACCTGGATATAATTTGCATTTACAATCTGGCACTTAATGGAAACTCCTGCTTATTCTAAAGGGTTCTTTACCAAAAGAAAAAAGCCCTACAAACATATCAGCGGAATACAACTTTGACGATGCAAATCTTCTGTTTACACGAAACCTCAAATAAACTGATTTATGCAAATTCAAGGCAATACAAGAGATAAAGAAGGGATTACAAAAGAGATACTGTGACATACGTTGTACTTGCGCCTTTTGGGGTGTCGCCACCATAAATTTCCTACAACTACCGCTTTTACTAACGCCAACACGAGGAGTATTATCCACAAGGCAGAGGAGACTGAAATATAAAACAATACAGAAATTAGTTTTTAAATGATACTTTAACTGTTGTCATTACTATCTTGCATATTAATCTCGTAAGTGGTCTGAAGTTGTAATTAATCACAACTAAATTAAGTGTGATGTGCAGTAACTAAACTAGACGGGTGTTCCGTGGAACATGTGTGTCACCTGTCAGCGCCTTGTCAGTATAACAAGTTTTTTTTGGACCCTGATAGCTGACCTTGACAAACTAGCCTGACTAAGTTGTGACCTTGACCTGAATATATTTGGAATGGTCATGTCGATGTTGTCATGATGAGTATATAAAATTATATTGAAAGTTCGATGAAGAAATATCAAGAAATGAGAACGTTATAGCCAACCTTAAGTTTTCTTGAAGAAAAAAATGAGTATTTAACCCATATAATGACCTTCAGTGTGACCTTGACCTGAATATATTTTAGTATGGTCATGTCGATGTTGTCATGATGAGTATATATTGAAAGTTTGATGAAGAAATATCAAGAAATGAGAAAGTTATAGCAAACGTTAAGTTTTTGTGAAGAAAAAATGCTTCCAAAGTGTCCTTTGACCTCTAAGTATGACCTTGACCTTGGAGCCACGGACCTGGATTTTGTGCGCGACATGTCGTTTGGTTGTGGTGAGCACTTGTGCCAAGTTATTTGAAAATCCGTCCAGGCATGCAAAAGTTATTGACGGGACACGATTTGACCTTTGACCTCTAAGTGTGACCTTGACCTTGGGGACACAGACCTGAATTTTGTGCATGACACATCGTCTTGTTGTGGTGAGCACTTGTGCCAAGTTATTTGAAAATCCGTCTATGAATGCCAGAGTTATTGACTGGACACAATATGACTTTTGACCTCCAAATGTGACCTTGAAGACCTGGGTTTTGCGCGCGACACATGGTCTTGTTATGGTGATCACTTGTGCCAAGTTATTTAAAAATCCCTGCAGGGGTTGTGACGTTACGGTGCGGACACGAAATTGCGTACCTGTTTTTACCTATGAACTTCAAGTGTGACCTTGACCTTTGAGGTACAGACCTGGGTTTTGCGCGCGACACATCGTCTTGTTATGGTGATCACTTGTGCCAAGTTATTTGAAAATCCCTGAAAGGTTGTGACGTTACGGTCCGAACACGAAATTGCGTACCTGTTTTTGACCAATGAAATTCAAGTGTGACCTTGACCTTTGAGGTACGGACCTGGATTTTGTGCGCGACATGTCATTTGGTTGTGGTGAGCACTTGTGCCAAGTTATTTGAAAATCCGTTCAGGCATGCAAAAGTTATTGACGGAACACGATTTGACCGTTGACCTCTAAGTGTGACCTTGACCTTGGGGACACAGACCTGGATTTTGTGCACGACACATCGTCTTGTTGTGGTGAGCACTTGTGCCAAGTTATTTGAAAATCTCACCATGAATGCCAGAGTTATTGACTGGACAAAATATGACTTTTGACCTCCAAATGTGACCTTGAGCTTGAAGACCTGGGTTTTGCGCGAGACACATCGTCTTGTTATGGTGATCACCTGTGCCAAGTTATTTAAAAATCCCTGCAGGGGTTGTGACGTTACGGTGCGGACACGAAATTGCGTACCTGTTTTTTACCTATGAACTTCAAGTGTGACCTTGACCTTTGAGGTACAGACCTGGGTTTTGCGCGCGACACATCGTCTTGTTATGGTGATCACTTGTGCCAAGTTATTTAAAAATCCCTGAAAGGTTGTGACGTTACGGTCCGAACACGAAATTGCGTACCTGTTTTTGACCTATGAACTTCAAGTGTGACCTTGACCTTTGAGGTACGGACCTGGGTTTTACACGCGACACATCGTCTTGTTATGGTGATCACTCGTGCCAAATTAATCAAAAATCCATGCAGGGGTTTTAAAGGTACAGTCCGGACACGAACTGCGGAATGACGGACGGAATCCGGACAGACAGACAGATGAACGGTGCGATTACTATATGCCCCCGAAATTTTCGGGGGCATAAAAATGAGTATTTAACCCATATAATGACCTTCAGTGTGACCTTGACCTTTATATTTTAGTATGGTCATGTCGACGTTGTCATGATTATATATTGAAAGTTTGATGAAGAAATATCAAGAAATGAGAAAGTTATAGCTAACGTTAAGTTTTCGTGACGGACTGACAGACGGACAAAGTGATCCCTATATATCGCATTTTTCTTCGAAAAGGCGACACAATAAAACTGACAATTCTAGACTCTTAATAATATTAAAGATGAAACCAAATGATAATGTTGATGAAAGGTATAAAGGTTGGCTAAGTAATCTCCCTTTCTGTTAGTTGATTAAGTAATCTCCCTTGCTGTCAGTGAGGTATAACGGTTGACTAAGTAATCTCCCTTGCTGTCAGTTATGGTATAAAACTTGACTAAGTCCCTTGCTGTCAGTGAGTATAACGGTTGACTAAGTAATCTCCCTTTCTGTCAGTCTTGGTATATAGGTTGACTAAGTAATCTCCCTTGCTGTCAGTTATGGTAACTGAGAGATTACTTAGTCAACCTTTATACCTTTCATCAACATTATCATTTAGTTTCATCTTTAATATTATTATTATATTATTATACCTTATAAAGGTTGACTTAGTTATCTCCCTTACTGTCAGTCATGGTTTAAAGGTTGACTAAGTAATCTCCCTTGCTGTCAGTCATGGCATAAAGGTTGACTAAGTTATCTCCCTTGCTGTCAGTCATGGTATAAAGGTTGACTAAGTTATCTCCCGTGTTGTCAGTCAGCGTATAAAGGCTGACTAAGTAATCTTCTCTGCTGTCAGTCAGGGTATAAAGGTTGACTAAGTAATCTCCCTTGCTGTCAGTTATGGTATAATGGTTGACTAAGTAATCTCCCTTGCTGTCAGTCAGTGTATAAAGGTTGTCTAAGTAATCTCCCTTGCAGTCAGTCAGGGTATAAAGGTGGACTAAGTAATCTCCCTTGCTGTCAGTTATGGTATAATGGTTGACTAAGTAATCTCCTTTGCTGTCAGTCAGGGTATAAAGGTTGTCTAAGTAATCTCCCTAGCTGTCAGTCATGGTATAAAGGTTGACTAAGTAATCTCCCCTGCTGTATAAAGGTTGACTATGTCATATCCTTTGCTGTCAGTCATGGTATAAATACATCACAAAGTGCTTCAATATTTACTCTTCAGTTAGAAAGCAATGCAAGAAGTCAATAACATGTTATATATGTGGCCATGTGTGTTGAATATGTGGCCAGGCATGTTGAATATGTGGCCAGGTATGTTGAATATATGGCCAGGTATGTTGAATATATGACCACGTATCTTGAATATGTGGTCAGGTATGTTGAATATGTGGTCAAGTACATGTATGTAGAACATGTGGCCAGGTATGTTGAATATGTGGCCAGGTATGTTGAATATGTGGCCAGGTATGTTGTATGTGGCTAAGGGTGTGAGGAATATGTGACCATGTATCTTGAATGTGGCCATGTATCTTGAATGTGACCAGGTATGTTGAATGTGACCAGGTATGTTGAATGTGGCCAGGTGTGTTGAATATGTGGCCAGGTGTGTTGAACATGTGGCCAGGTGTGTTGAATATGTGACCATGTATCTTGAATATGTGACCAGGTATGTTGAATGTGGCCAGGTGTGTGGAATATGTGGCCATGTGTGTTGAATATGTGACCATGTATCTTGAATATGTGACCAGGTGTGTTGAATATGTGACCAGGTGTATTGAATATGTGGCCAGGTGTGTTGAATATGTGGCCGGGTGTGTTGAATATGTGGCCGGGTGTGTTGAATATGTGGCCAGGTGTGTTGAATATGTGGCCAGGTATGTTAAATATGTGACCAGGTGTGTTGAATATGTGACCATGTATCTTGAATATGTGGCCAGGTATGTTGAATATGTGGCCAGGTATGTTAAATATGTGACCAGGTATATGTTGAATATGTGACCATGTATGTTGAATATGTGGCCAGGTATGTTCAATATGTGGCCAGGTGTGTTGAATATGTGGCCATATATACTGAATATGTGATCAGGTGTGTTGAATATGTGGCCAGGTATGTTGAATATGTGGCCAGGTGTGTTGAATATGTGACCAGGTTTGTTGAATATGTGGCCAGGTATGTTGAATATGTGGCCAGGTGTGTTGAATATGTGGCCATATATATTGAATATGTGATCAGGTATTTTGAATAGTACTGACTATAATATCTGTTATAGTCAACGGTTATTGGAGGAACACTAGCTGTAGGTAATTATTGAGATTGAGTAAATTTCACGGTGCATTTTTCTACATGCACACCGGCTGTCAAGATTTTAACAGAGAGGTATGATGTTTTTTGAGCTTACAGTTAAAAACTTAATTTCCTTGAAATTAGACTCGCAGGATCTATGATTTTGTAATAATCCTGTTGCTCGTGATTTTAGCTTCGATTAGGTCGTATTCGTTTCAATTTATTCATACAGATGTTCACGTTGTGGCAGGATGCAAATAACGTTTTCTATTTTCCTTTGTTTGACGGCCATTTCCGATTCTCGTCAGACCAACTTTTTCTATCAATTTTATTAACATAAGCTTTATTTCGTCTCTTCCTTTGTTTATATCCTGTGAGATTCCCTTTCTCATTGATATTTATTTTAAATAAACGTTCTCATAAATCATTTAATTAATATTGCCGAAATGTGGAGTGAGTCAGAGTTCCCCACGCTGTTACTAAATAACCTGATCGGTGAATCTCTTCTATGTTCGCGCTAAGTGGGTCAATCAGCTGTTTCTATATATATGCTAAATTAGAACAATGTGGTTGTGTTGCGTCTCGCTAGACTACTTTTTAACTGAATATGTTTAGGACTGTTGCAAGTGCAACGCTTGATGGGTGTGTTAAACGAACAAGACGTCTGTAATAGTGTATCTTTATTTAGTGATGATCGTATGTGAACGGATTTCAATCTCTTCCAAAATACTACAGGCAGTGTGCCTTGCCCTCTGGGGGTTATATATCAGTCAATGGAAATATACTGGCTGGCTAAAGGAATCTAAAGTGTATATCATATCTAAATGCTACAGCGTCTTTATGGGTCTCGGTGCGTTTCGACTGAGGGAGTTTTTGGGTGTTGGGAATAATAATAATAGTGGGGTAATAATAATAATTAAATAAATATAATAATAATAATATATATATAATAATGCTAATAATATAAAAATAAAATTTAAAAAAAAAAAAAAAAAAAAAAATCAATAAAATAAAACAAAAACAGACTAGATCTACATGAAGTCTGCACAATCAGTTCTTACAATAAGTTGGTATTACTTTTTAGGATTTTATTTTCATTTGTCCTCCATCTGTACTCATTTGTGCTAGGTTTATACATTGTACGCCTCTTTTTTGTTTTCATAATCACACTGGATAATGAGTCGTGGACAGCGAGCCGAACAGCAAAAACAATGAAAATAATAATAATTATTGAGTCATTCGAGAGGCAATTAAAACTGTAAATAACAGTGAGTCACATTAGAAAAATATTATTATTCGACTCAAGGCAGAGCTAAATATAATTGTTGTCATTCTGCGGATGATGTCCATAGCTACTGCAAATATTATTTAATAACTATTATGAAAACCATTTATAGAGGAATAATCTGTTGGAAACCATCTACTTGATGGAGAAATGTCTATTACGCCATAATGTTAGCCTGCTGTTATCATTATCGTTGTTGTGCACTATGTTTTCAGCTCTGCTGCTATTATTTAACTCCAAGGCTGTTGGTGTAATCGTGTTTTATGATGCTAACCATGTATTTGGAGTGTTTAGGCAATATGTTTTCTTACTGCGGATAAGTATATCTCAACAGTTTGTTGATATCAGCTAATTTTAACTTGCTGCCGTTGACTGTTGTTGCTAATAAAAGTTGTTGTTCTGACAATGGAGGCAATGCATATTCATGACCCAGAGCGGTAGGTTACGTCATACTGTCGGGGCGTGCGTCTATGATAGTGCGGAAGCATTGTCTTGGTTTTGGCATTATTTTTCATTTGAATTAATACTGTTTAACAGTTTAAAATCAATTCATGCCTCCTTTCTTCTAAATTGACTGTTTATAAAACATCCAATGCTTTTCGTCTAGCGATCAGCTTTACAATTATTCAGTTTGCGTACAATGATGTCTTCATTACAGATTTTTATATACGAATGCTGTTGCTGCTGATGCTTAATTATGATTGGATCTCTATTACTTCTTTCAAGATTTATTTTGTTTCATTCTCTCGAACATTTTGCCCTATATTTCAGTTTGTGTAACCATAGAGTCCTCCAGTGTTGGTATTTTGTGTAACCATCAAGTTGTCTTAACACCAGTCAAAAGTTATGTCGGTATCGGATGCAATGTGTGGAACAGGTCATAGAGTCCTCCAGTGTTGGTATTGTATGTAAAGTTCCACTTTTTACTTGTTATACAAGAAAACCTTTCGCTATATAGCAGCTTTGTGATTTTCGAAACTATGTCGTGTAGAGTTTGGGAATATCTCCCTACATTTGTTTAATACATTCATATTTAATGCATCGACAGTGCTTTATCAGTGGTGTCCATATTCAAAACATGGACAAAAGTTACATACTTATCATAATGCCTCAATTTAAGGGTATTCCATTTATCATTGGTTTATTGTTGGGCCATTCCTTTTAGATCGATGAGGTTTCATAGGTTTCATTATCCTGCACCAGGTTGATGTTTTATTTATACTGCACTAGGTATTTTTGCAAGGGGTTCATTGAAGTTCAGTTATCTGTTTCTTTTCGGCCTGTCCCTAGTCAATACACAGCCCTTTAAACCAGTTAGTGCATGGTCACCAACTTATAAAACCCTTCTGTGCTGTGTCGATTCAAAATAACAACTTCTCTGCAGGGTTCCACACTACAGAGTGTGTGTGTGTGTGTTTGTGTAGCTCTGGGGTTTATAGTCAATTGTCATAGTCAAAGTTATATAAACTCCAAAAGGTATATTGCACAATAGAACCTGGGCAGGTTGCAAATTGTATTTTAATAACACATTTCCTCCAAGTTTTAGGTTGTCATACAAGAAGGTGATAAATGAGATAAATGTCGTTCCAATAGTCAGCATCACATGACATCTTTATGTATTAGTTAAAGGGAGTTTACCCAGTTGTGTGGCTAACTTTTTTAATGCGGGCTAGTTTACTTGAAAAGGATACATGTTCTTCGTGTATTGCTGTCGGAGTGTTACATGGTTTAGCCTTTATGATTGATACACAAGTCTAAGAACCGATCGTAGGTTAAAGGTCAAAATGCAGTTAAAGACCTGTTCAGAATAGACATAAACTTGATTATCAAGGTGGCAAAAGTTATTACAATTGGGTAAATGTGCATATTATATACAGACAAATGTATATCAGTTGTTTGCTGACTGAAATGAAATAACAGTGGCACACGAAACAGGAGGAATGGATACATGCTTCATCAGAAATCATTCAATGTTCAAGGTTTGAAATAGAGTAACATGTACACTTTACACTTATATTATTTTTTATTTCTGCTGCTAATTTATGACAACTTCGAAACGTTTAACAATCAATTTGGGTTTGACGCCACACATTAAAGGTTACAATCTTCCTCAAGCCTTTACATACTGCATATTTTTCTGACATTTATATTGTCAATGTCTGATGCATCAACTCATGTGATCCTTGGGAACTGGTTTAGAGAAATACCCATTAAAGGTTCTTAGAAAGCATGTTCGGCTTCTGACCGAGTTTTTGGAGTCAATTTATATAATGTGGTCGTTATTTGGTCTCCTATACTTTCTAGGCTTTCATGGCGTTAGCCTTACTACCCTTTTGCAAAAGAAAGGGCCAGAAAGTGACTACACAGTTAAGCTGTTACGGCGATAATAGTTATTGGGGGCCATTTTCTGCTACAAGAATACATTCAGGCTGATGATACCTATCTTGAACCGGATGGTGTTTATTTATCAAAAATGGGGAACAACTTGTTTCTTAACCTGTTTCCGGCTGGATTTGAATGTTTCATTAAAAGTGGGCAGCGATAAGGCAATATATATATTTGTTGGCACCGTTTCTGTTTTGGGCATGGCATTCGGATATTTTGCTTTTGATACGCACTCTTCGCTGCTGCCAAAAAATTGTTTCCTCCGTTTTTGGCGATGGATGGGAGCCTGGACACTCCATGATACGCGTGTCCGCCGAATTTTTAACTAAAAGTGGGCAGTGATAAGGAAAATATATTCCTTTTTGGACCGGTTTTGTTTTGGGCGTGGCATTAGGATACTTTGCTTTTGGTGGTCACTCTTCGCTGCTGCCAAAAAATGTTTCCCCTATTTTTGGCGGTGGATGGGAGCCTGAACACTCTAGGACTTGGAGTGTTCGGGCACCCATCCATATGGCGGGCAGCGAAGGTGTGAAAGGAAGGACATATACGTTTCAGTTTAACTTTATTCAGCTCCTGTATACCCAGAGACTGAATTGTAATCTAAACATAAATTATATACAAATTTGCTGTCCGTACGAATTGCTAAAAAACATTTTAAATTGATTGAATTCGGTGCACTTGTAATTATGCTTGAATATCAACCGTGCTTTCAACACTTGCTTAAATGCTTATCAGAAAAGTTGCTTTCATAATGAACATTTAATTTGGTGCACATGTATTTATGTCCTTAATATTGTAATATTCAATTTGCTTTATTGCTTTATGCTTTCTGCTGTAAGGGCTTGCCATAATGGTCTTTTGTGCTTACCGGCAGCCCAATTGTTAAACATTCAATCCATGCCACGCCCAATATTTGCCAAATCTATTAAAGTTTAAAAAAAATAATTTTTATGTGTTGTTATAACAGTGCTCTCCAATAATACTGACTATAATATCTGTTATAGTCAACGGTTATTGGAGGAACACTAGCTGTAGGTAATTATTGAGATTGAGTAAATTTCTCGGTGCATTTTTCTACATGCACACCGGCTGTCAAGATTTTAACAGAGAGGTATGATGTTTTTTGAGCTTACAGTTAAAAACTTAATTTCCCTCCCTCCCGACCCACAGGATCATTGATTTAAATCGACACTAGTGTCATCACATTGACAAAAAGAGTATGATAATGGGCCTTTGGAAACGGCCGAGCACGACACATACGAAATATTGCAGTCTCGGTTTGGTTGAGACTGTTCATGAGTGGGAGTGAGATATGCTAGCTACCGCTCACGTCCTCTAGCCCCGGGTTGAGCAGAACTTAATATTCATAAAATCAACCGCACACAATTTTAACCATCCCGAAGATGGCATGCATATGGCGGTGGACATGGAGTTAGCCATCTTTAATGTATTCCCCATGTCGTACGGCGTATGGTCAAAGTATCTTATAAAATGAAATGCCCCGAAGAGCGAAATAAACATTAGGGAATTTAGTTGGGAGCAGCGGTTATGAAGCCTACCAGTTCATTTAGACTTTTCGCTATTTGTCAAGACTTCTATTCAAAAGATACTTTTTTATGTTGCAATTAATATCGTTACAGTGTTTTATGTTGCAAGATCATGTTGCAGTGTTTTATGTTGCAAGATCATGTTGCTTTCTCTGAATTATATATTTCAGTTGATGTCTTCATCTGGATCCACTTACCTAGTCAACAATTACTGGCGTGGCATGGACATTACGTGCACTTATATACTTGCTGGAACTTTTGGACTATAACTAGTTGATGTTAAATGTTGTAGTGTTTAATTATCGGCGGGCAGCGAAGGTGTGAAAGAATAGATGAAATGAATGTCCATTAAAGTTTTGAATATGTAGTCAGATGTAAAGTGTTTTATTGTCATGTGGAAACATATAACAAAGTATTGATGTCTATGCATTATTGAAAACTCTTTTACAATAGATAATAGTCAATTGAATTGGATCAACAGCTAAGGTCATATGGCGACATTCAAGCTTCCATAGGAAGACCCAAGATGCCCCTCCAGACAATTTTCATGCAAAAGCGGGCACCATGGCAGAAACACCGACGTTCCACAAGCCAGCTGGATAGCTTCCTCAAATAAAGATTCCTAGGCCCATGAGGGATAGATAATAGACAAGAACAAGAGGCCCAAGAGGGCCTGTATTCTTGGGCCTGTATCGCTCTACTGGCTAAAAGGAGTCTTTGATGGGAAACACACCAACAACATGCGCAACTATACTTGGTACGGATCATTCCCTGCCGCGTTTTACGGAAATCCAGCAAGTGGTTCAGGAATTTTTTTCTGGATAAAGTTTTTTGTAGGCCTTATTATAACTCATTCAACCAGAACACAGCGATGATAGGCTCAACTAGGCTTGGTACTCATCATCCCTGCCAAAATTCGTTGAAATTCTTCCAGAAGTTCAGAAGAGACTAGTCTGGATAAAGTTTGTGTATCAAAACCTTTAAAGGGCTATAACTCCGCAAAAATCAATCAACTGGAACACGGCGATGACATGCACAACTAGGCCTGCTACTGATCATCCCTGCAAAGTTTCACTGAAATCTGGTTCAGGAGTTCAGGAGAACGAAGCCGGGCAAAATTTGTGAATTAAAACCCTTAATGGGCAATAACTCAGCCAAATATCTTTCAACCGAAATATGGCAATGACATCCATAGCTAGGCTTATTACTGATCATCCCTGAAAAGTTTTGTTGAAATCCAGCCAAGGGTTCAAGAGAAATAGTCCAGATAAAGTTTGTGTAGTAAACGTTTAAAGGGCCATAACTCAGCCAAAAATCATTCAAGGGGAACATAGTGATGACATGCATCACTAGGCCTGGTACTGATCATCCCTGCAAAGTTTCTCTGAAATCCGTTTATGGGTTCAGGAAAAGTCCAGACAAAGTTTGTGTATTTAAAGGGCCATAAGTCTGCCAAAAATTGCATTCAACTGGAACACAGTGATGACGTGATGACATACACAACTAGATTTGGTACTGACCATCCCTGCAAACTTTCATTAAATCTGTCCAAATGATAAGCCCTATCGTCTTAAAGAGGCAAAATACGGCATTTTTAACTAAATCAAGGGCCGTAACTCCGGTGTTAATTATGGCTAGTTTTTAAACTTGTCTGAGCTTACATTATATATTAATAGTCTGTGTAAGTTTGGTAAAGACGAAATAATAAATGAAGGCGCTAGAGTATTCACAAGTCAGATACAGCTTTTTCAGAAAAACAAGGGCCACAACTCTGCTGTTACTAAGCCCATTTGGCTGGTTTTCAAACTTGTCTGAGCTTTCATTGATATTAACAATCTGTGCAAGTTTGGTAAAGATGAAATAATAAATGCAAGTGCTAGATTATTCACAAGGCAGCATATGGCATTTTTCAGCAAATCAAGGGCCATAACTCTGCTCTTACTCATTCAATTTTGCAAGTTTTCAAACATTTTCCGAGCTTTCATTAATATTATAAATCTGTACAAGTTTGGTAAAGATCAAATAATAAATGAAGATGCTAGAGTGTTCACAAGGCAGAAAATGGCATTTTTCAGAAAAAACAAGGGCAATAACTCTGGTGTTACTGACCCAATTTAGCTGTTTTTCGAAATTATCCAAGCTTTCATTGATATTAACAATATGTGCAAGTTTGGTAAAGATCAAGTAATAAATGAAGGTGCTAGATTGTTCACAAGGCAAAAAATGGCATTTTTCAGAAAAAAACAAGGGCCATAATTCCGGTGTTATTAAACTGATGTGACTGGTTTTCGAAGTTTTCGAGCTTTCATTGATATTAACCATCTGTGCAAGTTTGGTAAAGATCAAATAATAAATGAAGGTGCTAGAGTGTTCGCAAGGCAGAAAATGGCATTTTCCAGAAAAAAACAAGGGCCATAACTCTGGTGTTACTGACCCAATTTAGCTGTTTTTCGAAATTATCCAAGCTTTTATTGATATTAACAATATGTGCAAGTTTGGTAAAGATCAAGTAATAAATGAAGGTGCTAGATTGTTCACAAGGCAGAAAATGGAATTTTTCAGAAAAAAAACAAGGGCCATAACTCCAGAGTTACTCACCGATTTGGCTGGTTTTCAAGCTTGTCTGAGCTTTCATTGATATTAATAATATGTGCAAGTTTGGTAAAGTTCAAAAAATAAATGAATGCGCTAGAGTGTTCACAAGGCTTAATATGGCATTTTCAGGAAAACAAGGGCCATAACTCCGGAGAAATTAATCCAATCTGGCTGGTTTTCAAACTGTCCGAGCTTTCATTGATATAAAGACACTGGCAAAGTTTTGTAAAGATCCGATTGATAATAAAGGCCCTAGAGTGTTCACGAGGCAAAAGTTAATGGACGACAGAAGGATGGAAGTTGGACGGACGACGGACGACAGACGACAGACAACTCGTCATACCATAAGCTCTGCTGGCCTTCGGCCAGTACAGCTAAAAACAGAAAACAGGTAAAGAATCATGCTTCCTTCAATTTACGTTGCTATGACCAAATGTTAATATTTTCAGGCATTGAACCAAAAGTGAAGTGCATAGCAGATATGATCAAACAGAATATAACTGGTCAAACGGAATAAATTTGTATCACAAGTTAATATCTATATATTTTTAGAACAGATAAAGCATTTATATGCAACAATCATATAATTAGATAGATACGTAAATAGTTAGAATTAGACTACATCCAGTATCATAATTAGTTGATTGAAATTAACTGCCTAAACAAATCAGTTGAAGCAAAAAAAGGAGAAACAAATTAGAAGCCAAGTCAGTAAAGCAAAACTGAACTAGAACAAATTCGACGGCGCGACATGGCAAAATACCCACGTTTTCTTCACACAGGTCAATTCCCTTTAAAGGAACAATATCCGTAACTTTTAGCCTATAAAACACAAAATTAATTAATTACGTTGACAAACATAACACACCAACCATTATTGAATATTTACTAAATAACGAATTCAATAGCGGTACAAAAATAGTACCACTTTGTGGGGCTGAACTCGTAACCCACACTAAAATTACACTCCGTGTTTTAAATAATTAATCATTTGACATGCTGTGTATCTCTTTCATAGACGACTATTATACCAATTAATGTGCAAAAGTATGAAAAAATGACACCATAATTAATTATTAGTGTATTTGATGCCCCTTCCTCCAGGTCCCATCGATGACGTAGGAGGAAACAAATGTATACAGTGTATTCCCATCATCATAATGTTTCATTTAAGACATAACCCCCCCCCACCCACCCACCCCCAAACACCCCCCCCCCCAAACACACACACACACAACACCCCGCCCTGGGTACCCGGGCAGACCTCCGAGTTTGAAATAATAAAATCATTTGATATGTTGTTTATCTTTCATAGATGATTACATACAACAAATTATGTGCTAGAATATAAAAAACTGACAGTGTAATACAATGTTTAGTGCATCTGACCTTTTGACTCCCCTGAGAGACCCTGGGTGCGGGCAGAGCCATCATCATAATGTTTCTATTGAGACAATTACAAAAAAAAAATCCCTGCCCCCCCCCCCCCAACACCCACCCCCGGGCAGATGCCCCCCCCCCCAACACCCACACCCACCCCTGGGCAGACGTCTGAGTTTATGAAATAATAAAATCATTTGATATGTTGTTTATCTTTCATATCCGATTACATATACCAAGTTATGTGCAAAATATGGAAAAATGACAGTGTAATTGAATTTTTAGTGTATTTGACCTTTTGACCCCCTGATGGACCCTGGGTGCGGAGCCATCATCATAATGTTTGTATTGAGTTTCAGACATAATTACAAAAAAAATGACCCCCCCCCCCCCCCCCCCCCCCCCCCCCCCCGGCAGACGTCTGAGTTTGGAAAATAATAAAAGCGTTTGATATGTTGTTTATCTTTCATAGCCGATTACATATACCAAGTTATGTTCACAAGAGCTGTCGGAGAACAGCGCAGCTGGACTATTCGATCTTCAGAGAATAATAAATTACATAGCTAGTATCAGGGCTTTATATGAAGGGACTGGTCTCCCACTTTTAAACCCGAATAACTTGTCTTCCTGTTCCGCCATTTTGAAAATGTACTGCAAATGCGAAGAATACAGAGAAAATCAAGGTAAGAAAATCGGATAACATCGATGCATTTTTAATATGTATAGGTTAATCCTTAGTGAAATCTTAAACATAAACTGTTTCTCTTTAATTGTATGTAATTTTGTTTTTGAATCGATATCGATTTAGGTGTTAATTGAAGGGAGTTTGTTTGCTAGTAACGGGTTCTTTTGTTTACATTACCGTGTAATGGCGTCTGAAATCGCTGAAGTGGCAAAGTGTTACACATCTATAGGTACCTTTACAAGCGATATACTACAATATTTTAACGATATTTTGATGAAACAGGGTTTAAATTAAAGTTTGCGTTGATTCATATTTCTGTAAACAGTTAACTCGACTCTTTTTTTAGTCCGATGAAAATACAAGTTTTTGTTAAAAACGTACGAAACAAATATTGCAAGTGTGATATAATACACCTTTTCATGCACTTATATTAAATACTTTTTTTCTATTTATTTCTGGCAAATGAATGCTGGTGTAGTAAAGATAGATCTAAATGAGGTTTTGATTGGTTGCATTGGTTTTATATGGGAAAAAAAACGATCACCAATATTCTGTATTTTCATATTATTTTTTTTCATTTTCAGAAATACCATAATATATCCGGAGGAATCTGTAGTCTACCGTTAAAAGCAAAGTATATGTAGTTACATGTACTATATGTGCAGGGGTGAACATGGCGTAGATTAATTCCGGATTGTTCAACTAATACCACCTGATGCAGGTGTAACATAGTGCACTTATATATACCTGAATATACTGAAAGGAAGAAAAAAACGCGACACGGGAATTTCTAATATATATTGTATATAATGCACACTTAATTTCATATATATTCCAAGAAAATCCCAAGATGGTTTGTACAAAAAAATTGAAGAGAAAGTTAGTTAGAGAAAGGACGCAACTATGATGTTGTAGACGTTTTAATCACAGTACACGTTGTAACAAGAAATTCATAAATGTTGAAGTTCCTCTTTAAAAAATTGAGCCAGTTCAGTACTGTATTTAACGTAAAGAGTTTGCAACATGTTG
>JAWPHD010004584.1:0-183680 GCA_037043455.1 Cyrtodaria siliqua | reverse complement strand
ATGAGGTATAATATTAAAACATAACGCGTTCTAATTAAATTCTTTACTGCGTCAATATAATCATCGTTGTTGTTAATTATATTTTGTTTCACTCTTTTTATATATGCATATGTTTATGTTTAAGTGTATTCATTTAAAACGCCAGTATACGAGGGTCATTCAATAAGTTCTGTCACTAACACGTGTTTACAATTATGTGCTCGTTGTGAGTGTTGATGTTTGTTACCAAATGAAAGTGAGTTCCGATACCATTCCATTGATGGTAAAATAAATGCTGTATATTTTGTGTGACGAAAGTTATGGAACATTTAATATACATCACTTATACATACTGAGGCATTTTCGTCCTGAGTTTTTTTCAGGTATGTTAACTGTTACTTTTTTAAATGCCTGTTTCTCTTTAAGTACTTGTCGAAGACCTTTGAAATTTCTCATACATTACCAGTTATATCTGTGCATTACAAGATTCAGCATTTAAGCATGGTGGATGAAAAGGCATTGTCTTAGAAATTAACATTTTAAGCCAACATGTAAAATTAATTTAATGATAAATGGACATTAAATGGAAGGGCAGTCTTCTGAAATAGCGTTTTTGGATGATCAATATTTTCACTAAACATTTTTGCAAAATTCTACAATAATGTGTTGAATATGAAATTTAAACACTGAAGGACTAGGATTTGTAAAAAAAATATGAAAACATATTAATACTATGAGAATAATTACGACATTTAAAAGTTATTATAACATTTCCGTAAACAAAATGAAGAAAATCAGTGTTATTTCCGCTAAAATTAAGGGATATGCATTCACTCATATCTGGTTTACAGCAAGACCTTTTCGAATTTTCGACAATCATTTTCATGGATTATAGGCGAATAACAACAGATGGCGTACAAGAAAATTTAAAAACATACAATTATTCAAATAATTTTTACAACGTTTTGTAACCATGGTAACAAGGACATTTTCAGAGAGACCAGTATCCAAAAGGTGTGGTAGGGGGAGATAATTCAGGGGTATAAATAACCGGAAAATTTTCATTTTTGTTGTGGAATTTAAGAGAGCGAACCCAGTATTACTTTAAATACACCACTTTATCTCAGTGTAATATACAGTTCAAAGGATATATGCCTAGTGACAGAACTTTTTGAAGCACCCTCGTATAATTAAAAATCCAGTTGACTTACATGTCAAAGACCAACAAGTACGCGATACTCAATTGTATATCACGATATGCACCAATACTGGAAAGTTATATTATATAACACATTGGTAGGTTTATAAACAATATAAAGTGAGTCAGTGCTGTAATGGTTAGCAGGTTGGACTGTTCGATTCCCGGCCGCATTAATTTCTCGAGTGGTAATCAGTGCTGGGTGATTGATTACCTAATTGGGTACTGTTTCCAGCAATACTAACCTAGAAAGCCGGTGGATGGTGGGGTGGGGGATGGCTGTTTCCAAAGTACTAGCCTAGCCTGGATGCCGGGGGTGGGGGATGTTTCCAACAGTACTAGCCTTAGAATGGATGACAGGGTATGGGGCTGTTTCCAACAGTACAAGCTTAGACTGGATGCGGGGGGACTGTTTCCAGCAGTACTAGCCTAGATTGGATGCCGGGGGCTGTTTCGAGCAGTACTCGCCTAGAATGGATCCCGGGGAGGGAGTTTAAAAAAGACACCTGCAATGGGGTCGACTGGAAATATGTTGTTCCATCCATTCAAGGTGTGGACTGGGGTCGATTGTACCCACTTTAAATAACAACATTAATACAATGTGGTGTAATATGAAGGAAGGGAAGACTCCTAGGACCCCCCAACCGACCCACCCAGATGTTCAGAGTTGAGGGGGAGGCCAGAGTATGCTTTGACCCCCAATAATTTGAAGAAAAGAGCACTCAAAAAGCTCCCTACCCCACTGTCAAAAATGTTGTAAACCACACCCCTATAATAGTTTGCCACACAACCACCGCCCCCACCCACGATAATTGAAACATAATTGAAACATTATTTTTTTGATTGTCAAATATATTTTCAAAATGTTGGATCCCCAATAAGTGAAACGTTCCTACAATCATGTTCTATTAAAAACCTATATTTTTGCCTTTCACTTCAAATTTAGACCTCAAATGATTATATACCCCTCTCCACTCCACCCCACCCCTCCCATCCCACTAATAATACTTAAATATATTGACTTAACCAAGAGGGTAGCTCCTTTCCCTCGCATGAGAGTAGAGGAGATGATCGCCCTGTTTTACTATATGTAGCGAGAACCAACAAGGCACATAATCTCAACGATATCATAACATTGCAGACTTGAATACGCCGCCATTGATATCTCCGGTATGTTCCGAATCAAAATCGGAAATATTTACGAAAAGCACCGAAAACAGACGACGCTAAAAATAGCAACTAATACAGCCGCTAAGGTGGCGCCACTTCTCTTGTTGTTATTTGCAGTATTACCCGCGAAAATGTCTTCGGTAAGTGAAAAACAGTTTTATTTCCAATGAACTTATTCGATAAATGTATCTTTAGGGTAAGACATGTGATACATTAGTAGTGTTATCATGTTTTATGTATTAGCAAGGTATCAATTACAGTTATGGCTGTTTTTGGAGGAAAGTAGACAGTTGTGTTATGATCCTGGTTCTATCGTGTAAACACTTAGCGAACACGATTTTTTTCGTGTTGCTTTTCGTGATTGTGCAGTGATCTTTTCCAACTTAACTATCCCGCCAATACATAGATAAATTAAACGAATAAAACAAATCCCTTTTGATGTGCACCCTGATTGAAATTCAACGAGCCGTCTAGTAAAGAAATGCATGCTGAAACAGAAACAGTTCATAATACACGTTCTGGCTGAAATTATCCTACTGTAGTGCGACATTTTCATTATTAAAGTACAAGTTGGGGTGGACATGGTGGCGTTTGTTTCATGTAAAGGTCATTCTAAGGAAGAGACTTTTGTTTCAGTTTCACAGTAGGTGATATATACTGGGATCTCCTTTGCTGCACTTTATAATTAGAGTAACATAATGTTGAGAGTCCTGATCTGGTGCAATAATATATATCTAGTATTTAATTGATGTCCGCTACAAGGTTACACACATATTGCTGCATGTTGACACTCATGTTATTTTTACTTGTAGACATCATCAGCATTACTTAGTGACAATGAGAGTGACAGCGACAGTGAATGGGCTCCTTTGCCAGGTACAAGCAGAGGGAGAGGAAGAGGGAGAGGTAGAGGTAGAGGTAGAGGACAACCAAGAGTTCAGACACTTATGGAAGAAGGTGAAGAAGATTCCTCTACTAGTGAAGATGCTGGACATGGGAGAGGAAGAGGCCAGGGTGGCCGAGGAAGAGGCCAGGGTGGCAGAGGCAGAGGCCAGGGTGGCAGAGGCAGAGCGCGAGGTCGTGGGGCAGCAGCCGCTGAAAGGAACCGGGCAGACGAAGCACTGCACACAGTGCAGACGAGAAGGGAAAGAATGCGGGTATGGTTCCAAATTGGCTCTTTTTTCATTATTTTACCAAATGTAACGGAACATTATTCCATGCAAACAGTAGGTCAGTATGACTAACCCTGACCTACTTTTCAGTCTTCCTTAGTTTAAAGTGAAGTTTTCTTTGTTGTTATCTATTTTCAATTAAAATTATTCAGTTTCTTTGTTCTCTTTTATTGAGAAAATAAGCAAATGACAATCAAGTCAAAGCCAGATACAGTACTGTTGGGTTGACAATTTCACTGTCGCCCGGCAACATCTTCTGCGGGTTGAAAATCTGTTTATACTCTCACTTACTGGAATGCAATATTTATATATATTATATATACTGTGATGAATTATAGAAATTTCACAGTTTGAGAAAATCAATAACATATCCCTTCCTCTACTGTGCTATCTCGCCTAGTGTGCAAGATAGCATAATAGCCAAATGTTATGAACTAAACGATAGACGTCATAATATTACTCCGCGCTGTCGCAAAGGAGTGACAGAAGAAGGAATACTTGCGTCAAAAGACGATTGGAAAGAAATTCATCACAGAATATATAGTATATAGTTTATTCTAATATACCCGCACTATATAGCTAGTTTAAAATATCTCGTTATATTCAACGATATATCACTGTAACGGTTGCAACTTTAGGAGAATAAGCAAGGCAATGCGAAAGATATCACTGCAACGTTAGGAGAGTAAGCAAAGCAATGCGAAATATTTCAGATGTGTGCGTTATTTTCACATTTTAGGGGTATTAGAATAGAAATAGAACATCCTTAACGGTGAATTATCTTGTAATATATCACGGCGTGTCGTTCAATTGTAAACATTAAGTTCACTCTCCCTTCGGGCTCATGAAATTATTGTTTACAATTGAACTCCAAACTGTGATATATAAACGATAATTCATCATAAATGATGTTTTATTTCTTAAATTAACATTTTTGTCGTGATACAGGAAATAATTCCCGAGTGAGAAATATTCTTGCAATATAGAAACTTGTGCAAAAACGCAGTCGTTTCTATATCGCAAGAATCTTTCTCACTCGGGAATTATTTCCCGCATCACTTCAACAATGTTAATTAAACTCTATATCATTCACTATCGTTCAAGCAGGCTGTTACATACAACTTACAAACGTAGGTATTTTAGTATTGAAATTTGAATGCTTGTTCATTTGTCTTCAGGGTGTTATCTTGGGCATGACTGGAGATCGGGCAAAGGAGTTGCTGCTGGAGGCCCTTGAAAGTCATCCAGGGCTGATCTTTGATGTCATTGAACCAGCCCCAGTTCAGCCAGGAGGCTACCACCCTCCAGAGGGCGCTCCTGTTCCAGATTGGTGCGTTTGTACGAGGTGTCGTGAGATGCCAACACTCCCTGAGAGAGTCAGCTGTGGAAAGCGAAGGGACAGATGTCTGTCAACACTTCCGGTAAGTTAATTTTGCCAAAAAAAAAGACAAAATAGAATTCATTATACCCCGGATACGGATTCGGCTTGTCTGTCTGTAGATGCAATGTTGTCTAATTAACAACTTTTGTTGGGAATGATGTATTGCAATGAAATTTGCAGGGTAGGTAGCTTATATGAAAACAGTGTATTAGCCAGCCAACCGTGCAGCAGTCTTTTGCACGGGCGTTTTTGAAAAAATCGCAGCCAATATTTGGGGGAGTGGGTGGGGTAAAAAAAATTGTTCAACAACACTTCCAAACTCTTACTTTCTCAATATCGTTATATTCTGCATACATTTATAGAAGAAATACCCTGTTTGCATATTTGCACACACAGTTCTTGAATTTCTGCCTTATACACTGTACGGAAAGGAAGCTAAGGATTGCATATGGGGTCACTAGGGTCAAGGTGACTGTTACTGAAAATAGAAAAACAGTTTCCGCTAAATAACTTTTGTTAGGAATGAGGTATTGTGATGAAACTTGCAGGGTAGTAGCTTATATGGAAAGGAAGCTTGGGATTGCATTTGGGGTCACGGATCAAGGTCACCACTCTTAATAAAATTAGAAAAACTCTTTCCGCTCAGTAACCTGTTAGGAATGAGCTTTTGCGATGAAACTTGCAGGGTAGGTAGCTTATATGGAAAGGAAGCTTGGGATTGCATTTGGGGTTAAGGTCACTGTTACTAAAAATAGAAAAATATTTCTGATAACTTTTGTTAGGAATGAGGTATTGCGATGCAACTTGCTGTGTAGGTAGCTTATATGATCCTGAAAATGAGATTGCATTTGGGGTCACTGGGGTCAGGGTCAAAGTCACTGAAATAGAAAAATAGTCTCCTCCTGATAACTTAAGTTGGGAATGAGATATTGGAACGAAACTTGCTATGTAGGTACCTTATATGTAAATAAAGCTTGGGATTCAATTGCATTTGGAGTCACCGAGGTAAAGTTCAAGGTCACCGTTATTAAAAAATAGAAAGTTTTCGCTCGGAAAATGGTTTTCATGGAATTTCCACATTTCTTGTTGATTAGACTATTATATCTCAGGAAAAAGATCAGATCTTCAAACAGAAGACTTCATTATTACATTTATAAAGATAGCCTTATTATTTTTCCCAATTCTGCATTTCTCTGCATATTTAGCACCTACATAACCTTTTAACTATCAGTTACAAAAATAAAAGTAAAACATGGTTAATAATTTATAAAATGTTATACCTTATGCCTAATTTATTATATTATTTGCACCAAATTTGTTCTTTTATCGTTAGCATAGACTGCTAACATGCTCCATATCCATATAATTGAAGTGTAATTTTTCCTTATATCATAGTTATTATTTTTTCAGCATTTTGATGTCCTTGTGTTGGACGAGGCAGTCCTAGCCCTGGCCAGGATATATCGGAACGATGTCCTGGTCCTGAATGAGGAAGTGGACCTGATGAGAGCCAACCGTCATCAGGGTTACAGGCAGTTCACGCTGTGGCAACACGGACGACTTGGGGCTGGAAACAGAAGAGTGGTGCCAAGTTGCTGTGTATGGAAGATCAGGGACCGCTTCCCTGATGCTTTTGGCCAATACACTGGGTACCTGCCAGGACGGCTTAATTAACATTTCGTTTATATGCTCATTAGTTCATGCATTGATTATAAATATGTTCTAATGAATTCAGCTTCATTTTTCATTTTATTCCAAGCTCTACTGGCCAAAGGCCTGGCGAGCCTATGTGATGGCACAGTGTCCGTCGTCTGTAAGCGAACTGTTGTTGATGGCAAGACTGAAGTTTTATTTCTACAAAGTCACCAATGCATCTGTTGCAGAGTTATTGTTTTTAGCTCTATAGATCAAAGATCAGCAGATCTTATGTTGAGGTGTCCGGGTTGTTGAAATCCAAGATGGCTGCCAAAGTTAAAAATAGATTTTTAAAAACCAGTGGCCATCTTCGTTTACATAGTAAAAACTTGTAGCGACTACTCCTCTGAAACTACTTGACGGAGATGTGACCTATTGAAAATTTGTTGAAACATAAATGGAGGCCGCCATCTTGGAACGACGTTATCGTCTTTGGCATATTGAAAAAATATATTTTTAAGCAAACGGGTGATGACGTCATCGGTCCATGTTGGCCGCCTCCATGTATGTTCTTTGAAAATTTTCAATAGGTCATATCTCCTTTCTTCTTCATGGCATTTTGATAATTTTTCATGTTTATGAGAGTTTTTTTAAATAAATATTGTTTTGAAAATAGTGCATCAACCGCTCTCTTCACTACTTTCTACCAAAATGTTCATTATATGGTTGCAACATCACCTGCAAACTTTCGGGTCGCTGTGACCTACTTTCCAAGAAATAAGATGTGCGTATATTGCATCCTTCTCGCGGATTTTCACCAAATTCACTAGAATGTTCCTTATATACATCTAACATCATGTGCAAAATTTCGTGTCAATGTGACCTACTTTTTGACAAAATATAGGTCACATCTCCGCTGACATCTGTATCTTGCTTCTTTCTCACTAGATTTTCACCAGAATGTTCCTAATATGCATCTAACATGTGAAAAATGTTTGGTCTCTGTGACCTACTTTTTATGAATGTAAGAGACCTCCGTGACCTCCGGTCTCCTACGACCTACATCCCCAACTGTTAATGACATTAATTTCACGAAAATCCATCGATTAGTTTCAGAGGAGTAGTCATGAAAACAGTTTGTAGACGGATGGACGCCGCGCCATGGCAAAAGCTCTGCTGATCTTTGATTAGTAGAGCTAAAGACAAGAGTAACTACCCTTGTCAATGGGTAGTCTAGTCTATGTTTCATGATCATGTGTGTAATACGCCATACACAAATACTTGCCATTTTTCAAACGGGGATACATGAATAATAAGAAATCGGTAAAACCGATGAATTTACCGATGAATGCTCCCTGAATAAAGGAACGTGAAATACAATCGGATGATAAATGTAAAAAATACGCCAAATTTCTTTTTAACCAGAACTTCCTGACAATTTGCGCTACTAGACATCATACTGAAACTTTGTATGAAGTTAAATGAAAATCGAGTGAAAAACATATGAGTTTAGCAGACAAGGTTTAGAGTTCCGTAACTCTGCCAAAAATCAGTTGAACAGAAAGTCCCGACAATATGCATTACTAGATATCATACTGATACTTCCTACGCAGTTTCATGAAAATCGGATAAAACACGTAGGAGTTAAGGCGACAAGAAAACTGGACATACGGATGAACATACAGACGGATATGACGGCAACTATATGCTCCCCCAAATATTTTGGGTAGCATAAAAAAGACCTAGTGTTAGTGTTCATGACCAAAAATTACCTTTGAACCCAGAATATACTAGTGTTGTCATGGGAGTATATGAATCGAAATAGAACATGCTAACTGAAAATTATAACAGATATTTATTCATGACAATGTACGCTACAGTTATATATAAAGATAACACTGTCTTCTACGCATTCAACGTGGCACTTTCTCAGTTCATTTCCTACGCGATTTCTGCTCTAGGGCGATCTCCTTACTCGGTTTTGGGCTTACTGGTGCTAAGTGGGGTCCTATACGTCTCGGATCGTCCACTTCCAGAGTTCTAGGTTTGTGCATTCCCACTTTGTCCTGTAGTCGAGTCACCAGGATCTTTGACAGGATGTCTTTCACATACTGGTATTTCTTCTCTTCCTTGCATGGGTAAACCGACCACCGTCCACTCTTCTTATTAAACGATCTATGGTAACTGAAACATAAAGTTATGAAAGAATTCTAAAATCAAGAAAGTTTTACATTTATAATGTCTTCACATGTAAATCTATGAACATTCCTTTCAATTCTTCTTGATATAAGGTCAAGGTTACATTATCAAATAATGAGACCTTGTTCTGTTAACTCTTGAACTGAACTGAATTGGGTTTTAAGGCGCACCAACACAAGAAAGGTTATCTGGCGCCTAACAGGAATGAATGTGCCAGACTCATCCTCCATTTACATAAAGATAAAATATGGTTTGTTGGCTCCCAGTCGTTAACCATTCGGCCACGGAGACGCTAGATAAAATATGGAGAATGGGCCTAGAAACTTCTTAGGGGGCGGGGGTCAGATTGCAGTGGTTGTATTATACCCCAGCATCCACACAGGGCTGTAACTGGAGACTTGTATCTACACCAGAGAGCAATGAAGGATACCTGACCTCTTACTCTTGCTAACAAAAAGATTCCTATAGACTCCGATACATGAGGGTGCCATCCAACAGACCAAAACTGGAACCCGGTCCTCCGCTTTTTACTAGGCCAAGCCAAGCCCGTGATGAGAGAATTATCCCTATTTTGGGGTCAATAGGTTCAAGATCAAGGTCAACTGATAAAAAAATACCCATAACATTTATAGGCACACTCATGACACTTCAAAGGCACACTAGCATGGTCCCAGCAACTATTATGGGCGACAGTTCTAGTTATTAAATTGCTATGGGTGAAAGAAAAACATTTATTGATGGAAAAAATTATCGCAAATTTTAACCAACTCGTCAATAGTTGTCAATTCTGGCCATAATCATACACTAAAGTGTTGTTAAAATGAAATAAAGGTGGATTTGGTTATAATATTTCACTCAATTGTAGGCGTGTTTTGTAACTCGTCCACCTGGGAAATTTCATGAATGGGTAAACAATGGTTGAAGAGTTACGTTAAAAGGTTTTTAGCTCGACTGATCAGAGATCAGCAGAGTTTATGCCGTGGTGCGATGTCCGTCGTCCGTCTCTGTCTGTCCGTCCGCAAACTTTTTTTTGTAGCGACTACTCCTCTGAAACTAGATTTTCATGAAACTTTACAGAAATGTTTCCCATGAAGTCTAGTTGATCCTAGCAAAAATTCATGTTGATGTGAAATCCAAGATGGCTGCCAAATCTAAAAATAGGTTTTTAAAAAAAAAGTTTGTAGTGACTACTTCTTAAAAACTCTAAGTGATATTGATATGGGACTTTTTCTAAAATGATCAGCATGACATGACAGTTATCCGAGTCGAACATTATTTTGATTCAATGTTAAACATGGCTGTCAGCGGCCATCTATGTTTACATAGAGTTACATAATGAAAACTTGTAGCGTTTACTACTCTTAAACTACTCGACGTTTTTTCATGAAACATCACAGGAATGTTGCTCTTGATGCCTCATTGATCCTAGCAAAATTTCAGGTCGGCCGGAAATTCAAGATGGCCGCCACGGCTAAAAATAGATTTTCAAAAAACAAGTTTGTAGCGACAACTTCCTGAAACCAAAATCAATCAGTAGAGCTTCAAGGTCACTGACCTCTTGTTTATGATCAGATCAGGGTGACCTAAGACTTACTGTCCCAAAGGCAATAGTTTTACTCCAGTTATCAAGGGCAATCTAGATGACAAGTTTCGTGAGCCTGTGTGTTGGAACTTGGGGTATAACACAAAACACAAGATGGAAAGACGAGCAGCTGTCAATTCAGTATAAGGACATTCAAACTTGGACGAACAGGTCGACTCCGGAACAGCCCAATTAAGATTTGGTTTAGTGGCCTCTAGTAACCATTACTTACACAATTTCACCCTTCTTGTTCAGCTTCAAGGGTCTATCAATGTGGTGATTGTTGTCAAGGGAAGCTAGCAGATTTCTGATTCTGTAGGCTGGTGGACTGTACGCGAAGCGCTTCGCACAATACATTATGATGAGGTTATTAAATACCTCAATTTCGGCTGTGGACCTGCAAAAAAAGATATGCAATAGTTACCAGAAATCCATTTTTATTATGACAATGCTCAAACTTTTTAATGAATTCTCATTCATGCTGGAAAATCCAAGCAAGAAATGTGAAAATCACTTGCAAATGAATATAACATCATTTTACAGAAACAATACAATAATGGCCAGCATTCTGATGGACCATCGGCAGCCATGTAGTATAATGCTTTTGTCTCTCCAGACCAATGCATATCGCAGGAACTGAATGTATTTTATTTTTATACAGTAAAGAAGTAACTAATTGGAGACACCGCATCTAGAATTGTTTGTATACCTGAAATTTTCATAGTAGCTGAAGTTGCTTCTCAGCTTCTTGTCAAGCACTATTCCAGTGACGGCTTTTGATGCTAAAGTCTCTTTCGAGATCCAGCTTGGTCTTCCTGGGTCAGCTTCCAGGTCACCATGCGAACACTCCGCTGGCCCGTCGCCATCTGCAAGTATCCAATCATGTTCATTGCAGACATGATGTCGTACTTGTCCCCATATGTTCTGGAAAAGAAAGTGTGACTGTTTATGTATCTAGCTAATCAGTTTCGTTTGTTGAGCTTCTGGCCTCTGTGTGTGTATGAGAGAGAGAGAATACACAATGAGGGAATGTAATTGCTGAATATAATCTGAGAGTAGAGCAAATTGGAAGTTGGATTAGTTTAACTTTATTTTTTGTTTAATTGCAGATCTGCCAACATGCATTTAAAAGGAATTTATCATTTAAACAAAAAAAAAGCAATGCAAATGAATGCTAAATCCTTAATTCTAATCCAACGTTAATGTAAGGCGTAACTGCATTAGCTAACACCTGAAAGTTAGGACCAGAGAGAGAGCTATGATTATAATGTACTTACAATGAACCTCGAGTAACTTCCAGCTTCGCCACAAGCATACCAGAAATGATTGACAATATGTTTTGCCCACTGTAAAACGTCTTTACAACCTTTCTTTAGTCCAGCCTGAAATGGTTAATACAAGTACTGTAATGACACAGATAGGCATAGGAAAATCAAGTATATACAATTTACATAACATGCAATAATTAATGATTTAAGTTCTTCATTTGTGGCAATGTGAATACATTTACTTCACTTATGCCATTCTCAAGGATTATGGCAAGTCTGTATGTCAAGTTTCAATTAAACCGGAAGAAGCTTGTTATGCGCCTCTCCAATTGTTGCCACATTATCAATTTATGAGAACTAAATGCTCAGTAAATCCTGTAGGACATAAGCAATATAAAAGTTCTTTAATTTAGAGTTTATGGCTTTTAACATAGCAATTGACAGGATTGAAGATATAAAACAAACGCACAATTTTTTTTTTTAAATTTGAAGAAATTGTCATAAGTGCAAATGGTCATTTTGGCAGCCGTCTTGGCGACACATTTATGTTATCAGCAAGTTGTATGCACACGTTTTCAAACAAATGGTCTTTTGGCGGACTATTATATTGGGTCATCATTATATTGTAGACCACAATTTATATTTATTATATAATACCTTCGTAATTCTCTTTCCCAGGTTCTTGGCCACATGCCAAATGTCATGACTATGCTTGATCTCTGGGTATGTTTTCTCTGCAATAAAATGGAAAACTATACACATCTACAAAACAATCAGAATAACATATTTTACAAAAACATATAGCAGCTTGTTTGATATAATGAAGTTAACATCCCAATTACATGGACGAGACTCAGGGAAGGCGTTTGCTCAAAAACATTCCCAACTAAGCTCGGTGGCTTAGGAGGGCCCGGGTGTTAGCCTCTCTGGGCCCTTGTGCCACCAAGTTTCTTTTTTGTGTTGAAATGCGAGATACTTTCTCCTAGTTGGCTAAGTCTTGTGCTATCCACTGGGCCACAACGACAGCCTTTTTTATATAATATGTCAAGCTTAACAGTTTGTAGGCTATATAATATATATATGACAGCCAATGGTCGATGAAGACTAAGAGAAATATATTTCTCAGTTAAAAAAATTCATATAAGAAACCTTTCTCAAATACTCGATAATGAATCCACTTACTCATTAGACATGCAATTCCCATATGACCATCTGTTACAACCTCCTTGATGTTGACTCCTCTGTCCTTTAGGCCTTGCAAACTGTTCTGAAATGCCGCCTTTTCCATTGCTGAGGATTTCCTGTCTACAACACGCTTATCCATAGTTGCCAGGCATATGACTTTCTTTGTATTAAACTCCATAAATGTGTAGCTGCAATACTGCGCACAGTGCCCAGGACTATCCATCCTCCCATCTCCTACAAGATGACAGAAGTGTAAACATAGAGCAAATACACATTGAGTTATAGCAAATGAATGAATAAAGTATGTGTTTTTTTACGTCATCATTATTGCCATGGACTAAAAGTCATGATTATATTCACAAATATGTTGTTACCGACTACTATTGCATAGCGTGCATTTCATTCCTCTACTACACAGACTTTTTACCTCGGTGGAATATATGTTTTCAAAATACTCATGACAGCAATGATTTTCTTCGTATCTTGATGTATAACATGCCATGTAGTAAGTGCATTTCTTAATTTATCGTGCAATAACACATGCAGATGTTATCTTTATTCGAAAAAAGATGTGTTTTATGTAGATTTTCGTTTGTTCAGTTCACTCGAATGTCATCTGGAGTGCATATGAAACGTGTGATTTCATTGGTTGAATTTAGTTGATCTTTTCATGAATATTGATTAGATGAAAGGTCGATCTGATGTGACCTCAAAGACAAAGTTGTCAGATCCAAAAGCGGAGAGTACCAACGCGTAATTAGGATACGATTTTAATGAGATTATGGAAACACATGATATTAGGTTATATTGGAACAGCAACCTCAGAAGGAGATGATATAAAGTTTTTTCATCTGACATGCTCCACCAAGGAGTGAACCTAAGCCGAATATATCCATGTAGCTCTCAAGGCAAGGCCTTATATACTAAAGTACTGCAAACGTCTCCGTGGCCGAATGGTCAACGACGTTGCCTTGTAAACCTTCACCTCTCACTGATGCGGGTTCGAATCCCACTGGGAGCTCGACTTGTGAGGAAGTGACAATTCTTACGGATGGCTGGAGGTGTACGGTACTGGTTTTACCCAGGAAAAGTGGATGGTCTGCCTCAACCACAAAAAATCAACCGCCATATATAACCGTACATGTGTTGAAGATGACGTAAAACACCAAACAAACTAAGATACAGAGGCCTGTTTAAAAGTAGGTGGAAAGCGAAATAAATAAAAGACATATACTACTTTTGCCACACAATTACAGAAATTATTGGTCCATCGCTTGTATTCATCACTTGTATTCATATATTTACAAAGACTTACAATTACTGTTTGTCAAAGAAGACATACCCATCAATATCAGTTCCTCTCCCTGGAATCCTTCAATAACCTCTGTCTGATGATCATCCCAAACCTTGTCGATAGCAGGAACGATATAACAATTCTGTATCCTGTGAAAGACAGAAGCACTCGGAAAAGCAAGGTTCAGCATTTTCGACCACAATGATAACTTGCCGTAGTTGTTCCCCGACATCACACAGGCAGAAGCTATGAGTAGGTCACCACTGTGAAGTCTCCTATTCATTATAGGTTGGGAACACCACTTATGCTCAATATGTTTCTGGGGACAGATCTGTAAACAGAAAATACATTTATAAAAAACCGGCAAACTTTTTCACTAAAAGGACGGGTCAACAAATATTTTGACTGTTACTTGAAATACCAAGATCTTCAATAATGATCCTATAATTTTGTTATTACCATCATGACCATGGTCAGTTGTCTTTCTGGATTTATGAAGGACCTGAATTTCATTTGGGATGAACTAGACATAAAGTGCTATATTTCTGTAATGTGTTAAAGGAAAACTTGTCACCAAAAAGATTTACAAACACCACACAACAACATAAGCTATTCTGATTTAGATCAGTAAAGCTAATGAGCTCATTGAAAATTTTGCGGATAAATCAACTCATACATGATAAGCTAACTCACAGTTCTATTGAGGAAATAACTGTAAACAAAGGAAAATATTTACCCATTTTAAATAGACAGCAGAACCAATACATTCTGTTTCAATGGACAATCTTGACTGACATAACGAACATTTCTCTCTCACTGTGTTGGCCAGGGTAACAAGCTGGCCCACATAAGCTAGACAGCATCTATCGTCCAACAACTCCTCACAGTCTCCTTCCGTTTTCATTCTTTTTAATCCTGGCCCAACCTCCTCCTCTAGCTCTTCCATTTGTTCTACACTTGTGTCGCCTTCTCTTTCTATTTCCTGACCAAACTCTGCCTCCTCAAAAGCTAACTCGTCAATGTCATCATTTATTCCTTCTGGCCTGAAATTCGAAATGAGTAATGTTTTTCATTTAACGAGAAACATAGTAATCTTGACAGTTTCAAAACTGGTGGTTCTTTTCAACAAAATAATTAAGCTATGACAACAAGGCAACACAAGCAATTTCAGCGAATTTTGAGCAGCCTACTGGTGTAACCATGTGTTTTCAATCATTCCCATTGAATCACCTGCCAAATGCATAAAACAAGAGGTCAATGACCTTGAAACTTTTCTGATAGGTTTTTGATAGCTAGATCAGCAATCCTGTGAAGTTTCATTAAAATCCATTTATGTGTGGCTACTAATTTTTATTATATAACACTATGTAAACAAAGATGGCCACCAGCGGCCATGTTTAATGTCGAATCAAAACAATTTTTGACAAGGATCAACATCATGTCATGCTGATCATTTTAGAATAAGTCCCATATCAATATCAGTTTTATTTTTCAAGAAGTAGTCGCTACAAACTTGTTTTTTTAAAAATCTATTTTTAGCCGTGGCGGCCATCTTGAATTTCTGGTCGGCCTGAAATTTTGCTAGGATCGATTAGACATCAAAAGCAACATTCCCGTGGAGTTTCATGCAAATCCTCAAAGTAGTTTCAAAGGAGTAGTCGCTACAAGTTACTATACAACTCTAAAGAAAGATGGCCGCTGGTAGCCATGTTTAACGTTGAATCAAAATGATTTTCATCAAGGTTCAACATCATGTCATGCTGATCATTTTAGAAAAAGTCCCATATCACTTAGTTTTCAAGAAGTAGTCACTACAAACTTTTTTTTTTTAATCTATTTTTAGCTGTGGTGGCCATCTTGGATTTCACATCAACATGAATTTTTGCTAGGATCTATCTTCATCTTCAATGACTGCCATTGCAAAATGCTTACATGATAGTAATATCGTATTCTGGTATGTAGCTAGGATCATCAATGTCGTCCTCCTCTTGTACTTCCGATATATCCAGAGTCAGTCTGAAATCAATAGAAACAAGATGTCAATGACCTTGAACCAACAATTGGATAAATGTGATAAACTTAGCTACACATTTTAAGATGCATTGTGCAGATAAGGTATACCAGTATGATGATGACCTTGACATATGACCGTCTGGCCCAAACCATGACCTAGTTATCTTACAATTACATCGGTGCATGATTTACCAGTTAAGTTTTATGATCATTGGCCAAGAACTGCTAAAGCAGAGACAGGCTTGTCTCAAGCCAGACAGCGAAGCAATCATCAGTCTTATAGCTATATACCCCAAACGTTTACTGTTGGGATAACACTAGTGTCACCTGCCATGTGCTTATTTCAGGAAGTACACAGTTTGATGAAAAAAGGCACAACTCTGCTGAAATGAAGTCAGAGTTATTGGTCATGGGTAACACTATTTTGTTTGGTAAGATGAATATGTGTGTGAAGTTTCATGAACATAGGTCAAATACTTTTCAAGTTATGGCCAGTCATGTGCTTGGATAGGTTGCAGGTTAAAGTTTTATGAAAGGGAGCATAACTCCGCCAAAATGAAAGTCCTGTGTGTGAAGTTCATGAACATATCCCTAAGTGCCTGCCATGCTATGCAGACGGCACAAAAAGGAAATAATAGTCAAACTTACTGGCATGGATCTACAAATGAAGCAGACAAAGCTTTCTTTGAGTGTCGCTTGTCATCATCCAGTGATCCAGTGCCATCATCCAATGATCCAGCCCTTTCTATGTCTTTACTGCAATCAAATATTAAAAAGTTAGAATTTGCAAAAATGATATTATAAAATATTTAAAAATGAGTAGCCAGTCCTTTTAAAAATGTCAACTGAAGACAGTTTGCTTGATCAGCATTTGCACAGGTTCCATTTACAATAATATCATGTTACTGCCCAACACAATAAATACGATAATTTATAAACAAAGCATTATATAACATGTACCACAAAAATCTGCACATAATTGCTTCAAAGTTAAAAATATTTTTAAAATTACCATAGCTTGCTGCATTTTGGTTGTTCTCATTGTATTTAAAATTACAAAATGTTGCCTTACAAAACATGTATAAAAATTAAGTGCTAAAAAAAACAATGCTTGCACAATTTAATGGCTTTCTGGGTAGAACCAGTAATAACCAATGTGGATTAATTGTCTTGCTCAAGGAATGACAAGGATAAATACTAAATAGCATGACCCAGCGAGGATCGAACCCACCCCTCAAATCTGTAATCTGAGGCTCTTCATCTGACACGTCATTTGCAAAACATAAGCGTTTTAATTTTACATTCATGAACAGTGCAGACATGCAGTAATTGGTTGAAAAGCAGTTGTTTTTTTCTTGTGTTATTTTGGGAGTGTCAAATTATAAAAACTGCTCTGTCTGATAGAAAAAAAAGTTTAGGTTTGAAGTTATAATTACCTGCTTCCTGCCTTAGCAACATGTGACACTGGTATTACTTCTTCTGCTATTTCCTCTACACCAGACATGGTCACCTCACTGAAAAATAGTGTTCATTTTTAAAACAAACTCTCAATACCTTTTTTCAAATGGAATACAGATATAACAAGAGCTGTCTGAGAACAGTGCAGCTAGACTATTCGATTTTTCAGAGAATAATAAATTATATAGCTAGTATATACCATCAGAAAACAAGGCTGTGTAAAAAGCTATGTAAGAATTGTTGACCTGTTGACCTGTTGACCAAAACGAGTGTGGGGGTGGGGTGGGAGCAGCAACACAACACAAATGTGTTTCCTATATAGCAATGCAACATGTAAACAATACAATGTTATAGACTACTGTCCAAGTGTAAACACTGCAACGTCATAAAAGATGCGGTCCCAGTGTAAACAATGCACACTTATGGAAAACAATGCAAAATTACAGAAACTGCTGTCCAAGTGTTAACAATGCACAATTATGAAAAACTCTGTCCTACTGTAAACAATGCAAAATTACAGAAACTGCTGTCCCAGTGTAAACAATGCACACTTATGGAAAACAATGCAAAATTACAGAAACTGCTGTCCAAGTGTAAACAATGCACAATTATGAAAAACTCTGTCCTACTGTAAACAATGCAAAATTACAGAAACTGCTGTCCAAGTGTAAACAATGCACAATTGTGGAAAACTCTGTCCAAGTGTAAACAATGCAAAATTAAAGAAACTGCTGTCCAAGTGTAAACAATGCACAATTATGGAAAACTCTGTCCAAGTGTAAACAATGCAAAATTAAAAAAACTGCTGTCCAAGTGTAAACAATGCAAAATTACAGAAATTGCTGCTCCAGTGTAAACAATGCAACTTCACAGAAACTAAAGTCCCAATGTAAACCATGCAACATCCTGTCACAGAGTATGCTCCAAACTAGTCTCGATCATCCAGACCTCTCGCGAGACTTCTCTCAAAGAAGTACAAACGATGGTCTGGAGTAAAACGAGGTGTGGACAAAAAAAAATCACCGGCCTATGATTAGTCAACTTCAGTTTGTCATGGAAATCCGTGGGAATCTCCCCCTACGTCACGACGGCGTCAAAAAATATGTGACGTTACGCGCAATATTGTGCAATAAAATTACTCTAAACATAGTCAGCGGATCACGATTAATGCTAAAAAGTAAATTTTAAACATCATTTTGTAAGATTATAAGATTATAAAACTACAATAAAACGAAGTTTATTGTATATTTAATAAGGACGTTAACACATCCCATTGGAACTAATGTTGCGCGTAATTCAACGTGCACTTTGATGTTGCAATCAAAATGACGTCACGTCGCAGTCAGTTTTGACGGTTGGCGCCGTCTATCGGTCAAAAATTTTAAAGAACATTGTGTTCAGACGCTCGCTAGCACTCGCAGTCAGCTCGAGTTTTTCCGGATGATAGAGACTAGCCCATTGCATAGGAATATATTCGGTGATTCTAATAGAGTACGAAAAAGTTCCCGGATTAATAAATATCCATCCTTTCTTTCTGTGGCAGCTCTAAATGACCAGGAATACACTATAATGTGTTAATGAGCCATTATTTAAAAAAATACATTTCATTGAATTAAAAAAAAAATGAAATCACTTACTCAGTCGACTCTGCTGCTGATATTTCAGACACAACTGGCGTCAATGAATCCGTAGGTTTGACAGACGTTTCTATGGGTGTTGAAGTGGCAGGACCTACTACTGTTGTTGATGTGGAAGGACCAGCTGTTCTCCTTGTTTCATTATATCTGATTGGATAAATAAGAGTCTAGAAATAAAAACATTATCCATACGTTTTTTTTTTATATAAAAATAAATACACGGCAATTTGTTTTTCTTCATAACAGTTAACAGTGAGAAAGGCTAATATAAACCAGTGGCAGAGCCTTGCGGTGTCGAATCGAGACGAGGACGAATGCATATTATGAAACGAGTTTTGTAAACGATCCATGCAATTATTAAATAAAGAAACGCATTACCAAATATAATTATAATAAGCAATTCCATCGAACGTTGACAACTGAATTCAAGATGTGCAGCGGTGAAAGTTTAGCTTATCATAATAAATAAAATTTCGAACGAACCTGTTTACCAGAACGGTGGCAAGTTCTACATCTGAGTCAATCTGGAGTTCTGCCTTCAACAGTCGCCAACGGTCCGCTTCCTTCCCCAGTCGTATCCGCGTTTGGTTGCGCGAAGCTTCTACCTCCGATCGGTTTCTTTTGCTGATATTTTCATCAAACAGTGGACGACCTCTTTTCCGTTTGCCTTTATCGGCCATGTTTTTAATTGTGCATACATTAGTTAAATCACGTGATGGCCGTAGTCACGTGATCGGCATCGTAAATTTCCGCGACTTTTTACGGCAAGAGTTCGGGAATAATACGATTTCCGTGATGTAAATAAAGTGGGTCCCACAATATTTACAAATAAATAACTAAAAGTTGTTTTTTTCAAATTCAGGAATTTATTACCATAGACTTATTTGGGTGTAAGATCATATTTTTATAGATACATTTCACTGGAAAAAAATCAGACAGTTATTTGATTATGACCAAAATACTCGTAAGTTACGGACAGTGTCCCTTTAACTGTACGGGGGTCTGAACCGGAAGTAAAAAAGTATATATATCAAAATGGCGGCGCCCACCGTTTAGATTGCAAACAAACTGTATTTTAACTGAATTTGATTGATTGTTTGAACTGTGAGTGTAAATGAGTATATATTCTGTCGCATATGAAGTATTCTGATGATGAATCATTTATTTTTAAGCATGACATACTGTTTGTATGTATCAATTGTATGGTACTGATCTTGAGTGTAAGTTGTTAACATTCAAGTTACTGGGTTCATCAATTTCCACATTGCAGACACCTGTCGTCACACACTGACAACCTGTTGACACAACTTTGATTCTTGAATATGTTGCAATATTCGAAATACCGGCTGATAGTGATATTTTGTTTATAATACATGACTATATATGTATACAACTATGTGTGCTAAAGCTAATAAATGAAGTCATTTTAAGTGCAAAATATGTATATGTTGTATAAATATGTTGCTATGACAAAGGATATTCATTTAATAAACATTATTAACTGAAAAACTGCTTTTTTCATGCTTGGACAAGTTTTTGACAAGGAAATAAAGGTGAGTATTTGTGATGAAAATATACACATAGAAAATAAATCTTAAAAAAAAAAGTTATAATCCAAATTTTACAAACTCAGCTGTTCTAATATTGTAATAAATGGATGTATTTATGTACTGAATTTGGTGATATTATCTCGAAAAATAAAAAATCATTGATTCATGCTACTATATGAACTACTCTGACCATACACAGCCTGATGAAATAATATGAATAAGGCACTGCCTCATGGCGAGCGTCGGTTTAAGTAAATAAAATGGTTACATTGTGTAATATTACTCATACTGTAATATCTTATAACATAGGGATTTTCTAAACCCAACTCAGTTGCTCCGTTCTAAAAAACGCAACCCACTTCTATTCACCAGGGTGTATACTTACTCCCTGTATTCACATACAAACTTTGCGATCATCACATAAAAAAAACTAATTCAACAAATTATTTAAGCATAACTTTTCGAAATCGAAATGGGGATCTACACATTATACTCTATTACTTCCAAATGAAACCGTGGAGCGCTGTGATCTAGTGGTAGAGCGTTGGACCCATGATCCAAAAGTCGTGAGTTCGATTCCCGCCATTGCGTTGTGTCCCTGAGCAAGACACTTTATCTGCATTGCTTAGTACTGGTTCTACACAGGAAGACATCGAGAGTGATTCAAATAAGTTCATAGAGCTTTCGTTACAATCGATGTAAAATAAATAAGTTTAAACTAAATCAAACCAAGCACTGCAGTGTGATTTCCATTGTAATGTTGGCAGGGCTTTTACCCACTAGAAATTGTGAAGACTCCCGACCCTAGCCTGGTCATTTTGGTGGAGAAAAAATAGCGCGAAAACTGCCTAATTTGTGAAAAAATTGTTGAATACATGCATTGTTTTTGTGGGAGCAGGATAATATGAAACATTTTAGATAAACTTTCTTCTATGAACATATCCAGAACAAAACAATATTGAACAATTTAAGTGGTGGAAATGTTTTCCAAAATAAATAAAATAATAATATTAAATAAAATAAATAAATTAATAATAATAATTGTGAAGCAAATCGGCCACAGTTGTGAAAAAAATGACTTAAATAGTGAATAAGTGTCAGGTGAACTTGAATAAGCATGATCAGTATAATTATGTATGCATACTTTTTTTTTATGAGAATTCTCAGGATGATCCAATCTATTCCTATTTCCTAAATGTAAATGCCTTCACTTAGCAGCAATGATCAGGTAGGAAGGAATAGGAATGAATTGTTTCATGTGATACTGAATGTTGCGTTGTAAACCTTCTCGCCTCTCACCGCTGCAGGTTCGAATCCCGCTGGGAGCTCGACTTGTGAGGATGTGTCGATCCTTACGGATGGCGGGAGGTGTATAGTACTGGTTCTATATTACTGGTTCTATCCAGGACAAGTGGGTGGTCTGCCTCCACCACCCAAAAATCCACCGTCATATATAACCTTACATGTGTTGAAAATGACGTAAAACACTATACAAACAAACAAACAAAACATCGATGATGTGTCATTTGAAATAATCAGTTCGTTTAATACCTTGTTCCCAAGTCACCACTCTCTACATCCCCTCTTGAAATTAAAATTGCGTCGAACGTCACTGACTGACGTAATCAGCATTGAAAATTGTCATAATGGTGACATACTATTACGTCTACAGTACAGTAGGTGTTTCACTTTGTCTACAAAAAACAAAAAAGGTTTACGTTTGTGCTTTCAAGTAAAAGAAAGGATATTTCACTTACCACGTTTGGTTTCGGATAAACAATTTAAGGATAAAAAGGTAGGCGAATAATTATTATTGTATATAACTATTGTTTCAGGTGAATTTTTATTATTAATAAGTGTAATTGAGACTTAAATGGCGCAGTGGGTCGTTAAATACCATTTGAACAAAAAGCAATGACACAGTTCACACAATCTCAGAAATATATTACTATTAGATAGGATGGTCAGCGCTTAGCCAGCTTTCTTAGTCCTTTTGTCATATTGTATGTTCAATGAAATTGGACTGCTTTCAAGTATGTAGATCTGATATAAAAAAATAGATCTAGTAAAACTAACCTAATTACATATTGATGCAATCACTTTTATTTAAACATAATCAAGCACTAAATCGTTGATTTTGTTGTTGCTGAACAGTGGCAAGCGTCGTTTTAAGTTAATAGACTAGAGCGATTAAATAATGTGTGCAATACTCATACTGTTATGCCTTACAGTGTACATCAGTGGAGTTGTCTAAACTCAATGCAAAATGAAAACATCTGCTCGAGTGCTTCTACATCAAATTTGATTCATATTTTGGATTGTTTTTACATTTGTTGGTGTTTCTAAATGAATCATTTTAACTTATACTTTTACTGCAATCAAAAATTAGTTATAGTTTTGCCCTTCACAAAAGGTAGTACCTAGTACTGTGAGTGTAATAGCAAAATAGAATAGAATAGAATAACTTTTATTTTCCAATCAAGGCCAGTGATGGGCCTTGATTGGAAAATAAAAGTTATTCTATTCTATTCTATTTTAAGCCAGAGAACCAGGCTATTATATTCTATCTTTATTTTTTTAAATAATAAATATAAACGCATTCACTTTTATTTAAACGTAATTACGCATTAAATCGTGGATTTTGTTTTTTTGAACAAATTAGATTGTAAAAAATAAATATGTTGAATTGAATGGACTGAGTCAGCGAAATAGAAGAGAAGAGAATCGAAAACAAACTTAATTTACATGTATGTTATATTCAATGCACAAGACCTCGCTTCCCTCGGTGAAATTAGCTGCATAACGTCGCTTCGCTCGATGTAATCTCGGTGTAATTAGCTTTATTTTCCTTCGAATAACACCTCGCTCCGCTCGGCGTTCATGCGAGGTTATAACGACGTGCTAGAAATACGATTCACCTGCACGGTGCACTGTTTTACTTGCACGATGCAACTTTACGGGCAGGTAACTCTAGCGGTTTGACGAAGATTTTTATTGCCTTAGTATGGCAATTTCAGAAAATCAACAACGCGTTAACCGTAAGGCGAGCTTACGCTCGCGATTAACATCGTAAAGGAAGGATACGATTTAATGAAAGCGATATTATTAAAGTAAACAATATAAAAAGTCCATACCTTGTCGTTGATTGTAAGCGTTTGTAGTTTGATACAATCAATATTCCCATCCTCCAAAAGTTCCATCAATCATCAATTATCTCTGATTCATTGAAGAACATACAGTTGACTATGTCAATTTGTAAATGGCGAAATGTATACTAAGGGAGGTAACTAGACTATAATAACTAGCTCGCATATATATATATTTATAAATCGTTTCTCTCCAGTGTGTACTACCATATGCTTGTTGAGAGTTGTGTTTTGTGCAACAACATCTCACATTCTGTACATGTAAATGGTTTCCCTCTAGTATGAATGTACATATGACTGGTAAGATCAGACATATTAATAATGTTATTAGGTCTGTGGTAAAATTTGACAATTACGAATATCCTAACTGTTACTTTCTATCAACAACGGTCAAAAACATGATGAGCGGCATTTTCAAATATCAATAACGGAATACAGTTACAGATATAAAATAACAGGAAACTGCACAAAAAACGTTTTAAGAAAAAAATATTGGCACTCGTTTTTACAGAACTCCCTTCAACATCACCAGACGAGCAAATCCAGCTCTCTTTAGTGTAATATAACACTATAAAACGGTCTTCATCGCCATCCCTGTATTGTTTCAAGTGCTACTTGAATGGTAGCTGAAACGAATGATATTTGCTCCAGTGAAAAACGTCTTTAGAATAGAATATGCATCAACTCTGCACAAATCTGCAGTTTTCCAGTTGAGCATTCTGCATAGTTTTATCTCGATGTAACCTGGAATGTCCATTCCTGTTGTTGACATATAACCTGTTTATATCTGTATGCTGTAATTAAACTCATTACAGTGCCTCCCTGTGTTATACATATGGTGTCAGACCGGTGAAAATCAGCCCAATGAACACAATGCAATACATGCTATAATCGGAGATCCGTCACAAGTTCCACAACATTCGTTCGCCTAAATACACGTTTATTCTGTGTAATGAACACATTTGGCTAGCAAACGGTCCCATATCTGGAATACAACACCGCGTCATTCATTCACATTATGCGTATTTTGAAATAAACATCTGTCAAAACCACATCTCTACCTAACGTCTGTGCTAAAACTCTCCAAAGAAATAATCCTGACAAACACAGTTAAATACTTTTGGATTTGTTCAAGGAATTATTTTAGCACCATACGACCCGGAAGAACTTCCCGCTGGTCTGACACCTAAATGAGTCTTGACATTTGTCAATTTTTTTTATCGAATACATATAACTGACTAATAAGGTTGACCGAAACGAAAATCAGATGCTTTTGCATCATTTAACATAGAGGTGAATTTATCTTGCATCAAGTATAGCTTTACGATGTTACACCATCCTTCAACATACAGGTGAAGTTATCCTACATCAAGAATATCTTTACAATGTTACACAGTCATTTGACATAGAGGTGAATTTATCTTGCATCAAGTATAGCTTTACGATGTTACACCATCCTTCAACATACAGGTGAATTTATCCTACATCAAGAATATCTTTACAATGTTACACAGTCATTTAAGATAGAGGTGAATTTATCTTACATCAAGTTTAGGTTTACAATGTTACACAATCCTTCAACAACAGGTGACGTTATCTTACATCAAGAATAACTTTACAATGTTACACAATCCTTCAACAACAGGTGACGTTATCTTACATCACGAATAACTTTACAATGTTACACAATCCTTCAACAACAGGTGACGTTATCTTACATCAAGAATAGCTTTACAATGTTACACAGTCATTTAACATACAGGTGAAGTTATCTTACATCAAGTTCAGGTTTACAATGTTAAAACCAATCCTTCAACATACAGGTGAATTTAACTTATATCAAGCATAGTTTTACAATGTTAAAACCAATTCTTCAACATACAGGATAATTTATCTTATATCAAGCATAGTTTTACAATGTTAAAACCTATCCTTCAACATACAGGTGAATTTATCGTATATCAAGCATAGTTTTACAATGTTAAAACCAATCCTTCAACATACAGGTGAATTTATCGTATATCAAGCATAGTTTTACAATGTTAAAACCAATCCTTCAACATACAGGTGAATTTATCGTATATCAAGCATAGTTTTACAATGTTAAAACCAATCCTTCAACATACAGGTGAATTTATGGTCATCAAAACAGAACATGTCTTGCTTAATCTGTTTTAAAAACACTTTGACATATAGAAACGATCGATATGTCAATATACGCCTTTTGCCAAACAATGAATATGAACCAATTATCAATCGAATCCATCGATCAAACATGAGTGATACTAATTACAAGTAAATAACAAAGAAAGTAAGTCTTTTTTATTCTTTTATTTTTCTGAAGCTTCCATATTCATATCTAATAATATTATTTACTGCTGTCATCATGCAAAAAGTGTATATTCATTTCTGGTAACATGTAACGCACTACCTTTTTTTTCTTATTGTGTCAAAAAAAATCCAATGTACCAAGTTTCTTATTTTCAAATGCAAATATAAACAATATTAGTATGATGTCTTCTTCGAACCGATTACTGGAGATCATGTATTTCATGCATTTTGTGTAAAAGATATGTATTTGTATATTTTCAACTACGCATATATACTGTAGAATATGCACACTTAGGTATTTTATGTAAACTAATTGAATAACAACACGCTGGGATTGGATTTCATACTACTGTGTCAAGCAAGGTTCCTAAACATCATGTACATAGATAACTAGTTTTCGCGTATTTACTTTAGTCTGGTAGAGCGTATAGAAACTTTACCAATACATTCCTCTCAGATTCTGAAAGGTTGGATTTGCATTCAGGTCACGGGGTCAAAATCCCAGAGTACTGTTCTATATATAGAAGCATGTATTCCGCTCTATATATTAAGCTTAGTTATTTAGTTGAAAGTACATTTATGTATATCTCTGGCTGTAGGAAGGTTGGTATACATTAATGTATATCTCCGGCTGTAGGAAGGTTGGTATACATTAATGTATATGTCTGGCTGTAGGAAGGTTGGTATACATTAATGTATATCTCTGGCTGTTGAAGGACGATATACATTAATATATATCTCTGACTGTAGGAAGGTTGGTATACATTAATGTATATTTCTGGCTGTAGGAAGGTTGGTATACATTAATGTATATCTCGGGCTGTAGGAAGGTTGGTATACATTAATGTATATCTCTGGCTGTAGGAAGGTTGGTATACATTAATGTATACCTCTGGCTGTAGGAAGGTTGGTATACATTTATGTATATCTCTGACTGTAGGAAGCTCTGACTGTAGGAAGGTTGGTATACATTAATGTATATCTCTGGCTGTAGGAAGGTTGGTATACATTAACGTATATCTCTGGCTGTAGGAAGGTTGGTATACATTAACGTATATCTCTGGCTGTAGGAAGGTTGGTATACATTAATGTATATCTCCGGCTGTAGGAAGGTTGGTATACATTATTACATACGTTACTATAAATAGTAACAGATTTTAATAGAAAAACAATCATTATCAATCCTTTTTCAAAATCCATAATGGCACACTGTGCCATTATGGATTATGGAAAATTGGCACAGTAGAAACAGAGTCTCCGCACGCGAAGACGTTAACGTCATATCGCGAAGACGTTGACGTCATCAAAAAACACAAAGACTCGAGTGGAGCGTTAAAATGGCTGCGGAGCGGACATTAAAAATGCTTGCAGATAGTTTACTTCATATAGACGGAATGATAAGTAAACAAAGGCAAGAAGAGGACACATACGACTTCGTAAACAGAATGAAAAATACAAATACAAAATACGTTGACGTCATCAAGAAACACAAAGACGTCATCAAATGATCCTGTTCTTTTTCTTTCTTTTTTCTTTTTCTCCATTTTATAGTAACGTATGTAATAAAAAGGTCAATATACGGGCGTGGTGTGCCTTTTGTCGATAATGGCACACCTAGTAGTGCCGCAATGGCCCTCGGGCTAAAGCCCTCGCGCCATTACGGCACTAGGTGTGCCATTATCGACAAAAGGCACACCACGCCCGTATATTAACCTCTAATTAATGTATATGTCTGGCTGTAGGAAGGTTGGTATACATTAATGTATATCTCTGGCTGTTGAAGGACGATATACATTAATATATATCTCTGACTGTAGGAAGGTTGGTATACATTAATGTACATTACAGTTACAGTAAAGATACTGATATGATCGTGATAACCTTTACTGCATTTGTTTCATTGATTCCATCTAGTTATTACCGAGTATTTAATCATACACTGATACACGTTCATAACTCATTATATATAACTGTACCTTACGTATGATAAGGGTCATACGGTGCTTCGTTATTCTCCGTGCGACAACAGCCTCGTTGATTTCCGTTATCCGGTATTGTCAACAGTTGCGTAGATAAGGGTCGGTATTCTCTGTGCGACAACAGCCTCGTTGATTTCCGTTATCCGGTATTGTCAACAGTTACGTAGATAAGGGTCGGTATTCTCCGTACGACAACGGAACAACCTCGTCGATTTCCGTTATCCGGTATTTTCAACAGTTACGTACATCGATACATCAAGCCCGATTGCATACCGAGCTGTTTCCCAGCCGAGCGATGCTTCGGTCTTAATTTGCATACGATATTGATGTGATGGCTGTATTACACTTCCACATCGTACGTTATGTGATACATGGACTTATAATAATCCAAAACTAAAATAAAGTCAACACTTGCAAAAGCCGCGTTATATTATTTTTTCCCCATAAATACAGTTCAGCAAATACAACCAACCAAGATAATAATGTAACAGACTCAGTTTTAGTGAGTCTGGTCATGAGAGGTAAAGTGAGAAGCTACACTCCCAACGCCCCCTAGCACCGGCTTAAACGGAGAATACTGGTACGGTTTCAGATAATCACGATGACATAAGTATATTATTTGATGGTTACTTAGAACAAAATATGCTATTTAATATGGTACAATATACCAAACTGTTAAATATCTACAGACACAACACAGTGTATACAGCCGTACATGTAAACACAATTGAACAACATACATCATTATGTATTCCTAATGTGTTATACTATTTTCAAAATTATATAAAATACATTGTTGGATTTTACTTTTAAAAGTTTGATTGTAACGAGATTTGTTTAGACTAGTCCCCCGCCGGGCAACCATTTTTGAACGAGAGACTAGCCCGAATCCAGACTGGACTAGCCCCGGGTGTCGGGCTATCCTATTATTGGAACATTGAACTGGTAGAGAAGTGGCGAACTTAACCAAAAACAAAATCATAGTTTATTATGTCAGATCATTAACATTTTACTACTCTGGTAGGACATGCTACGACGAGACGTGTGAAGTTCTATATCTAGATGGCGTTTGGTGTCTGAGAATTTAATCAGAAACTTGAATGTAAAACTTGAATGTAAATTAATAAGTACGAGAAGTAGGTCAAGGCCATTCAGTGACCTACCTTTGGTATGAACATACTGTTGTCATGGAGATGTAAGCGTGTGTGAAGTGTGAACGCTTTATAGTTTCTGGGAATTGGACTTGCGTGTAAAACTTCAATGAAAACGAAATTACCGACAATTTATTACAAAACAACAATTCGAAAGTACAAACAAAAAATTAATATGAATAAGGCACTGCCTCATGGCGAGCGTTGGTTTGTGTCGTACTGATAATTCATGCAGTGGGATTTTCTAAACTCATAAACAATTAACCCAAAATCAAAACATCTGCCTAAGTGATTCTACTAGATCTACATCAAATTTGTTAACATGAGGAATATTAAACAAGCGGCATTATTGGGTAGTTAAAATATTAGTAGTTTTCAACCAAGCAGATGTTTTGAAAAAAAATGAAAATCCGAAATAACAAAGCAACTAAACTTGAACCAAAGTACCTTGAATCTGTATCCTTTGCTTCGTGTTCGGTAATTCAAACATGCATGTATGTTGTTTTCAACTGGACTAGGCTAATGGTACTAATAGTTGTCTTTGAACCAGTTTGCTCCATGTAGTAATATTTAGTACAGTATACTAAGATAATTATTGTATTTTGAATATCTTAAATATTAAAATGTAATTATTTTTTATTTAAAATAAATTTCACAGTTATCATTAGAAATGATTCCCTTATATTGTTAAATAGGTAAGTGACTGCCATGTCACCCACCTTTAAATGTTTAACTATACATGTTAAAAAGGTTAAAAAAAAAAAGCAACTTTGTATGCTTTCAATTCGAGATAGATTGGTTAGCGATTATCATATCACTCACCATCAATCTGAGAGAAAAAAAAAGGTTATCCGTTGTGTTTTTTTTGATAATGTTTAATGAATTATTATGAATTATATTTTTGTTTGAGAAGCAAAGTATAAATCAGCAGTTATGACATAAAAAATGTTTAAAAACAAAAGGAAAGACATGATTTAGCTTTTGTAATAAGTTAAAACTAAAAGGTGTCACACACCATCATTAATATTCATATAAATATTGATCACCTCAGCAGTATTAATACAGCAACGATATGTTTGGTAAAGATATAAGTACTATAATAAATTAAAAGGTTAGCGACTGTCATGTCACCCACCGTAAACAATAGCAGTTCAAATGGTGTAGTCCACATGGCTAATAACCTCCGCAGTATTAATACAGCAAATTATACAGTATACATGTTACGCTATTGTAATTTGAATTTCATCAGCTTAATTTATTGATTGGATATAATGAAGGAATGCTGTTATTTTTTTTCGGACTGTCAACTTGTCACCTTATAATTATTACTCAAATCAGTATTCAGATTCGTTTAAAGTCCCAAGTGTCATTCTCTGAATCAGATTTAGAATCTAATTGGCTGTTTTCAGGTTGAATAACTGATTTGCAAAGTATATTAAACCATTTGTTTTTAAGGTGTTCAGCTGGATGAACTCCATCATAAAAATGTTTATACGAATATTTTGTTATTTTCTTTTTAAGTTTATTTAAAGATCCTCTTTGTTTTGTAGAGGTTTTGAGGAGGTCTCTATCAAACCTGACTGTAGGTAGATTTTGAATGGAATTAATAATTGCAATGTCTGAATTCAATGCTGTAATTTGATTTTCTAATTGATGTTGCATTTCAAGAACATCTTCTTCTTTGAAAAATGAATAGTACAACCTATTGCGTTTTATTTGAAAATCTCTGTATTTTTTAATTGATGCAAGGGCAATTGATGTAAACTGTAGATATAGTTGACATGGTGGAATGTGTTTTAGTAGGTTTGTATGGAATGAGTTGAACTGGTGTTTTAATTGATCTATCTTGTCTGTTGAATGGTTGTAACAAATTTCTGTTCCTCCTAAGTTACATATTTTTTCAGTTAAGTTACAGATTCCTGCCGAAATGATAATTTTTATGGTTGAGTGTTCAGTTATATATATTGCGGTGAGTTCTTTTAGGAGTTCACTTTTAAGATATAGCAATTTTGCTCCAGGTTTTAAAATATATCTGATGTTGCTGTTTATAAATAATCCATTTTGTTTTATATATTCCTGAAGTCCACGACCCCTAGAATCACTAACGAAAATCACTGTTCCATATCCTATAGATGGAGAGAAAGAAAATTTATTTTTAATAATTTGCAGAAATATCAATATTGGTATGCTAAATGGATATTGAATACATCTAGAGGAGCCATGTACGTTACAAGTTATGGGATAATTAAGATAAGTTTATTAAATTGTAGATTAACATATTATTATATGTGACATTTCAAGAAGATCAGTCAGTCAGCAATACCCTGGTTAAAGGGACACCCGGTAATCATAAATATGTTTACACGTTATTGCATCTAAACAATACTCATATATACAAAAGTGTATTATTTTCTTCTTCAAAGTGCTCGTGGTAAAGTTATGACTGCCTTTTAAATTTGAATTATTAACTTATATTCAATAAAATTGATAAATGGCTATACTATATAGCATTTATGTGTGTGTTATTATGTAAAATTAAAAAAATATAGACTTGAAGTAAAGTTATTTTCCTTTAATGAAATGTCATATTTTGAAATTAAATATTTTACTAAAGTAACATCATGGAGATGTTTCGGAATATTTTTGGAGAAAAAAAACCCAAATTGCTGGGTGTCCCTTTAACTGTTTGGTTTCAAAAGTAAAGTTGAACAGACAAAATACTGGTTCATGCTTGTGTGTGTATGTATGTATATAATAGTAATGGTTAAGTGGTCAATATGGTTAGCGGTTTTTCATATCACCCACCAACAACAAAACTGGTTTGCTAAACAAACCAATTTTATCACCTATGTTGTACATGCAACAAAATAATGATCAGGATAATTTATGATATTTAGAAAACTCTGATGAGAAAAACACAAATGACATACTAATTAAAAACAATGAAAAATATTAATTATATTAAAGAATTTTACACAATTTGCTTTATGTTTATGATGTACAATCTGACAATGATGCTATTGATAATAATTTAAGAAGAATTGGAATGAATATTGAGATGAAGACTTTACATGTAAATTAAAAAATATAGGTATATTGTTTTTCACTCACAGTTCGGGCTCATGACATTATTTTTTACAATTGACCTAAAATTGAGATTAGTTAACTGCTGGGATATGTTATAGGGTAATACTTCACTAGATGGTAGGCATGTTCTTTTCATTAACGATCGGATAAAGAAAAAAAGCACGCCTACCATCAAGTGAAGGATTTCTCTATAATCGATCCAGCAGTTAAATAATCTATTTATTACATTTTAAAAATGTTAATGTAAGATCTAAACCGACAATTTTTGCGTTATTGAACCTTATCGACGGTTGGTGTCAATGTCAGCAACACTTCAGCAACACTTCATGACTGAATGTCACATTTTTTTGTTTGTTAAACGATTATGAATATTTTTTTACTGTGAAATCCTGATCTTTCACCCATACAACCGTAATTAAAAAAGTTTGGTTAGCGATTGTCATATCACCCACCGTAATGAAGCACTGTTTATATGATTAAACACAAAAAAAGCGCAGATAACTAAACTATTCTTCTAAAGGATGTTCATTGTCTAGTAACAAATTCACTATTGAAATGAATGCCTCATTTGATCGTAACGTGTCATATTCCTGTTCTGTCTTGTGGCATAAACTGTCAATCCTTAAAATTTCTTTGGATCTGGCTTTGACTCTTTTTGTATTAACAATATGACACATCCTATCCTCATTAACCAGTATAGAGGGATGCCATGCAAAATCTGGCTGAATGGATTCACTGCCTGCAGACAATGCTCTGGAAAGGGCTACAAAAAGGGCTCCAGGATTTCTCGACTCAAAACTTCTTGGCCCAGGATTTATGACAATGTACCTGTGGCACTCTCCAACTCCAACAGTCATGCCCTGACACTTGTGTATGGTAGTTGCCCAGCCAAGTGTCAAAGGAATTTGTGTCCTTTTGCAGGAATGACAAGGACAGTCAATTCTCCTTTCAACAGGTATTATTGGAATCAGTTTTAGCATGCCTTTGCAAATAGCTTTTATTTCTGCAATTGGAAATTCTTCGTTTGCTTGAAGAATTCTGTTTTTGTTGTGTGTCCATACTTCTGCATGAGAGGGAAATACAAATAAGGCATCTGTTTCCATTTTATGTAAGACATCATTTCCATATTTTAACTTTAGATTTCTCCATTGAAAATTGTGAAGCCAGATTGACTGTTCGGATGTTGTATTGTACCCTCTCATGGAAAGCAGTACCTCCTTAAGTTCATTTTCCGCATGGTTTTGGCGAACAATAGTTTTGAGGGAAACGGCATGTAAAAAATCATGCCATACCAGAACCCCATGCATTGCTGCAGGTAGAAATGTTTTACAATCATACACTGGGGAGTCTAAGACTGGTGGTAACTGAATATCATCACCGAAAAAAACAACGACAGGGAGTCCTCCCCATGACTGATTGGTGTTGGAGCCGTGATTTACAGCATATCGGCTGTTAAATTCGATCCAACCCAACGTTGTTGCACCAATCATTGATCTTACATCAACAAGTAAAACATGCAAACCACTGCAATTAGTTTGCAATACTTCGCCCAACGAACCTAACGGTGGGGTCATATCTTGTCCTTTATTTTTTGTAGGGACTTTAAGAAAACTGTGCAGTGTTACTCCTGATATAATATTGGCACTATTTCCAGTAGGACAGACTACCTGAACACAACTATTAGTATTGAAAAGGGTTCGTAATGCTTTAACCATGCATTTTATTAAAAAGGATTTCCCCGAACCAGCAGTGCCTGTTACTATCATCCGAAGTGGTTGAAAATCTGTACTGTTATTAGAAAATTGAATAATTTTGGTCATTACCATGTTAAAAGCGAACTTCTGGTCTTCGTTTATTTTCAGAAGATCTACTTCTGGAATCTGTAGTGTGTCATTATTAGCATTAATATTTTCATTAAGAGTCTCAAGCCAGGATTTTCCAAGATCTTTAGGATATTGAAGAGTGGTTAAACTCCAATTGTAATCTTCTCCCCCATCATCATAATTGAAGTCTGTATCAGGACATTCAAACTCAGCATTTTGTTTGACCAAGTCCATCCAGTCTGGTTGCTGAGAAGAATATAATCAACTGCTTTCATCATCATCATCAGCAGTTGGATTTTGTTTGCTTTTTACTCTATCTACTTCAGATTTGACAAAATTTGGACAGAGTTCTGTCAAAAGAAATTGTTCCATTTTTTCAGTCCAAGTGGTATGATCATCTCGGATATCTGATATTAAACACCAGTAAGGCCAATGAAGAATGAGCATTGTTCGGCAGTAATCCTCTTGTAACGGCCAATTTGCATGTGTTCAACACCCTGAAAAAACTGGAACCTTACCGTCTTTACAGATAAAATCGTACAAAGAACAGCAATCATCAGCTTTGCGGGATAAATATTTTTCAAACACATTGTTTTTTGTAGCTACTGTACCATCCTTTTCGAGTAACCTTACTCCAGATAAACTTACAGATTTGAATTGATGACTTGATCTGTAAAGTGGTAATGCTGACAATTCGTATGACGCTTCTACAGCAGATATATCTCTCTTGACTGTACTAATGAGAACTTTATTACATATTGACTTTCCACTATTTTCATCTGTACAGTTAACTAAATCATTAAATAGATTTGATATTGCGCCTGTAGGTTGATTACCTTTGCATGCATAGCCTGTAATGTATTTCTCTGTAGCTGTTATGTCATCAACAGATGGATTATCTGGAGAACTTTTAGAGAGTATTAAAGATATATCTCCATTTGCTCTCCAACCCTGTGTATGGTAACGAGAGTGCTGAACTAAGACGGGATGGTCCCTTGTCATTTCAAAACGAAGGGAGCCATTTCGATCCCGAACTAAAGCAGGAGAGTCTCTTAGTTTCTTGCCCGGTGAATTTTCAGTACCGAACTCCATTCGACACACTTTAGTACCATTTTTTGAAGGTATTAAACAATAATCAGAACATCTGTGGAAATTAAATCTGTTGGTAAGCAATACATAATCTTCCAGCAAAGTTTCTTGTGTGCTACTGACATCCATTAATAGCTTAACAAGGGGATTTCTTTCTTCAGGAGGTTGTTGAGCACTGCCTTCTGGAGGTGGCCACAGATCTTTCCTTGAACTACCAGCTTCATCTTCGCCTGCAGGTTGTTTTGCTGTTAAACCAAATTCAACTGAAGCCCACTGTTGAAGCTTGACTGCACATTCGTCGTCACTAAGGCCGTCATTTATAGCTTGATACAATAAGTCATTTGGCTGTCTATCAGACCGCCAACATAAGCCATGCCAGTGAATCATGCCACGTGACTTTGCAAACTCTTGCCTGTACCAATAGGTGTCAACGCCAAAAGCTGGTCCCATGACTTCTTGAAAGTATGATTTGGTACGCAAGTCAAAATAATGCCCAACTATATGGGTATTTTGTTGCAAAGTATTAAACATAGTTGAACGGTCATCAAGGTCAATATCGTGACCAGTTGTTTGCTGAACATACATACGTAGAAGCCTTTTAAGCGGTTTAAAATGAAATTCCGCACAACTTCCTGTTGCAAATATTGAAGGCAAACCGTGACTCTTGGTAATTTTGTACTGGGTAAGAGCACGCAATTCTTTTGCACGTTGTGCCCAATATTGACTAGAACCACGCAAGGTAGCACTAAGTTAAACAATTGTTTTACTTAAAGAGTCATCTCCCTCTTGAAGCTTTTGTCTGAGCTCAGACACTGTTATGTGCTGATCGCCAAGTTGTTGGTGAACACTAAAATTTCCCTTTTCAATAGCACTTCTGCGCATAATGATATTATGTACAACAAATTTAAAATACTGATGATGGGCAAATCATCCATCCTGGTACCATAAAAGATGATCAGCCCAGTTTGCTAGAGAAGAACAAGTGCGGGGCCTGTTTACATGAAAATCTGCAGACCCATAGGGAAACAAACATGGGAAAGCCAGTGTAAAAAAGTACTGGGTTGTAAACTCGGACAAGGGTATATTACCACGGGTTGGCCATGGGATAGTTGCCGTGCCCCTCTGATTAATGGTAACATCTGTTTGATTGTCTCCTGTTATATCTGTTACAATGTCTTGAACAGATTGACGCAAATCAACAGAATGGTCAGGCAACAATACACTAGATGAAGTTTCACCCTCAACTTCACCAGGTTCGAGTTGATCAGGAGCCGGACCAATGTCATTTGTATGTTTTGTATTTAAATTGACTCAGTTGTTTGTATGTTACTTAGTTCGCCATCTTCTGGGAATGAGTTTAAACGTTGTGGACAAATTATAATATCAGAGTATGCCGGATTGTTTTCTTTTAGCCAAAATAGAGCTGCCTGTACTTTGTATCTACGAACCCGAAATTCTTTATTTGTATCATTTGTGCCAGATTTTCTAACCTTGTCTATATTAATTTCCTCCGGTAATCTAGGAAATATCTGTGCCGGTTCATTTACTTCCTGTGGAAATGTCACACAGTGTCCACTGGATGCAGTGACGCCATGTTTGAGCATGTGGACATTAATACATGGAGAAATACGTGAAATAAGTTGCTGTTCTATGAGAGTCAGCAAGTTTAGTTCATTTGGAAGAGGTTTCGGATCCATACAATTTTAATTTGAAAATAATATTAAAGCATCACTGTCAGATTTGCAACGCTTGCATATACCATCACTGGATATTTGCATTTCAATTCTACGCTCATTGCAGATCTTACAGGAATTTATAGTGTAAGCCATCTGTTGCAGTTCAAAAGCACGTATGCACACCATGGCCTTATCAAATTGATCTATATTTAAAAGAGGGGGTGCATCTGGAATTTCATCCAAATCAAACCCAAGCTTTGACTGCTTCTGTTTTATTCTGTATTTTAATCTTCTTACTCTGTTATTTGCTTGCTGTTTTTCTTCATTGTCTGACCCTGCCTCATACCAAATACCTTAATACGATCACTACCGATATGTGTTCTATTTTCATGAATGTTGTAGGTTGTTTGAGTTGTCGGGCATAGATTAGGTGGGATGGGATAGGTATGATCACTATGCGTTCTATTTTCATGAATGTTGTTAGTTGTGTGACATGTTTCACGAGTTGTCGAGCAATGATTAGGTGGGATGGGATAGGTATGATCACTACCCATATGTGTTTTATTTTCATGAATCTTGTCAGTTGTGTGACATGTTTCACGAGTTGTCGTGCAATGATTAGGTGGGATGGGATAGGTATGATCACTACCCGTATGTTTTGTCTGTTCATTTGCATTACTTACACATGTTTTGTTTAAAAGAAGGAAGTGATTGTTTTCCAACAAAAGGTCAATACTCATTGTAAATTGACTACTTGCCGTATGTGAATTCAATATGTAAGTGTTTTGTCCTTCTTTTCTACCTTTGAGAAATACATTTATCTGGCAATTGAGAACATTGGCACATGCTTCTATTTCACAGGCACTCGCCCACCAATTACCATTTAGCAAACCAATATTGTACAGCTCATAAGACATGTATTCATCATGGCATAGTTTTACTTTTGTTTCCCAAATTCCCCAATGGTTAGCAATGCGCTGACATACTACATTTCTATATCGTTGTGAATGATCAAAATTTTCATTAAAAGCCAAACTCAGACAATGAAATTTTTTTTTCCATCTCCAGGAACATTTTGGACACTGTATAATGTGTCATGTATACGTTCTAATCTGACTACTGAACTTTTGTTTACAAATTGAAAAGTATCTGTCATTTCTTCTGCGGATGTTGTAAAGCATAATGTTGAAGCAAAACTGACTGAGTGATAAAGAATGTCGAGTGTTTACCTAATAAGAATGTAAAATATTACATATTTTGGATTATTTTTACCTTTTTTTGTTGATTTTCTAATTGAAAGATACATAAAAATGAAAAACACTTTTAACTTTGACAGCCGACGCGAGAGAGCAGTGGAGCAGTGTTTGTAAGCAGACGTCAAAATCAATGTAAACTGTGAAGCAATCAGCATTCTAGCATTTTCTTTTAAATAAATAAATATTGACGCATTTACATTTATTTAAACATATTCAAGCATTAAATCGTGGATTTTGTTGTTTTTGAACAAATTAAATTGTAAAAAATAAATATGTTGAATTGAATGGACTGAGTCTGTGAAAAAGCTGAATAGAATAGAAGAGAAGCGGAAACTAACTAACCTACATGTTGTATGCAGTGCACACGACCTCTCTTCGCTCGGTGAAATTAGCTGTATAACGTCGCTTCTCGATATATAATTTCGATGCAATTAGCTTTATTTTCTTTCAAATAACACCTCGCGGTGTAATTAGCTTTATTTTCTTTCAAATAACACCTCGCTTCGCTCGGCGTTCGAGTGAGGTTATAACGACGTGCTAGAAATACGAATCGCCGGGACGGTGCACCCGTTTTACTTGCACGATGCAACTTTACGGGCAGGTAACTCTAGCGGTTTGACGAAGATTTTTATTGCCTTAGTATGGAAATTTCAGAAAATCAACAACGCGTTAACCGTAAGGCGAGCTTACGCTCGCGATTAAGAAGGAAAAAAACACTTAGAAAACATGTACTGGAAACGCATTCATAACTTTTTGCAGTTTCAATGAACTCCAAAAACGCCTCATAAGGAGCACGTTGTTTTGTAGCTTCCTATATACAATTGTCGTATGATAACGTCGAGTGGTTATATGATGGCGTCGATGCCGTCGTATGCTGACTCTTGTCTTCTCCTTGCGACACTAAACAACGCAAGTCTGGCCTTCAATTGCAGACATATATATTACACTAGTCACTAGTGGATTATGGTATATTTCACACCGAGTACGTGTCATCCCTCACCGCAGGTTATTCGATACATGTGTCTGTAGAAGTAATTAAACTAACATACGTTTGGAATAAGCAGTTGCGGTTATTTAAAATACTTACCATTGTCTATCTATGTTTCGTCACTCGTTAGCTTGCAGTTACCGCTGATTCTTCGAATATATGAGTCTAAACTTATATCACGTGTATATATACGTATAGCGAACGGTACATGCTAAATAACCAAACAGCTATTTCACGCCAAGAACGTGCCATTCATTCCAGATGGAATCTCACGAGACTGGCTGAATAATCAAGATAAATGATATCATGGCTTAACGAGACTGAACGAACGATGATTTGGCCTTCATGTGCATAATATGAATGATATTATCATGGCTTTATAAGACTCCCTCAACGCAAGTTATTCGATACATGTGTCTGTAGAAGTAATTAAACTAACACATGAGCCATTAATTACGTGTATATATAGTTATAGTGAACGGTACATGCTGAATAATTAAACAGGTATTCCACACCGAGAACGTGCCATTCATTCCAGATGGAATCTCACGAGACTGGCTGCATAACATACTGAATAATCAAACAGATATTCCACACCGAGTACGCGTCATTCAATTCATTTCAGATGGAAGCTCAGGAGACTGGCTGCATAACATACTGATTAATCAAACAGATATTTCACACCGAATTTTCGGCGTCATTCATTCCAGATGGAAGCTTAGGAGACTGGCTGCATAATATACTGAATAATCAAACATATTTTACACCGAGTACGAGTCATGCATTCCAAATGGACGCTCACGAGATTGGCTGCATAAAATACTGAATAATCAAGCAGGTATTGCGCACCGAGTACGCGTCATTCATTCCAGATGGAAGCTCACGGCACTGGCTGCATAACATACTTAATAATCAAACAGGTATTCCAGACAGAGTACTCGACATTAATTCCAGATAGAGGGTCACAAGATTGGCTACATAACATTCGTAAAGCATGACACCTTTTAAATTATCTGCATAGAAACTGCCATGTCAGTATTGCTCCTCTCCAAGTATGATATATAAATACGGATTTAAACTAAAGACATAGTATGTTTCCAGCACTGTCTGTCAGAATGAAAGCTTCTGAACGAGCCAGGCCCGCTTTATGAAACAACTGATTTAATTTAAACATATTTTATTGCCATATATGTACAAGTACAATGCAATCGGGTCGGGCCACAAGTGCTACCCACATTAGTTACGGCCCTTCCCTAAAACAACTTACGACCAATTGGATCGTTAATCAATTTCTTAAATTCTTCATTATAAATTAAACCTTTCAAATAAATGTAAGTTTCGTTTTCGTATACATGTGATATTTCTGCACTACGTGTACACAAAATTGTCTATATTGAATGCTTCGGTGAAAAAAGTGAACGGTTTTAAAATATAAAAGTTATCGTAAGATGTTTAATAAAACAGGGCCCTGTATTTCATTTTGAGTATATTACAATTTCTGACAGCTCACGTACCAGCCTAGCTTCTATCGGGTTGTATATAAAACTAGTATGACTGGTTCCCACACAGGGTGAGTTACATGTGTCGGGATGGCAGCTCAAATAGTTTGTCATGTATTTATGAACATTGGACATTGTACGCCTACTTGACGGGAGTTATACCTGTTGCTGTACAGGTTACCTCATCTCATAGAATATTGCGAGTTTGTGAACGAATGTGTTGTTTAAAATCAGTTTACTGGACAAATACTTTGATCCAGAGACTACTCTTACATGTTACCTCTCCTTCATGAGTCTGCATGGATATTAAAGATCAGTATGTTAAATACTTTGCTATAGTATACACACGTCTTTATCATCTGTACTTATATAATTCACGAAACCGTTGTTCCATATGATACACTTCACCTCACTGGTTGCTCAGATGCACGGATGCACACTTATTTATAGATCCCTTGAATGACTTAACTTCTGCAATGCGCTAGCTTACTGTACTGTTTATTATATTTTTTATTAAATATTGTTTATACTATATTTACAGGTCATTTTCATGTAACCATGCAGCCAGTCAGCACTGTTTAAAGTACAGATTCATAAAAAGTCATTAAAATGAAGCGGGTGGGGTAAAAAAACATGAAAAGAGTTAGAAGAAAAGTCAAAATACACCATAATTCAACATTTCTCGCACATTCAAATCATTGTGTAAGACAAAAAGAATGTCTACTTTCACTTTTACCCTATGCAGAATATATCTTAAAGAGACATTCAAACCTGACTGAAGTTGTTTTTTTCAGGCTAAATTGTTTGATATATTCTATATGAGAGAAATGATGTTATTCTTTTTTAGAAAAAAATCCTTTTCAACAAAATATGAGGGCTTAAAAGAGCTTTGGCTCAAGCAAAATTCCTTCGTTTTTTACGCGTAAATCCAGAATCTTCAAAATGCCATATCGCGTCAATCGTTCCAATCTTTTGCTTCAAATAACGTGATTTTAAATTAATTTCACCAACAACATGTGATTTTCAACCAGTTGAAGCTATCTTGAAAATAATATCTACTCAAAAATGATATTTGTGATTTTCAGGGGTCAAAATAACAGATTTTACCATAAAACGCCACTGTTTTTGTATGTATTCAAAATCTGCCTTCAAATGAATTAATTAACATTACTCAGCAGGTTCTATATGTGAAACCATCAAGAAAATGCTACTTTTCAATTTAGAAATGACAAAACATTATTCTGAGACTATCCTCCCCAACTCCATTTTTAGGGCCATGCCATGTTTTACAATATGCTCATTCACAAGATTGCCTGTTACTGTGAAAAGAGTTATAAGAAAAGTCAAAATACACCATAATTCAACATTTCTCACACTTTCAAATCATTGTGTAAGAAAAAGGTATGTCTACTTTCACTTTTACCCTGTGCAGAATCTATCTTTAGGTCATACTACACCAATTCATTTTCCATAGGCCTACCTTATAGCTCTAAGCTCTGTACTGAGTTCCCTAATATAGGAAGCTATATTCTTTATTACTTGTTTTGAAAGACCTATCATAGTTTTATCAAAAACACATATTGAAGCCATACGTTGAGTATGTTTTGAAAAAAGCTGTTTGGGTCGGATGGTGCTGACCCACCTACTTGCATGTAGACACATGAGGAAAATGTAAAATATACTTCTTTTTTTGATTATGCAACACATTATGAATACATTGCACAAATGTATGATTTAACCTTAGTAAGTACTCTTCAAAAGTTGAATTTTAATTTTTTAGCAAGATTTACTGATCTAGGGAAACACATGGTATGGGGTTCTGAGATTGATGTTTAAATGTTTATGTTTATGTTTAAACATATTTATTTTACATCGATTGCCAAACAAGTTCTTGCAACTTAGATTAATCACTCTCGATGGCTTCCTGGGTAGAACCAGTACTAAGCACTGTGGATTAATTATCATGCTCAAGGATAAATCGACCCCTTAGAGCATCAAGGTGCTATCTGCACTTTTTGAGTTATTGATATAAATGGATTTTAAGATTTGAACACTTACAGAAACTTATCTTTACGCTTTTAACATTAAAATATTGTATTATATATTATAAATATATGTAGATTATCGAAACATGTTTGTTTTTCTTTGATATACTTATTGAACTATGAGCTATGCCCCCTTTTATCAAATAGCACGTTGATGCATACACAAATCGTTGAATATATCCGTGCATCAAGGTGCTATTTGGCAAATAGCACCTTGATGCACATACCCTTCTGACTTTTATAAGTATGTATTTCTCAAATAGACCCTTCTGTGCATATAATAAGGTACCCAGTTTAAGTTAGTATGTGCAAAATGGTATGTTTATATGCTTGTTTTAGTACTTTAACAGTCGTCAACCATTAAAATACTAATAGTAGGCTGCACTTTTTTTTTTTTAATACAGTACATAAGGATTAAGTCACAAAGTATTTATTATTTATTTACATGCATTGCATTTTACACAGTCATATATATGTAACTGAATGAAAGATTATTTAGAAGAAAATGTAATGACGAGAATAATTTTAACTCAGGTATGTTCCATTTTTCCTTGAAAGCTGCTGCAGCATTATACTGTACAATACCTATTCATCATCAGTTTCATGTCCACTTTCGGATACATATGGCAATGTAAGGCAATCCGTTTGATGTTGGTATACCTTCGTATGAGTGGAATTCTTCGGTATATGCCCCATTTTGCATATAGAGACAGTGGATCTGCCTTCTTATCTTTCGATATTTGGTATTTGTCTGTGTGGCAAGGTTCCAATTCACTTGGTACATTTGGTAATTGATTGTTTGACCTGGTACTTGATGAAACCTTGATTTCCATGCAACTTTTTCATTAAATGTTTTATTTACAAATACACTTTTTGGAGATGCTTTGATGACCATCATTGTGTAATTTCTATGCCATAATTATGTTTGTTTCTTTTAGAACTACTTTCTACCCCAAAATAATGTTCCTCACCTTTTATCTTTATAATGTGCTAAATTTATATGCAAGGTTTGGCAAGTCTGCTAAATCTGGTTTAATGCTAAAAACATAATTAGGAATCTCACTTGAATATCTTTGTTTGTTTTTTCAATACATTCGCTGCCTCTAATGGTATACAATTCAATTCAGTATTGTATTTGGCATACATTTACATGTTTATTGCCTAAACATGGTGAAATACAATGCAAAATATTTTAGAGAAGAGTGCGAACAAACCTATTTCATTCAGAGAATGAATACATATATTACAGAGGACTAGTTATAGTAGTACTTTCAATCATTGGCGTTTTATCACATTTCATCACCATTTTTATCACATTTCATCACCATTATCAATACTGTGTTCAAAGATCATTTATTTTTATGAAATTTCAGGAATAATATATAGATACTCTGATTACCATCGGTATTCAGTCAGCACACTTGCTTTCCATTGCCTCTTGTAACTGATTCATCTTCTCGTACAAATCATGCTATTCTGTCCTCTAGTCCAATCATCTTGCAAAACAATAGATAATGTTCAGTGTTTTCTAGCAAGTGCTGAGCTTTTGATAGGTAAAGCATTTCTGTAGGTAGATCTTTTGACAATTGACACTGAACTGTGAAAAAGCCGTCTTAATCAGCTAAGACTAGGACACGTTTGAAATAGTGCATTGCAAGCTAGCAAGTTATCAAGTCGCATGATGTTATAGTTCCTGATGAGTTGCTTTAATTCATACATTGTTTGCTTTTCATCGTAGCAGGTTTTAAATTGTTAGACTGTATTTTTGGTATGCTAGTTGATGTCGGCTTGACTTTTGACTTTTAGTGACTTGTTTCTTGCTAAGTTTTTTTCTTTCTAGAACTGACTTGTATGTACATGTAGGGTGAACACTCTCTTTAACCTTCCTTCCTTCTTACATGATGTTTGTTTATCATTGCAATTTATCAGCTGAGCAACTGGATATATTTCAATCAGATTGATTGAAATCTTCTTTTGACTATTGGTAATTGTTATCACTTATCACAATCATCAATATTTGCTTCAAATGACTGAATCACATAATTTAATCCACGATTCCTTCTCGCATATGCCTCCAATGCTTCATTCTCACTATCACTAGTGTCTTCGTCCACTAATCTCCTCCGTGAAGGGAGTACTCTTTGTTTTCGTTCAAAATTGTTCTGTTTTTGAATATATCATTCTGCATACTATCTGACCAGTTTGGCATCTCATCGTCTTAAACCAGCATGCAATATTTTACAAAAAGATCTTAACCAACTTAAATAATAGTATTCACTATAATAACTATACACTGCAAATTATTTTAAATGTGTTACTTTTAAAACAATACAACGATAACCCTATTACACAATATATTTTAAAATATTACCTTGAATATTATGTATTATAAAAAAAATGTATTTTTTTAGTAATCTAGTAATAATGATGATATAATATCACTTACCATTGAATTGCAGCTGTCCATTTTTGACTCAGTTTCTATAAGCCGTCATTTGCATAAACCACTGAGAGAGAGTTACAGTCATGTTTGCACCCAATTATTAGACTTGTGATGATTGTCGATCAAGATCTATATGACTTTTTTTCTAATCGCCATACTTTGTAAAATGCCACATTTAATCAGTTTTTAATGTATTTTTAGTATTAATATGTTAAAACACATTCCCCGGCCCCAATTAATGTGTAAACTGAAATCTTACAAATAGGTGGAGCTATTTGAACTAAACTACATTTAAATATTTTTCAGAAATACACATATTTATCAGATGCATCAAGGTGCTATTTGGCAAATAGAACCTTGATGCATGCGAACAATGCAAATAACACCTTTATGCATGGAGTTTGTGTAACATATGCAGATATGACTTTGATGAATTTCTTATTACATATGCTAATTGATGGAATATAATGCCAATTTTTTTTTCAAACAAGATATGACTATTTCCAATTGATTTATTACAAAAAGTCAAAATCGACCAAAAGTGCAGATAGCACCTTGATGCCCTTAGGGGTCGAAATAACGTGGCCGCGACGGAGGATCGAACCCACGACGATCTCGATCAGGAGTTCGGCGCTCTACCACTGGACCACGCACTCCACTGACGAGATTGATGATGAGTCTGGGGCTCTCAGGGACCCGGGGGACAACGGAGGCCCTGAGAGTTATCACGATTAGAATTGACCAAAAACGGCAATGACTATATCATCCGAACCTGCAGTGTTGCGAGGGAGGTTACGGTGGGTACTGTAGACCAACCCGCGTGTTGGGGGTTTCCCATGCAAGAGGTGCGGGATGCCCAAGGGCGGAATTCTGATAGATATAATTCTAGCTTGGGCCCAAGCCGCCGAGGAGCCGTCAGAGGGAGCACTCTTTTTGGCGAGTCTGGCGGAAAAGTCCTACTGGCTGAATAAAGAATTGTTCGTTTTGATAGACGAGGTGCTCTTCAAACAGAGCAAAGCGTCAGATGCTAAGGGTCTGGTGATGCCCTCTGAATTGAAGGCGCAGGCAACAGAGTGGAATCATGATATCCGATCCGCGGGGCACCATGGTGTGGCAAGAACCAAGGACAAACTGAAAGAAAAATGATGTTGGTATGGCCTGGCAGATGAGTGTTTAAGTATGTGACGTCATGCAGTGTGTGCAGTCAGAGTAAGAAGCTGGACCGATATGGTCGGTGTGCTCTCACTGAATACCAGGCGGGAGCCGCCCCTATGGAACGCGTCCATATTTACTTTATGGGACCGCTACCAAAAACATCCCGGGGAAATGAGAACATTCTTATGATGGTGGATCAATTCATCAAATGGGTGGAATGCATCCCTCTACCTTCGCAGACAGCGAAGGTTACTGCACGTGCAGCGGTGGACGAGTTCTTCTCTAGATTCTTCATTTTAACAGTAAACTTGGTTTAGCATCAAGGATAAAGACCGAGTTTATCAACTACCAGAATGTATTGGTATGTTTTATTTCTGGTCACTGATTGGCCAGTTATTTTGATGATGTTCTATCAAAATTATGACATAGAATACCTAGTCACAATAACAAAATTGGCTTCAGTGCAGCAGCAGCTGAAGCTTTTCACGCGCACACACCGCATAACTCACTTTTGAATTTCAAGTGTTTTGACACGAAGTAGTCCCAATTTGCACTCACGTGCAATTACGCGGAAATTGCAGTTGTCTTTAAAAAACGTTAGCTTAAGCCAATTTTGAATGCAAAAACAACACAGACAATGAATAAAGTCAGTTTATACGTTAAACATCCCCATAGAATTCGTTTTGACTACTGTTGGCATATTTTGCATAGCCTAAATCGTTGTTCAAATGTAAAGATCGGAAATTTTGAGTTTTTTGAAACTGCAAAATCGCCGATTTCTCAAAACGGTCACAAAAAAAGTGTAGTCACCAATTTGGCTTAAATTAAGTCAACCTTTAAACACTTTTTCCGCCTTTCCTTTAGCATGGTTACGGTAAAAATCAGCCGCTCTAGGCGCTTATTACAAATCGCAACTATACTGCAGGCCAAGTCGTATTGTGTTGATTTACGGTTGAATAAACTGTGGAAAATTGCAAGTGAATACTTCACAATTCCAGCAATGAGCAAAAAGACGGACCTATTCATGTGTTAACTATTGTTATGGTTGAATAATGGAACAAATATTTGTAGAACAGCTACTGTCAACTTGAGTACTCAATCCTGAGGTCATGTCATGTAGACCACATGAGTCACGTTCGCCTCGATTAGGGACAACGACAACTTTGGTGATCAGACATGAAGAAAAACAAGGATGAAAGGTATGTACAGAACTCGGTACTGACCCATAAATGTGTTTTATTTCGTGTATGTTCATGTTTAGTGTCTCCGTTAAAATTTAATAATAATATAGCACTGATGTATTATTTCTATGATGAGACCCTCCCAGTGGAGTCTATAAGACCCAATGTTCCAAAAAAATAGTTTGCTTTGTCCTCCAAAAATATTTTTCCATTTATTTGTATTATGTTCCCTTGTTCCCCAAAAGTATTACCAATAACAGACAATGTTCCATTTTTCCACAAAAATAAATGGCCTTGTCCCCAAACACCCTCTATGACCGCAGAGCAGAAATGCACCGTTTGCCACCTCCCCTTCACCCACCACACCCCTGGGCCCCTCCCCATCCACAGAATCGGTGCCCTTGCACTTCAACCCCCTCCCCACCCACAGAATCGGTGCCCTTGCACCCCCACTTCCCTTCCCCAAACACCCAACCTCAGTTTGCATATAGTACAGCAGTACTGTAAAGGATTAACACATCTACTGTACATATATAAAAACAACAATTGATTTTTCTTTCAGGGATCTATGCAGATGTTGCCACCTTCTGACAAGTGGCATCTCCAATTTCCAGCTCTGAGACTGAGCCTAGCCCTGGGTAAGCTAAAGCTATAAACTTTTAATATATTTGACCCATGTGATATAGGTTAATTAAGCTAATAATATGGCAATATTTCGAGCCAAATTCAAAAAATGTACCTAAGCTACTTGATCTATCTTACTAGCAAATGTTAACATTTGGAGCCGCCCCAAATTCGGGAATACATTTCTATGGTTCTTTAACGTGGTTTTTATAAATGAAGATTTTAATACGCTTGATAAGCTTGAGAAAGATTATATTTATTTGAGTGGCAGAACCCGATTTGTACAGATTTTTATATTATTCTCATTAAAGTAGCCATCCCGCCAACAGCAGTCAAATTTTATAAACATTATGTACACTGTTTCTTGATGACAAAGTATACACAGTATAAACGGCTTTAACCAGCCGGACCAAACCTCAGAACTGGAGTGTCGAATTAAGAGTAACCATCATTTTACGGATATTCAATCACGGGTATTCTAAGAACCTATTAATAAACCTATACTTTTAATCGGCACATATGCATTTTTATATGACCTGGACACCTGGATAGAGTTTCGATAAATGATTTTCTAGTGTAATTTTGTAGTTATTTGGCGGGATAGCTACAAAGAGGAGTGATAAGGGAGTCGGGTCAGGATACAAAAACACAATATTTTTGCCTAACTATAAGATAATAAGTATAATTGTCCCAGCCCATTGGATACTTTACTGTTGTTTTGTTTTTGTTGAGATATTGTGAAGTTCTATCACATAAAACAATGGATACAAGATGATACAACATGAAAGTTTCTCTGTGATGTTGTCAGTTTACAGCGATATTATTAAAGCCCGCCCCAGTTGAATTACAAATAATAGGACACTTTAAAGGGACACATGGCAATCTTGAAGATTTTGTCGAACATAAGTATCACAGTTTTAGTCCAGTATCAATTTCACTTTAAAACTGCTTGCATATAATTAAATAAAATTTAGATATTTCGTTATTCTACCATAGGTTTAAATAATTATGATTGGTGCAATAATATCAGCAATTAGTAATAATATATAAATTATACAGTTATACTATAATTATAGAGAATAATATACAGGCATTTCATATCTCATCCTTTCCGTCGATGTGTTCCCTTAGTCTTGTCCTTCGGATGGGGAGGTAAACCGGGCGGTCCCGTGTATCGGTCTATCCTCCGAGCACGTTAAGGAACAATAGGAATCTATGTTACTCACTACCTTTTTTTTCTAATTGCCTCAAAAAATGTCCAATGTACCAAGTATCTTATTTTAAATGCAAATATAAACAATAATAGTACGATATCTTCTGCAAACTGATTACTGGAGATCATGTATTCATGCATTTTGTGTAAAAGATATGCATTAGTATATTTTCAACTATGCATCTATGCATATATACTGTAGAAATGCACACTTAGGTATTTTATGTAAAATAATTGAACAAAAACAGGTGGGGATTGGATTTCAAACGACTGTGTCAAGCAAGGTTCCTATACATAGATAACTAGTTTTCGCTTATTTACTTTAGTTTGGTAGAGCGTATAGAAACCAATACATTCCTCTCAGATTCTGAAAATTTGGAAATTGCGTTCAGGCCACGGGGTCAAAATACCAGAGTACTGTTACTATATACAGAATCATATATTCCGCTCTATATATTAAGCTTATATAGTTGAAAGTACATTAATGTATATCTCTGGCTGTAGGAATGTTGGTATACATTAATGTATATCTCTGACTGTAGGAAGGTTGGTTTACATTAATGTATATATGTGGCTGTAGGAAGGTTTGTATACATTAATGTATATCTCTGGCTGTAGGAAGATTGGTATACATTAATGTATATCTTTGGCTGTATGAAGGTTGGTATACATTAATGTATATATGTAAATATCTGGCTGAAGGAAGGTTGGTATACATTAATGTATATATCTGGCTGTAGGAAGGTTGCTATACATTAATGTATATCGCTGACTGTAGGAAGGTTGGTATACATTAATGTATATCTCCGGCTGTAGGAAGGTTGGTATACATTAATGTATATCTCTGGCTGTAGGAAGGTTGGTATACATAAATGTATATCTATGGCTGTATGAAGGGTGGTATACATTAATGTATATCTTTGGCTGTAGGAAGGTTGGTATACATTAATGTATATCTCTGGCTGTAGGAAGGTTCGTATACATTAATGTATATCTCTGGCTGTAGAAAGGTTGGTATACATTAATGTATATCTCTGGCTGTAGGAAGGTTGGTATACATTAATGTATATCTCCGGCTGTAGGAAGGTTGATATACATTAATGTAATCTCTTGCTGTAGGAAGGTTGGTATACATTAAATGTATATCTCTGGCTGTAGGAAGGTTGGTATACATTAATGTACATCTTTGGCTGTAGGAAGGTTGGTATACATTAAGGTATTTGGTATACATAAATGTATATCTCTGGCTGTAGGAAGGTTGGTATACACTATTGTATACATCTGTTGGTATACATAGGAAGGTTGGTATATATTAATGTACATCTCTGATTGTAGGAAGGATGGTATACATTGATGTATATCTCTGGCTGTAGGAAGGTTGGTATACATTTGAAGGAAGACACACTGTAGTATTAGTAGGATGATTCATAATATACCTGATTGTGTATAATAGCGGTAGAGATATATATCACACGTCCCGAATAATGTACGTGAAGATAACAGCATAATCGTTATACTCAAACTATGAGGCAGTTACCAACGTGGTGTTTAAAATAACCCGCATTGTAATGTGTAGTGTATGGATGGACATGCGTATATACTGTAGTATAGCTAAATAATTCGGTGTGTAAGTGCGTTACTACTGTCGCGCCGCAGGCGCATTGCTAGCTTTTATGGCGATATCGGTAGAGAGCCCGCTTCGCATGCAATCGTAGGCATTCCGAGTTCAAACCCCGCTGTGTTTTCTAATGTTTAAGGTCATATATGACGGGTGGGGGGTGTGGGGTGGTTGTTGTGGTAGAGGCAGACCTCCCCATGATTCCTAGGTAGAACGAGTACTGTATAAATCCGTAAAAAATCGAAACTTTCTGAGAAGCTTAGGTCCAGTGAGATTCGAACCCGCATCGATGAGAGGCGAAAGGTTTATAACAGAATACCTGAGAGAAATCTTTTCAAATGTCAGGTATGTGATAACGGGTTTACGCAATCATCACCTTTAGGAGAATGTATACAACGCAATACCTGAAGGAATTATTCGACTGTCAGATAATATATGATAACGTGTTTACGCAATCATCACATCTCACACTACACATGCGTATACATACTGAAGGTGAAATGATTCAGACGACGTGTGTTTGACATTACAGTTACAGTTGATTTACTGATATGATCGTGGTAACTTTTGCTGCATTTGTTTCATTGATTAATTACATCTAGTTATTACCGAGTATTTGATCATACACTGATACACGTTCATAACTAATTATATTTGACTTTGTACCTATCGTATGATAAGGATCATACGGTGCTTCGGTATTCTCCGTGCGACAACGGAACAACCTCGTCGATTTCCGTTACCCGGCATTTTCAACAGTTACGTAAATCGATTCATCAATCCCTATTGCGTACCGAAATGTTTCCCAACCGAGTGATGCTGTCGGTCTTACTTTGCATACGATATTGATGTCATGGCTTTATTACACGTCCACACATTAAATTAGATGATATATGGACCTATAATAATCCAAAATAAAGTCAACAATTGCAAAAGCCACAATTGAGTCTGTTCATGAGAGGTAATGAATGAAGCAACACCCCAAACGCCCCCTAGCTCCGACTTAAGCGGAGCATACTGGTACGGTTTCAGATAATCACGGTGACAAAACGTATACTATTTGATGGTTATTGAGAACAAAGTATACTACTTTACACATGGTACAACACACTGAACTGTTAAATATCTACATACTATGCACAGTGTATACAGCCGTACATGTAAACACAATCGAACACCATATATCATTATGTATTCCTAATGTGTGATACTAGTTTTAAAATTATATAAAATACATTGCTGGATTTTACTTTTGAAAGTTTGATTGTCCCGAGATTTGTTTAGACTAGCCCCACGACGGACATCCATATATGAAAGAGAGACTAGCCCGGATCCAGACTGGACTAGTCCCGGGTGTCGGGCTATCCTATTCTTGCAACATTGAAGCCAAAACACAAAAGCATATGTCAGGTCATTCACATTGTACTACTGCTGGTAGGACACGCTGCTATCGGCGAGATTGGTGAAGTTCTATATCTGTATGGCTTCTGGTGTCTGAGACTTGAATGTAAACACATGAATGTAATTAACGAAGTTCGAGAAGTAGGTCAAGGCCATTCAGTGACCTACCCTTGGTAGGAATATACTGCTGTCATGGATATGTAAGCGTGTGTGAAGTTTGAACGCTTTATAGTTTCTGGGAAGTGGAGTTGTAAAACTTAAATGAAAACGAAATTGCCAACAATTTATTACAAAACAACAATTAACAAAAGCGCCACCTAACGCTTTCTAAAGTTTTATGCTAAAGGCATTTCCTAGGCGATAGGTCAATGTTACCCTTACCGTTGTCCTTTTAACAGAAAAAATCTGATAGAGGATGTTGTTTAATCAAGAGCACTATTTGTATACATTTTCAAAACTGTAGATCAAATATTCGTGAATAACAGCTGGGAAGGAATTTGTCATGATCAGGTCACAGTGACCTTGACATCTGACCTACTAAACTATAACTTAATAGAGGTTGTTGTTTTAACTTGGGTCCTATTTCTTCAATAACTGTAGGTCTAATAGTTACACATTTCAGAGAGGATTCAGTCATTGTCAGTTCAATGTGACCTTGACGTCCTACTGAACCCAAAAGTAATAGGCTTCCACCTCTAACCAAGGAAAATGCACCTATGAAGTTTAATAAGTGTGGGTATCATATTTCCGGGATTGTCATTTGCAATGTGTATGTCCATATGAAGACATGTGTGACCTTTACCTTTGACCAACTAAGCCTAAAAGTGATAGGGTCCCTCCTCTCACCAAGGGCAATGTATCTACAAAGTTTCATTAGTGTGGGTATTTTAATCCTGGATTTATCACTTTAAATATGAACTGGTGACCTTGACTTTTGACCTAGTGACCCCAAAAGCACATACGAAGTGGGGGTGTTATGGTCTTGATGTTATCGCGCAGATTGCATATCACAACATGCGCAGAATGCATATTACAACAAAGGTCATAGCGACCTTGACCAATGACCTGCTAACTCCAATGAAATACAATATTTTCTCTTACCAAGGGCAATGTACTCATGAAGTGTCTTGAGTGTAGGTGTTATGGTGGTTTTGAAATTATCCCACAAAATGTATTATTTCCATATAATGTCACGGTGACCTTGACCTTTGACCAAATGACCCAAAATCAATAGGTTCCTCCTCTCACCAAAGTCAATACACCTATCAAATTGTTCAGTGTTGGTGTTATAGTTTCGAAGTTATCGCGAAGAATGTCTATTTCCATATAAGGTCATGGTCACGTTGACCTTTGTCCCACTGAACCATAATCAATAGAGTTCCTCCTCTCACCAAAGGCAATGCACCTATGAAGTTTCATGAAGTGTTGGTTTGTTTCATAAGTGTTGGTTTTACGGTTTCGAAGGTATCAGATGGAATGCCTATTTCCATGTAGGGTCAGGATGGCCTTGACCTTTGACCTCCTACTTTCACAAAGGGCAATGTACATAATTATGAAGTTTTATGAGGGCAGGTGTTAGGATTTTGAATTGATTGTGCGGAATGCATGATTCCATATAAGGTCTCTGTGACTTTCACATTTGACCTACTGGTCCCAAAAACAATATGGTACCTCCTCTCAACTAGGGCAATGTACCTATGCAGTTGTATGAGTAGGTGTTACGGTTTTGAACTTATTGTATGGAATGCATATTTCAATATAAGGTCAGTATGACCTTGACCTTTGACCTACTGAGCCCAAAAGAAATTGGATGCCTGCTTTTAACAAGGCCGATGAGCCTTTGAAGTTTTATGAGTGTAGATGTTACGGTTTTGAAGTTACCATGTGGAATTCATAAAAGGTCATTAACCTTGACATTTGACCCCAAAAAGCAATAGGGTTCCTGCTTTCAACAATGGTGATTAACCTATGAACCGCGGGTTGGCTGGCGGACGGACGAACGGACGAACGGACAGACAGGCAGACAACCCCATACCATAATACGTCCCGTTTTTTAAACGGGCGTATAAAAAATAAAATGTATTTATACAAAACAACAATTCAAAAGTACAAACAAATAATTATTAAAAAGTACCTAAAATCGGAAGAAAAAAACAGAAAACATGAACTGGAAATACATTCATAACACTTTAGTTTACAGTATAAATGAACCCCAAAAAACACCTCAAGGAGCATTTTGTTTGTATTGCCTATATACAATTGTATGATAACGTCGTATGTTTGTATGATGACGTCGATGACGTCATATGCTGGCCCTGTTTTCTCTGTAAGGCACCGTACAACGGAACTACCGCGTCGATTGTCGTAATTTGGTATTTGTGATGGTTACGAAAATCGACGAGGCAATTCTGGCACACACCATGCTAAACGGAAAAGACCGAAATTCATTTGCATAAATATGTATTACACTAGTGTATTAAGATAAATATATCATGGCTTTATACCACTCCGACGTCGCAAGTTATTCGATAAATGTGTCTAAAGAAGTAATTAAACTAACACTCGTTTGGAATATGAAGTTATTTACAATATTATTAATATTAAATACTGTTGTATATCTGTGTTTCGTCACTTGTTAGCTTGCATTAGCATATATAACATACTGAATAATCAAACAGGAATTCCAAACCGAGTACGCGTCATTCATTCCAGATGGAAGGTCACGAAACTGGCTGCATAACATACTGAATAATCAAACAGGTATTCCACACCGAGAACGTGTCATTCATTCCAGATGGAAGGTCACGAGACTGGCTGGATAACATACTGAATAATCAAACAGGTATTCCACACCGAGTACGTGTCATTCATTCCTGATGGAAGCTCAAGAGACTGGCTGCATAACATACGTCAAGCATGTTACCTTTTAAATTATCGGCATATAAACTACCACATCAGTATTAATCCTCTCCAAGTATGATATATACATCCGGATTTAAACTAAAGACATAGTATGTTTCCAACACTGTGTATATCAGTCATAAGAATTGGAGTTTCTGAACCAGCCGGGATTTCACTTTGAGTATGTTACACTTTCCGACATCTCACGTACCAACCTAGTCCAACAAGTGACTATACTATCACTTGTATCGGGTTGTATATACAAAAAGTATGGCTGGTTCCCACACAGGGTATGTTACATGTATCGGGATGACAGTTCAATCAAATAGTTTTGTCATTTATGTATGAACAATGGACATTGTACGTCTACTCCACGGGAGTTATATATGTTGTAAAGGTTACTTCATCTCAAAGAATATTGCGGGTATATGAAATCAGTTAACTGGACAAATACTTTGATCCACAGACTACTCTTACGTTACCTCTCCTTCAATAGTTTTCGCGGATATTTTAAAGATCAGTATGTTAAATACTTTGCCATTCACACACGTCTTTAATATATGTATAGTACTGATGGTCTATATGATACACTTGACCTTAGTGGTTGTTCATATACACGGATGCACACAAGTCTTTAAAGATGCCGCGAATGACTAAATTCTGACTAAATTCGGTAATGCGCTAGTTTCAAGTATCTGGTGTCTCGTATGTATGCATACGCATGTGTTTGTAAAGCTTGCTAGACATGGCAAATCGTTTACTGCATACGTTACACTTATATGGTGTCTCGCCAGTATGTACGCGCAGATGACTTTTAAGCTTATAAGCTGCACTTATATGGTGTCTCACCTGTATGTATGCGCATATGAATGTTACGATGGCCACACATGGTATATCCTTTACTGCACACACTACACTAATATGGTTTCTCACCTGTATGATATGCGCATATGAATGTTTAGATGGCCTGACACAGTAAATCCTTTACAGCAAATGCTACACTTAGGTTTCCCACCTGTATGTATGTGCATATGACCGTTAAGATCGTCTGACTGGGTGAATCCTTTACCGTAAACGCTACAGTTTTATGGTTTCTCACCTGTATGGTATGCGCATATGAATGTTTAGATGGCCTGACACAGTAAATCCTTTACTGTAAATGCTGCACATAGGTTTCTCACTTGTATGTATGTGCATATGACTGATAAGATCGCCTGACTTGGTGAATCCTTTACTGCACACGCTACAGTTATACGGTTGTTCACCTGTATGTATAAGATGTGACTGTTAAGATTGCCTGACTCGGCAAATCCTTTACTGCACACGCTACAACTATATGGTTTTTCATCTGTATGTATGCGCATATGCCTGTTACGATCGCCTGACGTGATAAATCCTTTACTGCTAACGCTCTAGTTATACGGTTGTTTACCTGTATGTATAAGCATGTGACTGTTAAGATGGTCTGACTTGGCAAATCCTTAACTGCACACGCTACACGTATATGGTTTCTCACCTGTATGTATGCGCATATGCCTCTTAAGACCGCCTGACGTGGTAAATCCTGTACTGCACACGCTACAGTTTTACGGTTTTTCACCTGTATGTATAAGCATGTGACTGTTAAGATTGCCTGACTCGGCAAATCCTTTACTGCACACGCTACAAGTATATGGTTTCTCACCTGTATGTATGCGTATATGACTTTTAAAACTGCCTGACCTGATAAACCCTTTACTGCACACGCTACAGTTATACGGTTTTTCACCTGTATGTATAAGCATATGACTGTTAAGATTGTCTGAGTGGGTAAATCCTTTACTGCACAAGTTACAGTTATATGGTTTCTCACCTGTATGTATGCGCATATGCCTGTTAAGATTGCCTGACGTGGTAAATCCTTTACTGCACACGCTACAGTTATACGGTTTTTCACCTGTATGTATAAGCATATGACTGTTAAGATTGTTTGAGTGGGTAAATCCTTTACTGCACATGTTACAGTTATATGGTTTCTCACCTGTATGTATGCGCATATGCCTGTTAAGACTGCCTGACGTGATCAATCCTTTACTGCACACGCTACATTTATACGGTTTTTCACCTGTATGTATGCGCATATGTATGTTAAGATCGCCTGACTGGGTGAATCCTTTACTGCACACGCTACACTTATACGGTTTTTCACCTGTATGTATAAGCTTATGACTGTTCAGACTGCCTGACTGGGTGAATCCTTTACTACACACGCTACACTTATACAGGTTTTCACCTGTATGTATGCGCATATGACTGTTAAGACTGCCTGACCTAGTAAATCCTTTACTGCACACGCTACACTTATAAGGTGTATGACCTGTATGTATGCGCATATGACTGTTAAGAATGCCTGACTTGGTAAATCCTTTACTGCACATCGTGCACTGGAACGTCAACTGTCCTATATCCATGTTCTTTGCCTACTGTTTTGTTGTCGAAATGCGGTTTCTGAAACAAAATAATATGCATACTCAAATGATATTATGTAATAGTTCAGTTGAACGCGTATGACATAATTAATATCGTCTGCGTGTAACAAGCACATCGATGGAACCGATGGATACTTTGTTTGAAGTTACATGAAGTTCTATCAGTTGACATAAAGTATACAGTTAAAACTGTACAGAATAAAAAAAGTATTTAGATCTTCTCATAGGGAGTTCAAAAGCCATAACATACAGTTGGGTACCCATTAAAACATTATATCGGGACCCACCGCACGGACATACAGACAGACGTACAGACAGACGGAGACAGACAGACAGATTTCTCATTTCCCTCCATCATTGTTTGAAGTTTCAATGCAATCCCATTAGTAGTTTTCGAGTTATGCTCCATCTATCACTGTGTGAAGTGTGAAATTTTATTGCGATCCCAGTCATTTTCTTTTTTTAGTTATGCCCCGAACACAAATTGTAATTATGAGAATATAATTACAAAGGGTAATAGTTATAGTTCTTGTTTTCTGCACTTCCACTCATTGCCCTCCATCACTGTGTGAAGTTCAGACTTGCCAAAACTGTTTAACACAAAATCCGGAGATTTTTCAAATTTACGATTTAAATCAAACATTTTTAAATAGAAATTTGGAGCGTGCAACTTGATTTTCGCACTTATTTTTTTAATAGGCAAACTTTATTTTCACACATTTTTATTTAAAGCACAAATTTAAATTACAAAAAATAATAGATTAGCATACTTCAACAAAAATAGTTTTAAGGGAGGACTGCATAATTCGATTACAAAGCCTTAAATTTCTGCCACAACTGTTTTTTCATGAAGTTCACTTACCTTATTACACATATGCCAGCTAAATGCAAAACTCTAAAACAAATTATAGTCATCGTAGCTGTTATAGTGATACACCATCTAAGGATTTGCTAGTTCCTCACAATTGCTTTTTCAATTAGCTTGACAAATTAAAGAAGCCACAGATATGCACATGTCGTTATGTCACTGAAGCAACTAATGATATCCTTAGGTGTTAATCTTATATTCAGGCAGTGCTTACACGGACGACCCCCATTAATTCGACACTTGTAAATACTCTCTGACTAGGGAGCGTAACAGGACAAATTCGGGAAATAGCTGATACACTGTGAACATATAGCTGTTATATCATGAACATTTTGTTTTGATGGAAAATCCGGAGACTGTACACTTAAATTCGGAGATATGGAAAGCGACTGAAAAATTCGGAGATTTGGCAGGCCTGGTAGTAGTTTCTGGGTTATGCTCCGGACAAAAATTATAAGTATAAACTTACAAAGTGCATGACTCTATTTTATTTTGAATGAAGATAGTGCTATGAGTCCCAAGTATCATTAAGTAAAGTTTCACTGCAGTACCAAAAGTAGTTTATGGGTTATGCTCCGCTCCGGACAATAATTATACGTATAACATTACACAGGGTATTAACTCTTATGCTGGTTATGCAAAGCACTTCCTCGCCCATGACCCGAGCAAGTAATCTAAAATGTTCTGACGATATCACAACAGTTGAACACACATTTGTCTCTAAGTTCATAGCTGTAAAGACACTGAGTGGAAACCATCTTCAAATTTATAGAAACAGTTATGTTAGACCTTAAACGAAAATTAACTTAGTGAACTAAAGCCATGGTTCTATGTAAAGTATTTGAGCTTGACCAAAGCAACCTTGGAGAGAAATGGTATCAAAGGATCTTGGAATCCACCTTTAATCCAAGATGTTTTTACCTAAGATTAGTTTCTTTTTCATATAATAGAGACACTAGAAACCTTGACCAGAGTAACCTGTAACGCAATATCAAGCCTCATATTCATTTGTTTAGAAATATGTCTGACATATCCTCTTCTTACATTTCTATCACTATATATTGTTTTTTCTATCTATAGTAACGCTAACACTGACCTTGACCAAATGAAATGATAATCGTCAAAAACGTCGTTATACAATGGGAAATTTAGCCATGACATTAAAATTATATTTAAGATGTTATAGTAAGAACAGAAGTTACAAATGGTCGTACTGTCTCAATATTCCAGAATTAACAAGAAACAGCTTGTTTGTTTGTATGGTGTTTTACATGTAAATAAATACTGAAAAGTGGATCCCTTGGAAGCAACAAACAAACAAGAGATAAAAGTAGCAGACTCGGTTTTATTGAGTCTGTTCAAGGTTTTATATGACGGCCGACTTTTTTTTCGTGATGGAGGCGACCACCTACTTTTCCTGGGTAGAACCAGTACTGTACACCTCCCGCCTTCCGTAAGAATCGATACTTCCTCATTTACAAGTCGAGCTCCCAGTGAGATTCGAACCCGCAGCAGTGCGAGGCGTAGGATTACAACGTAACGTCGTTAACCATTTGGCAACGGAGACGCATTTAAACAGATTTGTAAGGTTAGCCTCTACTCTACTGACATATACTCAGTAGGTTTCAAAACGTAACAGGTTTGATCTTCGATTATTTTCAGTCCGCTGCTATTTTGTTTTGCAAATCTAGATTGTATTTTAAGTTAGTACACATGTCTATTTGTCCTAACGGTTAACATGGCAATAAATAGTTGCGTAAGATTTGATCTGCTTCTTTCAGTTAAAACACATTTTGCACGAGGAATTTTAACATCTCTAAAAATTCAAATGTACCGATTGTACTACGAAATAACAATGCATTACTTGTAACACACCACGTGCTATAGTTGGAAGTGTGAAGAGAAATATAATAAATACGGAAAATGACATCCTTTGGAAGCAACAAATGCGAACACGAGATAAAAGTAGCAGACTCGGTTTTATTGAGTCTGTTCATGAGAGGTATAAACTTCATAGTCACATAAATAGCGTTACAAATACAGACACTCGACTATGTCTTGTCTTTATTTTGAATTCGTGCTTTCACCAGCTCATGACGAATTTGGGTATTTACGTAATCACATGAATGCAGGACACCAAATCCCAGGACTGGAACACTCGACGTTCTGATTAAGTCAGACGTACCATCACTGAGCTATATAGCTTCTTGTTTAGTACTGAGTATCCATCACAATGGAAAATAACTTTCATGTACAACGCGCCTCAAGATGTATTATAATTATAGTTCATCATGTCGCACATGTAAATTAACATTGTGTCGTTTAAAACAATACCGTATCAAAATCGAACTCGGATTCATTCGCAAGACAACTTCCTTTTGTTGTGTAATGCCTACTTAGTGTTAGCAATCTTATACATTATCGACAAATATCGGTAGTGTAGTGGTTATTACCCCCACCAGTGCCTTTTTTAAGAGTAATGTGGGACCGAACTTTCCCCTCCTCAAAAAGTATGTTTTTTCCCCTTTTGTGAGAAAATTCCTCTCAAAAAACATTATTTTGTTTCTTAGTTGACATGCATGTTCTTTATGTGAATTTAATATTAAATGAAAGATTGAGACTTAATACATAAAAAAACACACTATATTTCTTCTTTAACATTGTTAAAATTCCCCCTTTTTCCAATTCACGTCTAATTTCCCCCCTCTAAAGGGCCCCGGTCTCCTTTCCCAAAAAGTTAAAAAAAGACACTGACCACTGACCTGTTCTTTACCAACATGCGTGGGTAATGAAGCACTTGCGCGTAAGGACAATTTTACTCAAAGATGTTTACACTCTGATCTTGCGTCCACTTTAAATCAACTAGATACAACCAATAAGGCTTTTGGAAATAAGGTAGTAATCTAGAACACTAATGTAACCCGTTTGACTTAACTACGTATACTCTCCAATCCCTCTGTTTTTACCAAACCGTACATTTACACTATACAAAAATAGGTTTTACAAAATTCAAGTAACTCTTTTCCAAGTTTGTTATTTTCTTCGCCACATGATGATCTTTTCATACCAATATCTCCATTTAGTATATCTTCATATTCAATCTTAATATAGTATATACATATTTAAATCTATTTCTAAATCAATGTTATGCATTAACTGGTCAAAACTATTCTTTCTTCCATTACAATAATCTAATATCATGAATATCAGGAGTGTAACAAATGTTTAAACTACGGATATGCTTTTTGTATTGATTAGTACAGCAAAAAGAGTTATTCGATCAATCTCAAATGTTTACTTGCAATGCTGTATACTTTAATACTTGTAATGAAAAACTTATATCATTTATTGAGATGTATTAAATTGGAAATCCAAACGTTATCAAATAATACTTAAAAAAAGAAAACAATGAGGAAAATCAGAAAAAAATAAATTGTTTTGGCGTAATACGAATAACATTTTAAGTCAATGTATCCCGGCTTATCACATGAGAATAAACAAATATGGCTCTGTTTCTTTCTGATAATGCTAGAAGATGTGAAAAAAACAGTGTTTTTACTTCCCATAAATATGTTAATTTCAAAACACTGTGTTATGTTAACGTGAAACACCTTAGTATTTGTGTAAACTAGAATATGTCCCGCTAAGTTTGTGATTGAAAGTAAAGGTTGAAAGTTATGTTTAATTTTGACCTCCAATGTCACATTTTTGCCTCATTTTTTAACATGCCCCATTGATGTATGTTAACTGATGCAAGATCATCACCATTAAACAATAATTGAGACGTAATTCCGGAGATCAAGAGCTTGTATACAAGTGTAGACAAATATGAAATATTGAATTAAGACTAAGAATTAAGCAATTCGTATTTAACTGTATTATTACATGACAATCGCATACATGTTCTGCCGGAATGGAGAGAACTGTAACTTATGTTGTAACAACTTGTAGTTCACTCCATGTACGCATATTGCACAATATATACAATGACACTGTCAATGAACTATTATTACACTATTATTACACTTATAGTTAATGAGATATAATAAGAAGTTTATACCTTGGCGTTGAATATATGCGTATATTGTTTGATACGATAAATATTCCAATTCACCAAAACTACCATCAGTTATCTCTTGTTAAAAAATATATAACAAACAGGAGTATCGACAATATCAATTTGTAAATGGAGAAATGTATACTAAAGGGAGGTAACTACACTATTTAAGGTGTTCACGTATAATGTATAACTAAGGGAGGTAACTGCACTGACGCGTTTATATTATGACCATAAACTAGCATTTTGCATTGCGTTCAATGGGCTGATTTTCATGTCTGACACCGTTCACGTTATGTATAACTACTGGAGGTAACTACACTAGTTAACGTGTTCACGCATATGTATAACTAAGGGAGGTAACTGCACTGGCGCGTTTATATATATTATGACCATAAACTAATAGTATTAACTGCACTGTAATGACTTGAGTTGAATTAGGTTTTACGGCACACCGAAACAATAAGGTTATATGTCACCAACAGGAGTGTACATTCCAGGACACCCCTTTCATTAACATTGAGATAAAACTATGCGGAATGGACCTAGAACCTTCTCATCTGCAAAACTGCGGCTTTGTGCATATTCTGTTGTTATCACATCATTTTTCGATGGAGCCAATATCATTCTTTTCAGCTAGCATTCAAGTATATTTTATTAATTGTAAAAGACCATGACACTATTGACTGTGTTTAGCTGCGATAGCTTTCTTACATTACTGTCCGCCTTAATCGTAAGAATTAACCCAAAAACATAAAATATTACTAACTTGAGTTACTTGATGATTGCATACTATTTTCACACAATTTCGTAGAATTCATTTAAATACAAATGGGTTTGTTGCACAAAAATAAATTCAAGCTATTTGGTGTGCAGATGTTTACAGTTGTGTTTCATTATCCTGAAGTACAAGATATTTGCTAACGAAACAGAAGTTTTGGAGAAAAAAACAACATGTATTAGTAGGAAATACTTTCTTTTTTTTTCGAAATGTCTCCTTTTACCAATAAAATCTTACTTTTTCTCCTTGGGCTATACAAGGCAGTACACAGTCACTTAATAACATGTATTCCAATATTTTATCGAATAACAAATATACTTACCTTCAGATATCTCAAAAACATGACATCGACGTATTATTGTTTAAGGTGAATTATGTTTGGAAAAGGAAGTTCAAACAACGTACCAAATTTAAAGTTGTTCGGTTTATACTGTTTCCTATATGGCCAAGCTGTCAGGTGTTTATTCGAATCAAAGATATCTATATGAACAGTAATTTTATTGGAATTTTTATTTTATGTTTAATGGAATTTTATTTAAATGTAAAACGTCATAGAATTGCCATCATGTATAAAGACGTACACGTATAAAGACGACCACTTCACGTTGGACGTAATACTCTTAGTGAACGTTTGACACAGAATACTGACTTTTAACTGAAGCACTGGAGGTTTTTGAATGTTTCCTTAACTACCTATATGCATGTATATATCAAACTACGAACCTTAACTAACCCCAGGTGTAAGCTATATATGCACAGAGAGAACACATTCCAGTGCTATGCGATTTTGATGTCTAGGTAATCCTTGCAAAAATTACTGGTGCAACATCTACTTGATCCTAACCAAGATTCATTTCGATGCCATGTCAAAGATGGCCGCCAGTGGCCATCTTTGTTTACATAAAGTTATTTAGGAAACACTTGTGGCCACTACTCCTCTGCAATTACTTGACGGATTTTCATGAAACTTCAAAGGAAGGTTGCTCTTGATGTCTAGTTCATTCTAGCAACATTGCAGGTCGTACGGAAATTCGAGATGGCCGCCATGGCTAAAAATAGATTTTTAAAAAACAAATCTGTAGCAACTACTTGTGAAAATATAAGTTATACTGATATGGGACTTTTTCTAAAATGATCAGCATTACATGATGTTGGTCCTTGTTGAACATTATTTTGATTCGACATTAAACATGGCTGCCAGTGGTCATCTTTGTTTACATAGAGTTATATAGTAAAAACTTGTAGAGATTACTCCTCCGAAACTACTTGACAGATTTTCATGAAACCTCACAGGAATGCTGTTCTAGCTATCAAAACCTATCAGTAGAACTTCAAGGCCAATGACCTCTTGTTTATAAAAAGCACATGATCTTCCGATCTTAATGTTACTATTGTGCCATGACGGTTGTGTTAAAAATCTTTCCATGACAATGATTTTTTAACATCAAGTAAGATGTTAAGACTTGTGTAAACATCCTTCCAGAAAGGATTGCCTATTTCTTGCAAGTTTTTCTTTACATAATCATTACCGAACAATACCATATTGGTGGTGAATGGGTTAATATGTTTATGGATTATCATACATTTTTTATTCCCAATGAAAGGTCTTCTAATCCACATTAATTTCCGAGAATATATGAACTGTTTAATATTAATCATTGTAAGTCCATCATAATCATAATGTTGAGTTACAACATATCTCTTTATTTTGTCTGGGTGGTTATTCCAGAGGAAATTAAAACACTTATTTTTGCAACAGTGTGACCGGGTCCTCAGGTGGATTTGCCACGGTTAGTAGTTAGTACAGTAGTCTATGTATTACCCTTCTTCTTCAAATGCATATAATAGTTTTCAATTGCATATGCATACTTCTACACCGTACGACATGGGGAAGCAAAATACTCCATGTCCACCGCCGTATGCATGTCATCTTCGGGATGGTTAAAATTGTGTACTATTGATTTTATGAATATTGAGTTCTGCTCAACCCGGGGCTAGAGTGCGTGAGCGGTAGCTAGCATAATTCACTACCGCTTATGAACAGTCTCAAACAAACCGAGGCTGCAATATGTCGTAAGTGTCGTGCTCGGCCGTTTCCAAAGGTCCATTATCATACCCGTTTTTATTGTTATTTGTGTGGGTGGGGTAATTCAAACTCTGTTAAACTTCGTTAAATAGACATAAATTGCAATTGAAAAGCATTGAAATAGACATCTAATTGGATTTTGTGGGTTTGCATGTATTAACTATAGCGTCGTGTCTGTATTATATGTGAAATACAAATTCAACATGTCTTCATAATACGTACTGAATAATGCATACATCCAACAATGGACTTATAAAAAGCGACTGAGGACTTTGGAATGTGTGCAATATGAATATATCAGAAAATTAAAATAATAGTGATGTTTCAATTATTTTGAGGAAGACTTACACTTCCGGTTCTATGCGTGTATCCTCAGGCTTGATGAACTTACATATGCAAGCAAAGGCATGAACGTTGCAAAGTACATACTATTAAAACAATCCCTAATTCATAATATTATAATTAAATCATTGTAGAAAAGTTGTGAATTACTGATTCTTTCAATTTGATTTATATAATGTAAAAACATATTTATTAATCTTTATGAATAAAAAATGTGTCAATTGTGGGTGGGGTAATTTGACTTAGAAATTTTAAGCGAAATAATGATTTTAAGCAGAATGCAATGCTGAAATAAAGCTTATTCATTCGGTATTAAACTAATATGAATTATAAACTTAATTGCATATTTCAAAAGTATATTAACAATTATCAAAAAATATAAATGTTCAAAAATGGACATTCAACATTTGATGCCATGGCTACAATGATACACCTGTTATTGTTCGAATTTATATAGTGTAAGCTACCCGTTCCAGACTGCTATCATAGACAAATGTCATCTACAGACATTGCTATAATTTCTTAAAAATAATGGCATAATTTGCCACCTGAGTTGGTAGCAATATCGAAAAATGTGGGTCCTGGCTCAAGGCCTAAACGTCGTGACGTCAAATTGCGCGAACGTCTCAACGACGTTGGTGCTCCATTCAGTTCTGTAAAATATCGTTTTTTTGCCTTAAAAAAGGTGCTCGATGAAATAAATGAGTTATTGGGTTTGTAACTGACACCCTACAATATGTGGGGTCAGTCAGATATACCGAATATTATTCACACATATTTGCACATAGGATTTTTCTAGGGTATTGTAGGCATATAGTATGTCTATGATTAGGTTGTATTAACTGTAAGAATATGTATGGATTACTGTGTTTTTTTTGGAATACAATTTAATACAAAACATTTTCTAGAAATTACCATATAATGGGGAAAAAAGGTTGAGAAGTAGACAATAGTCTTTTACTCTGTCGATTGTTGTGGTGTCCCTGCATTTTGGAGTATTCCATTGAGGTTTAGTAAAATCAAATAAGTCTATATAGGCCTATTTTACCAATGTTTATATATCGGCTCCACATGGCTTCAAATCGTGCAACTTTTACATTTGTATATGCTATCCAATTAATAGCTATTTTCGTGAAGTTATGGAAATTATAGTAAAAGTAAACTTTAATGTGACACAAAGTATCAATAAACTAGATATATGTCTGTCTTTCCGTCCGTCCTTTCGCATGTTTGTCTGTCGGTCCGTTGATCTGTCAGTCCGTTCCTCTGTCAGTCTGACTTACTGACTGGCTTTCGAAATGTCCTACTTGAAGAAGCGGTGGGAAAAGAATGACTACAGAAAAAATACGGTGGCGGTGACCGGGATAAGGTGCAAATCTAACCTTCGACCTCTTGATTTGCAAGTAAGTTTCAATGTTCAACATAAGATTATGACCCTGACCTGGATGGTGTACGAACACATCATTTCGTTTAATGGTGAATTATTAGTTTAACTCGAGATACATTTTATAAGTTAAGGCCAAACTTGAATAGTTCCGCTAATATTGATTAAAACCCTAACCACTATTTTCGTGACATATATTACCTTTAGGAATATGATGTCGGGCCCGGTAGCGCAGTTGGTAGCGCGTTGATTGTGAATCCGGAGGTCCCGGGTTCGATCATATCTCCGTCCGATATTCGGCACCTCTTTTCATCGCCCGTTGTCGGTGTATCAAAGAAGTTTGCATAAGCATATGTGTCTACGGTTTCCAACTTCCTTGGCAGAGTTGTCTTTTCTTAAATGTCAAAATAGCCTCCAGGCATTTAGACTGCTAAACAGCCGTCAATTTAAATTGACTTCTTGAGTGCAACGGTACATGCGCAGTGAAGCAGTCTATCGGGCATTTAGACCAAGGCAGTCCTACAACCCAGACAGTTTCCAGACGTGAAAAGTTTGACCACAGCGGGTCTCAAACTCATGTTTGTGATGGGAAAGTTATTACAAACCAACGGTGGTCATAAACTTTCTTAACAAAAGTCGCCAAAAAGCCCGAACGCATTTGTGACATTTGCAAAATGGGAAGAATGCGACCGTATTTTTCACACATGTATTTCTATACATCTTATACATGTAATGTATGAAGAATTCGTTCTGTTAAAAATGAGGTCCAACAAAGCATGTATAATGTATAAACTAATACACGTATGTATAATGTATAAACTAAAAAACATATGTATAATGTAAACTACTAATTAACTAATATTGTACCAATAAAAGCTCAGACAAGTTTGAATATCAGTGATTGTGTGACTCACACCAATTCATTTAACCACAAGCCACCTCTCCCATCCTTCCCCACGTTTTATTTTATGAAGTTATATCGGTCAGTGAAGAAACCCTGTAAACTAATTGAATAACAACAGGTTGGGATTGGATTTCAGACCACTGTGTCAAGCAGGGTTCTTATACATAGATAACTAGTTTTCGGTTATTTAGTTTAGTTTGGTAACTTACCATTACATTCCTCTCAGATTCTGAAAGGCTTGAATTGCGTTCAGGTCAAGGGGTCAAAATCCCAGAATATTGTTACTATATATGGTTGCATGTATTCCACTCTATATATTAAGCTTATTTAGTTGAAAGTACACTAACGTATACCTCTGGCTGTATGAAGGTTGGTATACATTAATGTATATCTCTGGTTGCAGGAAGGTTGGAATACATTAATGTTTATCACTGGCTGTAGGAAGGTTGGTATACATTAATGTATATCACGGGCTGTAGGAAGGTTGGAATACATTTGAAGAAAGACAGTATGTAGCATTAGTATGATGATTCATAATATACCTGATTGTGTATAATATCGGTAGAAAGATATATCACACACGTCCCGGATAATGTACGTGACGATAAGGATAAAGAGTATTCAATGCAAATCCATTTAAAGTCCATTTACATATATCAATGTATGTTACATATATCAATGTATGTTACATATCAATGTATGTTACATATAGCAATGTATGTAACATATATCAATGTATGTTACATATATCAATGTATGTCAAAAGCACAGGTAACAACATAATCGTCATACTCAGACTATGAGGCAGTTACCAACGTGGTGTGTAAAATAACCCGCATAAATGTAATTATGATATCATATGTTTAGATGTTAAATACTAAAACCTGTTTCTGTTTTCACACAATAACGGTACAGTATGTTTACAATTTATATGTAGTTGGTTGGTTGAATATATTTGAAGCTATATACAACAGTCGACTTTTGTAATGTGTTGAGTTAAATGGACATGCGCGTATATGAAGTACAATATAAACTGTAGTATAGCTAAATAAGTAGGTTTGTAAACGCGTTACTACTGTCTCGCTGCAGGGCATAGCTAGGTTTTATGGCGATATCGGTAGAGAGCCCGCTTCGCATGCAATCGTAGGCGTTCCGAGTTCAAACCCCGCTGAGTTTCCTAATGTTTAAGGTAATGTAAGCCTCTACTATACTGACATACACGTGGTACATTTAAAAACGCAACCGATTCGATTGTGTTTAGTCAGCTGTTGTTTTGTTTTTCAGATCTAGATTGTAGTTTATGTTAGTACACAAGTCTATTTGTCCCAAAGGTTAACAAATGGCGATAAACAGTTGCGTAAGATTGCATCTGCTTTTTTCAGTTAAAACACATTTTGCACGAGGATCTTAACATCTCTAACAATTCAAATATACTGAGTTTACTACGAAATAACAATGCATTACTTGTAAACCACCACGTGCTATAGATGAAAGTGTTAACGAGAAATATAATAAATACTGAAAAGGACATCCTTTGGAAGCAACAAACACAAACACGAGATAAAAGTAGCAGACTCGGTTTAATTGAGCCTGTTCATGAGAGGTATAAACCTCATATTCACATTCACATAAATAGCCTTACACATACAGACACCCGTCTCTGTCTTGTCATTATTTTGAATTCGTGCTTTCACCAGCTCATGACGAACTTGGGTATTTAAGCAATCACATAAATGCAGGATATCACATTTATCTTATAGCCGTGAAGTAGTGCATATCGTACCTGGTCACCTGGTCACGGGTAGCCCTGCAATCACATGAATGCAGGACACCACATTTATCTTATAGCCGTGAAGTAATGCATATGGTACCTGGTCACCTGGTCAGAGGCAGCCCTGCAATCACATGAATGCAGGAGACCAGACTTATCTTGTAGCCTTGAAGAAGTGCATGTTCCTGGTCACCTGGTCACAGGTACACCTACAATCACATGAATGCAGGACACCACATTTATCTTATAGCCGTGAAGTAGTGCATATCTTACCTGTTCACGGGTAGCCCTACAATCACATGAATGCAGGACACTACATTTATCTTATAGCCGTGAAGTAGTGCATGTCGTACCTGGTCACCTGGTCACAAGTACACCTGCAATCACATGAATGCAGGACACAACAATTATCTTACAGCCGTGAAGTAGTGCATATCGTACCTGTTCACAGGTAGCCCTGTAATAACAAGAATGCAGGACATCACATTCATCTTATAGCCGTGTAGTAGTGCATATCGTACCTGTTCACAGGTAGCCCTGCAATCACATGAATGCAGGGCACCACATTTATCTTATAGCCGTGAAGTAGTGCATATCGCACCTGTTCACAGGTAGGCCTGCAATCACATGAATGCAGGGCACCACATTTATCTTATAGCCGTGAAGTAGTGCATATCGCACCTGTTCACAGGTAGGCCTGTAATAACAAGAATGCAGGACATCACATTCATCTTATAGCCGTGTAGTAGTGCATATCGTACCTGTTCACAGGTAGCCCTGCAATCACATGAATGCAGGGCACCACATTTATCTTATAGCCGTGAAGTAGTGCATATCGTACCTGTTCACAGGTAGGCCTGCAATCACATGAATGCAGGGCACCACATTTATCTTATAGCCGTGAAGTAGTGCATATCGTACCTGTTCACAGGTAGGCCTGCAATCACATGAATGCAGGGCACCACATTTATCTTATAGCCGTGAAGGAGTGCATATCGTACCTGTTCACAGGTAGGCCTGTAATAACAAGAATGCAGGACATCACATTCATCTTATAGCCGTGTAGTAGTGCATATCGTACCTGTTCACAGGTAGCACTGTAATCACATGAATGCAGGACACCATATTTATCTTATAGCCGTGAAGTAGTGCATATCGTACCTGTTCACAGGTAGGCCTGTAATAACAAGAATGCAAGACAACACAATTATCTTATAGCCGTGAAGTAGTGCATATCGTACCTGTTCACAGGTAGGCCTGTAATAACAAGAATGCAGGACATCACATTCATCTTATAGCCGTGTAGTAGTGCATATCGTACCTGTTCACAGGTAGCACTGTAATCACGTGAATGCAGGGCACCATATTTATCTTATAGCCGTGAAAAAGTGCATATCGTACCTGTTCACAGGTAGGCCTGCAATAACAAGAATGCAAGACAACACAATTATCTTATAGCCGTGAATTAGTGCATATCGTACCTGATCACAGGTAACCCTGCAAGCACATGCATGCAGGACACCACATTTATCTTATAGCCGTGAAGTAATGCATATCGTACCTGTTCACAGGCAGGCCTGTAATAACAAGAATGCAGGACATCACATTTATCTTATAGCCGTGAAGTAGTGCATATCGTATCTGTTCACAGGTAGGCCTGTTATAACAAGAATGCAGGACATCACATTTATCGTATAGCCGTGAAGTAGTGCATATCGTATCTGTTCACAGGTAGGCCTGTAATAACAAGAATGCAGGACATCAAACTGATCTTATAGTCGTGAAGTATTGCATATCGTACCTGTCTACAGGTAGGCCTGTAATAACAAGAATGCAGACATACATTTTTCTTATAGCCGTAAAGTAGTGCATATCGTACCTGTTCACAGGTAGGCATGTAATAACAAGAATGCAGGACATCACATTTATCTTATAGTCGTGAAGTAATGCATATCGTACCTGGTCACAGGTAGGCCTGTAATAACAAGAATGCAGGACACCACATTTATCGTATAGCCGTGAAGTAATGCATATCGTACCTGGTCACAGGTAGGCCTGTAATAACAAGAATGCAGGACACCACATTTATCGTATAGCTGTGAAGTAATGCATATCGTACCTGGTCACAGGTAGGTCTGTAATAACATGAATGCAGGACATCACATTTATCGTATAGCCGTGAAGTAATGCATATCGTACCTGGTCACAGGTAGGCCTGTAATAACAAGAATGCAGGACACCACATTTATCTTATAGCCGTGAAGTAGTGCATATCGTACCTGTTCACAGGCAGGCCTGTAATAACAAGAATGCAAGACACCACATTTATCTTATAGCCGTGAAGTAGTGCATATCGTACCTGTTCACACGTAGCCCTGTAATTTTCAGAAAAAATAGCTCTGTAATTTTCAGAAAGGACTGGAACAAATGGACTCGACTGGACTGATTAAGTCAGACGTACTATCACTGAGCTTTAGGGCTTCTTGTTTAGTACTATCCATCACAAGTGGAAAATAACTTTACATTGTTCAACGCGCTTCAAGATGTATTATTTAGTTCATCATGTCGCACATGTAAATAAATCTTGCGTGGTTTAAAACTACACCTGATCAAATTCGAACTCGGGTTCATTCGCAAAACAACTTTATCTAATTTTGTTGTGTAAAGCAATCATGTTCTGTTATCGGATTAACAATTAGTATGCGTACTGACAAATAACATAATACTCATTCTTTGTATATTTACATGCACAAACACTAAACTAATCTCGATTTTGCCATTATCAAATCTCGCTCTCGTTTTTCGCGAGATTTCGAGTTCGGGGTGTCTCAACACTAACTCTGGGTAAAATGTTGTTGTTTTTGCCATTATAATGATACCTTGAAACCGAAAGTAGGTAGTTGTGCGTTACTCAAAGATCATAATACTCGTGTTTAATACAGTATTTAAAGTAATTAACTTTACTTATTACAAATAAATACGTCCCTGCATTTTAATCATATGTACTAAGTTATATATATAACTTTCTTTTAAACAGGAACGGTTCATATTAATCTTTTCTGCCAGTTATAAAACAAAAAAATAAAAATAATTAAGCATAAGTAGTTTTAGAGTCTATAAATTTTCCTTTAAATAATGTTCATAAAAGTATATTCCACAAGCGAATATGTATCGCAAAAAGTCATTTACTGTTGATAATTGTTACGGCATATATAAAATAAATAACGGAACCTCTGCAATATATTTTTTAGTCCTACTATAAGATTTCATAAATCATAGGACCTACATAGATATATCGTCATGCTAAAAACAATTAATTGAACAGTCGCTTATGTTGGGTTTTATTTACAGGTTGTTTATTGTAATTAAAAGATAAAAAGGTTTCTCTAATCGTAATAATGCGATACCCTGAGGCTAACTGGCGTGCCATAAATCACAAACACTGGCTGCGCGTTGTGTGATGACATCAGATATATAACTTCAATAAACTTCTCTATATAGTTTACACACGCATATTCGCACCCTAGTCGTAAATAAGAGGCCAATCATTGCATATGGGGCTGTTAGCGTACACCAGTGGTGAATTGTATGCGCATACATGTATTTTCATGAGTTATTCTTGTTCTCTTTTTCTTACCATTTAGTTCTCCTCGTTTTCTTCATAACAAACTACTTAACACAGCAGCCTTGAATAGAGCTTCTTAACATTCTCATGTTTGTGCTCAGCTAATGTTCTGACTCCTTATCCTTGATTATTTCATCCTGCTTTATTTTTTACTTTACATGCTTAAAATAATTATCTTACTTAGCCATCAAAATGTGACTTCTCTGAAAGGAGATGAATTCTTACTTAGCCATATCAAAATGTGACTTCTCTGAAAGGAGATGAATTTATATAAGCTTGGATAAGCTTGTTTTCAGATACTTACTATTATAATTTGTATATAATATAGTATGTGAGCATTAAGAAATAAATATTGTTTAAACCAACTAACTAACTACACTAACTCCGAACACATACGTAACTATCTAAACTAAAGTTGAGTCGCGGCGTCAATACAGCGCTGAGAACGTCCACGTCATTTGCCTGGAACATTCAAAAAAGCGAAACATTTCGTCTAAAATCATACACAAACTTAATTAACAACAAGAGCTGTCGGAGAAGAACGCAGCTCGACTGATCGCTTCTTCAGAAAACAACAAATGATACACCTGATATACAATCAGAGAACGTGGAATCTATCTTCATACGTATATAAGCAATCTATCAACAAATGGCATATACATATCCATGAGCAATATTAACAAATGTAAAAGACAATTTTTAAAGAAAAGAAATAAGAGGTGGGAATGGGTTAGGGGCGTCTGGTTGGAGGGTAGAAGGTGGTGGGGGATGGACTGGGCTAGGGGTGTCTGGTTGGAGGGTAAAAGGTGATGGGGGTGGGAGTGGGTTAAGGGTTTCTATTTGGAGAGTAGAAGGTGAAGGGAGTGATTGCAATGGAACCACTAAAAATAGAAATAAAGAAGAAACGTGTAAAAGCACAAGGTATTATTTCGATGGAGACTGGGTTGATAATAGAGATATGCAGAGGCCCAGTGTGCCTATGGACAATATCAACAACACAGACGCTTGTCGGTAAGAAAGAGCGAATGGAATGTATGGATGGGGGATGGTTATGATTTAATTGAACCGACGTGTAACATAAATAAAGGCTTTCAGAATCAGTGTAACATAAATAAAGTTTTCCAGCATCCGTGAAATGCGAATAAAGGTTTTCAGAATATGTGTAACAAAAATAATGGTTTCCAGCATATGGGTAACACGAATACTACTTTCCAGCATATGTGTAACAATAATAGATGTTGACAGCATATGTGTAACAAGGATAACGGTTGACAGCATATGTGTAACAAGGATAAAGGTTGACAGCATATGTATAACAAGGATAAAGGTTTGAAGCCTGTAACATGGTGTAACATATAGGTGTAATTTATTTACTCAGACACATATTTTAAAACAAATCTGTGCGGTGACAATATGTGTGGTGTAATACAGAGACACCTTTAAGAAAGGTCCTCCACCACCCATCGCCATTCACCAAGCACATCACAACGATGGGGATGTGAGAATTGGTTTAATTTTGAAGACAAAACATTGCTTTTACACTGTGGATGGTGGATGGAGGTGTGGTGGTGGGTGTTTATATGTGCAAGACAAATAAACAAAACAAAACAGAATTAAAAAAAAAAAAATCTTTTTTTTTAGTGGGGTTCGGAGTTCGGGGTTGGGGCGTTGGGATGTGTTATAGCTGTACTAATAAATACAGAAAACAACAGAGATATATGTTTTAATTAAATCTAAAAGGCTTACTCAGTTGAAATGCAGCGTTCGCGTTATTTCTTCAGAAAATATCTCCGAAGCGTGATCCATACATTGGTCGATGTGAATGTTTTGTAACGGCGTATTGAAGGATTCGTGGCTATGTTGCCATCAACACATAACAGGGAATGTTTAATATTGTTTATACACAGTCTACTTGGCGGATAGAAACGATCGAAAAATAAACATACCATTGTTACCAAACTAAAAACCACATATACCATTGTAAGTACAGACGGTGCGTTACATTTGTAAATATTAAAACAGAATAAAAACGATTCGTGATTGATAGTTTACACCCGGTAATATGCATGTAGGACATGTTAGTATCATTTCCTTTAAAATATATTATTTATATTTAGGTTTATTACTTAAACATTAATAATGACTAACGACAAATTATCAGTCGAAGTAATCGACAGAACATGAGTGACATTAATTACCCATAATTAGCGAAGGAAGTCCTAATTACAATTGACTCATGTGTCTGTAACCTACTCGTTAATGAGCGAAACTTCAACATTATGGTTGATTATCTAGTATCCTGTATATAAGGTTACGTATGTAACCTACTCGTTAATGAGCGACACTTCAACATTATGGTTGATTATCTAGTATCATGTATATAAGGTTACGTATGTAACCTACTCGTTAATGAGCGACACTTCAACATTATGGTTGATTATCTAGTATCCTGTATATAAGGTTACGTATGTTACCTACTCGTTAATGAGCGACACTTCAACATTATGGTTGATTATCTAGTATCATGTATATAAGGTTACGTATGTTACCTACTCGTTAATGAGCGACACTTCAACATTATGGTTGATTATCTAGTATCATGTATATAAGGTTACGTATGTTACCTACTCGTTAATGAGCGACACTTCAACATTATGGTTGATTATCTAGTATCATGTATATACGGTTACGTATGTAACCTAGTAGTATAGAGACTGAGAGTCTGAGCACAATTTTTTCCTCCCGAAAAAGATTCACTCAAGAAACTAACAATAGCTCACCTGAGGCTAGAAGCCAGGCATGTCTTTATTTAAATAAAGTCACACCTGAGTCAGATGCCTCGGATGCATATTATTAGCTACTCGAGAGGTCCTTCCAAAAGAAACTCGACCAAAACTCTCAGTCTCTAATCAATCCGGTTTGCCATTTTAATAACATAACATTTGCAACTCGTTAAACAAAGTCAGACGGAACCGGACAGTAGTCTTCATCATCGCTCTGCATATCATTTTACTTGTATGCTAACGTATCTTGTCCATTATCTAATATGTACCGTTTATCATCATAAGCTGATTTACCGTTTTTATATTTATTGCATAGCTGCTTATGTTATGCTTTTGTGATCTAATAACTTTCATCTCATGATGAGCTTCTGTTGCTGTAAACACAATTTTTTTGTAATCGCCATGTGCTATCTGTTTTTTAACAACACACTTTTTAACACCCTTGCATTTCTTTGCGCTAACCTCATTCTCTAGCACATACGAATATAGTTTACTTCGCAACCCAACAAATTCAACAATGGGTATTCCGCACGTTTCATCTTTTATCTTGCCAATAACTTTTTTATTATCATTAAAATGAAACTGACCATTTGGATCATAATCGCAATTATCGAAAAGTTCTTTATCCTTGTAAAAGTCCGCATACACATCTTTTGTTTTTATTTCATAACACAAGGAATCGGTATCAGTAAATAATAACTTAGCTTTTTTATCATAATTGTTTTTGATATAGTTGTAATGGAAATTATACATGAAATATTTTGACAAGTCTAAAATACACATGCCAACATAAATAGGACGATTTAAAACTAATCGTTCTTTTATTCTGTTTACAGCAAATAAATTTTCATTAAACATTTTACAAGAAATAAATGAAGGTCTTGCCGCATATTTTAAAAGAACCTCCTCGTCGTGAGTTAATTTCACATTAATTCTTTTTCTCAAGTTTTCCATAGTTTTACCAAAAACTGAATTGTTCATTAGTTTGAAGAAATCCTTTTAAAAAGCATTTTTACTAGCTGTCCTCTTGGTAGTATTAAAATCTATATATGCCTTTAACCACTCTGATTCGTCAAACTGTAGTATTCGATGTATTTTTGTCACCTTTAATCCAAGCGTTTTGTACAATTCTAAGTTTCTAAAATGCACGACATACTTTTCTTTATTTTTCAACGTCGTAACAAGTTTATTAACACTACAATTTCCTAGATTAAACTTTTGTTTTAAATTTTTACAATAGTCTGACAACCACTCATCTTTTATATATAAACTTTCTGGGGCGAGAGGATACTCATTATGCGAGTCATGTAGTTTTTCGGGACACTCAATATCGCACTCAACAATGTAATTTGATTTTCCTTTTTCAAACTTATCAACCCACTTGAAGTTGCCAGTAGGTAACGGCTGACACATGGCCCACCCGTACAAGTTATTAGCATCGAGATATATTATGTACTTGCTTTCTTTTTTCTTGTCATAGTTTTTCATATATTTATTGTTAGCTTGTGAATATCTGTTTGCAAATAACTCGTACCGCCTCTTAATCCTTTTTCCACAAACAAATATTGATCAATATCAGTTATTAAATCAAGTTGGATACCAGTCATCTTGAGGCATGCATCCCAGGCTAACCCAGGACTACTGAAGTAATGGTAAGGATCTAATTTGTAATACTCAATGCACATTTTTCTTAAGTTTTCAAAAACATCTGTCAGCAGCAGCACATCAGTCTTAAGATACAGATCATGATATTCTCCCATATTGTTAATCTTAAATGTTTTCCATATTTATTTAGCGTGTTCATAATCCGCATCTGAAATGTGCTCATCATTTAATTGAGAATAAAAGCTATCTTTGCCAGGTAACTTAGTATCCTCGAAACGTTCAAAACTGTTCATGTAATCATAAGGATAAACGCCTTTTCCTTTTAGCAAGTCTAACTTTTTACCGCTGTTTTCTTGAGATATGTATTGAAACGACGGAACGTTTTTTACTAGATTATCTAATGATTGGGACATGAACTGGAAACTATCAAAAATACTAAACTTTTTCCTAACATGAAAGCCATATACTTTTCCATGTTATTTGGTATCACATTTATGTTTTGTTTAAACTTTCCGATGTGTTGCATTATGAAGTGAGAGTCATATCCTCTGAAGTTATGAAACACAACAGGTATTTTTCTAGTCAACCTGAAATTAATATTACATATGTCATGAGCGCTTCCTCTGTACTTTCCAGTTATATGACAATGATCTCTAACTTTTCTAACGGAGTTTTCATATGCTACTGTACGACTTGGGTCATCTTTTTTAAGAGTTATTGAAAAACCATTACCACAAATATGGCATGATTTAGATTTTTGGAATCTAGCTTCTTCTTCCTGTGACATCACCAAATCTTTCTTAAAATGCGTATTTATAGTTTTCTTGCACCACTTTTCTTCTTCTATCATATTTTCTAAAAACTTGTAAACAGCATTTGGTCCTCTGTATGTCACAACTGGTTTTGAATATTGATCATCGTAACAACAAACAACCTTATACCCATAACCGCAATCAGTATGCTTTTGATATGCTTCCGTGTGTGATTTTTCAGGATTGTTCGATGCCGAAGAAATACTTTCAGTTATTGCTTCAAAATCAGCATATATAAAAAACGGAACCATTAGTTGCCTGTCATAGTTTTTAAACTTAACTTTTTCATCTTTGTTTGGCATTTTTATTGCTTGTTTTCCATTAAGTGAAAGACAATCAGGCTCATGCATTTTTAGCACACGTTCTAATGTAAAGAATTTCCATTGTGTGCTGTTTGATTAGACATCAAACTGTTAAAGTTTTTTATCCACACGTAATGATTTTTTTCTTCTTCGGTAATCAAAAGCATATCACATGTTTTTTCTGCTTTATTCTTTGATATGGACAAAGGGTATACTTGATTATCTTCATACCCAGATATGTTAAAACAAATGTTGTTTTGTTTTTCTATTTTTGGGATTTGTTTGATAGTAACAGGTAATGTAATTCCTTTGTAATCAAGATCACCAATATGATTTTTGTACTTTGTTATTCTTTGAAGATTTTTTTGAACAGGGAATTTACAAGCCAAATGACACCATCTAAAGCACTCGTTATCTTTATTTTTTATATTTACCAATCCTTTTTTGCTGTGTTGCAGTTCTTTTGGTAAATTTAAAAAATAAGAGCTACCCCGTAAAGGCTTGTTCTTTATTCGATTTATATAGTGTGCATCTACTGATTCAATTTGCCAACCACTTCCCAACTGAAGCCAATTTCCAATTCTATTTATAATTTCTTCTCGTGCTTTGTCTAATGCTTCTGATATTTGATTTTTATTTAATATTATTGCAGCCTTTGAGGCAAAGTAAGCTGTTTTGTATATAATATCAAAACCTCCTTTATGTTCTTTATCATGTGGTACTTTTTTTTTAAAAGTAAGTTTTATATCAACGCTTAATTTAAATCCACCTGTTTTTCTTAGTTCTTTTTTAAGAAAGTTCACAACTTTTGATTGTGTTTTTTGTAGTTGTCTGAGCGGATCATTACTGACAACATTTACTTTAAAAACCTTGCTATACTGTTTTGGAGATGTTTCAATTTCTCGGATACTCATTATATAATATTACATGAGATTATTTCTTTAAGCCCCTATTAATTAATTAATTAATTATTTTGAAGTAAAATATTTATTCCCCGGTTAGATTATATTATGTTTTATTTATCCGTACATAATAACTTTAATTCCTCGTTCAAGTAAAACATCATAGTGGGCAATAAAAGAAACTTTGTATAAAGTTGGATGGTAACTGGTTGCCTCTGAAATTTGTTTTTTACACAAAGAACGTAGTTTGTTTATATCTCCTTTTTTTATTTTCCATGATAATTTTAGTTGTTGTGTCATTGTAAGGATTCTTTCTGTCAAATCTTGAAAGTTTGAAAAAATTAAAAGCTCAGCATCTAATTTACTCGCATCTTCAAAATCAACCGTTTGGGCATGTGCTATTTGATCTTTTTTAAAGTTGTTGATTTCAATTTCTACTTGTTCCATTATAATATTACATAAGATAATATTTTTTAAGCCTATATTTAAATATATGATGCTATAGTATAATATAATGAATTGCAAATATTGTGAAAGAGTTTTAGATATTATTATTGATCCTCCTGGGGTGTGCACAGATTGCATCTTATTTTACACAACTAATAAAAAAAAGCTTTTTAAATATTGTACCAGAGCCAAGCTGTGTTACAAGTGTACATACGCATGTGTGAATTGTAACGATACTTGTGAAGTTTTCGATAACGAGCGTGTTTGCCTTAATTGTGGTACCCACAATGGTTATAATCTTATCACAGGTTGTACCTACAACCAAAAGAAAACTATTTACCTCAGGAAGTATCATTTGGGTAAATATTTGGTAGCATTTGATTTGTCTTCTAAAAATAGGCAAAGATTTGAAGATTTGTTTAACAAAATTGTAAAGATTTTGGATCAGATAGAAGACCGAAAAAGATCAATCAAATTTGAATACATTTTTCAGAAAATATTTAAAATATTAAAAATAGATAAAGAAACAAAACCGATTAAAACAAAATCAACCAGAGACAAGTACGATAGGATATGGAAACAAGTCAAATAACGACTGAATGCCATGGCCGTTTAGCTTAAATATTTTCATATACATTTCCAGAGGTTCTGTAAAGTTATCATTCTTTTGAATCTCTAATATTTTATTGAAGGTAATCCTAATTACCTCTTCATCATTTTCTAGTCCGGTTGTTGTTTGGACATATGATAGAAGTTGTTTAAAACTGCTATGATGTGTTTTTAACAATGTCTTTTTTCCTGCTATTCTTGTTTTACTTGCTAAAACAGCAACTATTGGAGGAACTGCGCCAACTACAGCTATGAAAACAGGAATTGCTGGAACTAATGCCAGAACAGCACCGCAACCAATTATTCCACTGGTAATCTGTAACGTTCTGTTTATAATACCGCACAATTTATAACTGCGTCTGTATGCAGCCACAAGTCGCGTCAAATGATCAATTAATTCTTCTTTGGTTTTCATGTATAATAACAGTTGGACAATAATTTAATTAAAATATTTAGAAAATAGTTGCTCGTGTTCTTTGGGTGACATTTTGCCTCTTTTTAACAATTCATCGATTATGCTAATACCTTTATTTATTAGCTGTGGGTTATTATTTCCTGATTCGATACTTCCGCATACCAACTCTAGATCATCCATCAAATCATTAGGATTATTGTAATATTCAACACAAGCTCCTAAAATCTTCTTAAACTTTGAAGAACCTTTGTGAATTGGTAAATCAGATAATTCTGTTAGTTTTTTAAAAGCATTTTGAGATAGATTTGAATAAGTTTTTCCATTGTTGTAACGCTTTGTTATCAAGTCTATAAAATCATCATCTACTTTCATATCTAGTACAACTGCTTCTCCTTGTTTGGCAATAAGTTTGTGATGACCAATAAGATTAGGTAAATCAATTTGTAACATTCCATAGCGACCATCTTTGTCAACTTTGTAGGAATTTTTATTTTGTTGCATTCCTTGGCCAAAGACGGGAGCATGCTCTTTCATACTTTTAACTCTGTCTCTAATGATTTAATACGTCAGTCTCTACTTGTAAAACCTCTCTTTCTCGTTCAAAGTATTTCTTCTGCTCGGTATTTGTTGTTTTATTTATCTTTCTGGTTAAAGTGGCTTTAGAATTTCCGATACCCGCGATTCTCGCACCAACATCTCTAATTGCTTGATCTCTATCACCTGTAATTAGTTTTGATGGTATTGGCAAGTCATACTTATCAAGCACATCTGTATCCATATCAGCATCTAAGTCAATATCACGCGCCGGTTTGGGTTCCTTAGGCCTCGCAGCAGGTTCTTCTACCCATTCTTCTTCCGCAGGTTTTGGCCTAGGCTCTCTTTCCATAGTTTTTATTAGTTCTTCTTTATAACTAACCGGCGTTAGTTTAGTAGGATCTGCGGTTTTCTTGGCAGCTGTTTTTTTAACACGTTGTGGTGGTGGAGGCGTTGGTTGTGGCGTCGGTGGTGGCGTTGGTGGCGGCGGTGGTGCTATAGCTCCAAGATCAGGCGGGGCAACTAATGGCGGGCGTATTGCCTCGGGAAGAAGAGCCAACTGTTCACGTATTCCCGGAAGGATAATCAAATGTTCAGCCAGCCGTCTTGTTTGCTCTGTTATTTTGCTAGTTACAGGTTTAAATACTTCTGCATACAAATCACGACTAGCTCCTTTTTCGAGTCTTTTCCGGGTAACTCTATTTTCGTATTCTTTAACAAGCTCACTCGCTTTTCGCTTTTTATCTGCTAATTCTTTCCATTTTAACAAAGACATGTATAATATAAGGTTAGATTAAATTAAAATAAATTAGGATAAGTTGATTTGACTTAAGATAACTTAAATCAAGTATTTATGTAGTTTTTGTTTCCTTTTTAGCCGCAGGTTTAACTGCTTTCTTAACTCTAGGTTTAACTGCTTTCTTAACTGCAGGCTTGACTGCTTTCTTAACTGCAGGCTTGACTGCTTTTTTAACCGCAGGTTCAACTGCTTTTTTAACTGCTTTTTCAACTGCAGTCTTAACTACTTTTTGCATTCCGTAATATCTAACTTGATTAGCCTTTAAACATTCTGCTTCTGTTCCAAGGTGTTTACCACGAGGGATTTGTTTTATTCCGCAATATACTTTTGACATATATAATAATACTTGGATACTATTAATATTATCTGACTATTATTATAATGCAAATTCCAAACTATGATATAAAACAGAAAACGGTAATTTTAAACAAATATGGAACTTCATGCCAGACTGCTGTTTTAGAATGTTTATTTGCGGTAATTCAGGATCTGGCAAGACAAACACATTAGTTCACATGTTACTCAAACCTTTGGTTTACTACGACAAGATTTACTTGTTTGCTAAAAACTTAGAGCAGTCCAAGTATCAGGTCTTATCACAAAAACTTGAAAAGATTGCAAAAAAGAATAAAATCCCGGTCGAAGACATATTAGAATGTTCGAATGATGAAATTATCCCTGTGGATACCTTAGATTCAGATAATCAGAAGATAGCTATTTTTGACGATTATGTTTGCGAGCGCAATCAAAACGATATTATTAATTATTTCATCCAGGGAAGATATAAAAATTGTTGTGTAATTTACTTGTCGCAATCTTATTACAAAACTCCCAAAGACATTCGGCTAAATTGCTCTCATTACATCTTCTTTGCAACTCCAATTAATCGTGAGCTTGGTATGCTTTCCAACGAACAAGATGTCAGCAAAGAGCAGTACAGAAAAGCGACTGACAAGCAGTACGACTGTCTGTATTTGGATCGCCCTAGGAAGTTAGTAAAGCGTAACTTCAACGGTGAAATTTAATCTAATCATATTATATAATGGGACTTTTTAATGATCTTGGTGGGGAAGTTTTGTACAACAATCAGTATTGTTAAATATATAAGCCTATAACTGGACAATTATCGACGCGCTCATTGTTGGTCGTATGGCCTTACCAGCTTTAATACCGCCTCGATAAAATCAAAGTACTGAAACTACCGTATGTTGCCTACAGAAAAAGCGTTCGTCTTGCCATAAGATAACGATAACTATGGATACCTCGTACGACACTGATGAAACCTGTCCAAAGCAGCTAATTAACTCAAAACTTAGCAAAATAAAACAGGAAATGGATTATTCCCGGTCAGATTTCGGAGACGACGATACGTCCCTCATGTATGAACCAGTGGAATTAACAAGCACACAGATACCAAATAGTACTTTTTTTCTTGACATCGATATTAAGCTAGCCAGCTTACCTAGATCTTTATTCGCCAATGAGTTGCTATCGTTATGTTAAGATGATGCAGGAACGCTAAACATGTATCGACTCCACTTAGCTAGTCAAGCGAGACAATACCCAGAATGTCCGAAAACGCGACTTGTTAATAGGAAAAGATCTGGAAAGTCCTCCAAAGAAGCCAAATTAGCTGAAGACTGTTACATCTTATACGCCTTCATTGATGGTGATCGATCACGTGAAATAATCGATGTATTCTCCACTGTTCACTGTTGTGATGATACATTAAACGAATCGTTAGTTCCGTGTGATCAGCAACAATATTTCACTGCCATAACCTTCCAGACTGACGAACAAACGCGCCAACAATTAGAATGTCCCGACATCATAGCCATTCTAATGAAAGTTCAAATGGACGTATCTTACCTTGCTCAAAGAAGAAATGAAGATGCCCAGTTAATGCTAGAGCTTAAGACCGATATGGCAGCAGCAACAACAAATCTACGGCTGATTAACGCGACCGTATCAGTATTCGCGCGAAAGTCTGCGACGATGGCAACAGTAAAATAGACAAACTACAATCTGAAATATGCTCATTGAGCTCGACATTCGGTGTAATAAACAAAAAGGTAAATGACGCAAAACTCTATGGGTCCTTACCACAGCCATCTGAAATTCGTGTACTGGAACCATCAGATACCACAAAGGACGCGGATAAAGCCCCAATCAGCAGTAAGCTAAATGTTACACAAAAAGCAGATATGACTGTCCTTACTTCTCCACCAGGAAGAGGCAAATTACTGTCAACGGCTGAGAGAGCCAAAACGTTTGCCCAAGCATGTTCTCAGCCTAGCACTCCTAGCAATGCTACAAATAAAATAGTAGTGTCTAAATATAATACCGCTGAAACTAGGACTAAGACAATACCACCTCCAGTCACAGTAAGTAAAGCGACCGCGATACGGCAAACCCCGCCAACCGATTCTCTCAACAGAAATCGACCAACAGACAGTAGCATTAGTCAGGCTGCAGAGAACTCGGACAGCACTACTGCCGATCATGGTCGCTTTACTGCCGTGCGCCGGAAAAGGGTTTCGACATTTTTTCTTGGTAATTTTGAAACAGACGTAACTGCAGGTGACTTCTACGATTATCTTGAAACCAAGGGTATGAAAATAACGCACCTGAAACTGTTTTATAATACATTTAGCACATCTGCCAGAATTAATATCCCAAGTGAGTACGACGAAATTGTATTGGGTGAAAGTTTTTGGCCGAATGATATTATAGTGAGACGTTGGGTAAACAGGTCCGAGTGGACGAAGGATAGGGACGACAAAAGACGTAATACAGACGGTAATGAAAGACCCCGACGACGCCGTACAAACTTGAACGATGAGAATTATACACAGAGGGCTCATGAAATACCCAATGATTTATACAGACGAAACTACCAAGACGATAGTGATTATAAGCAAAGGTCACGCGACTCTTATGAACATAACCCTCGTGACAATCGGTATTATGAGGATGACAGTATAGACGTACGTAACGACAGCAACAGCGAGGCAAATGAACACAATGCACATGGTTACTGGTCGGACAAGTTGAAACGTGACAAACTTGATCAATGCACGTGGCCTGGTGGTCACGATTATTGATTTGTATGATATTATTAGTGCACACTAAAGACGTACATACCAAATGCTTCACAGTATGCGCTCATTGTATATATATTACTTAGTTATGTTACTGTCATTATTATGTTGGAATGTACGTGGTATTATGTCTTCAGCGTATCCACTTTCTTGCATGTTGCAAGACTACAGCATTGATATTGCCCTAATATGTGAACACAAATTGTTCTCACACTCTAAAGACTTCTTAAACAGTATTCATAAAGATTATTCTGCGCTATCCATTGAGACAAACCCTCAGAATATATATAGTCGTGCAACATGTGGGCAAGGAGGTGCAGCTTTCCTGTATAAATCTAACCTTCAACCATATATATCAAGAATCGATGATATTGAAAGCGAACGCATTATCGGCATTCGGGTGAACCTGCACAACAGCAATCCGTTGTATATATTTTGTGCATATTTGCCCGCTGATAGTGCAATTATACCTTTTCAAGAAGCACTTAGTGAGTTACATGCCGTTACCTCGTTCTATTCCTCACAAGGTAACGTTATAGTTGCTGGCGATTTTAACGCACAAATCATTAATGACACTTTATCTGTACCATCAGGATCGCTTGCGAAATCAAGGTTATTCTCAAACTTTGTTAACGAAAATAGCCTCTCTCCGATAAATTTATCTCTTAAAAGAGATGGCCCTGACTACAGCTTTATTCCTACGAAAGCAATGATCGACCATGTTCTCGCTGACCAAAATACGCTACCATGGTTTAAAAAGTTTACCATACTATACGAAACTGCAGTAGTTTCCTCCGACCATCTGCCGTTTATTACTACTCTTGATGTGCCTATATATACCGCAAATACGTTTTCAGTCCCGCGTGTGGGTATAACATGGAACAAAATAACGAAAAGCATATAGCTGACTATCAATGCGAAATAGCACTACAACTACAGTGCATAGAAACGCAGTATGATTCCCTAACAGTTGACAATATTTCGACCGCTATTGTAGGAGCGCTCCACTTTGCAGCCGTTAAAACACTCCCAAAGAGCAAGTTTAACAAACATGCTAAGCCGTATTGGACTCTAGATGTAAAAGAGGCTCACACTAAAGCTAGACACTTCCGACGCATCTGGTTATCTCAGGGCAAACCTCGTGGTAATTTGAACGAATCATATCGTGATTATAAACGTGCGAAATCCCAGTTTCGTAGAATCCAGCGAATAGAATCTGAGAAATATCAAGATCAAATGTACGCCGAATTAGATGAAGCGGCAGAACTTGATTATAGTTTATTCTGGAAAATGCTTCGCAAACGCAATAGAACGAGTCCAGTCACATGCCACGAGCTAATAAATGATGGAGTAACGTATAGCCCGGAAAGCGCTGTTGTTGACGGATTTGCAGCCCACTTTAAAACAGTATTCGAGGAAAGTAAGACTGAAAGCGCTCTTGAAAACTTTGTGCAATCAATAAAAACGCGCATAAAGGACTTTGAGCAGGAAAATAGTGATGCACACTTTACAATCTTAGAGTCCAATATCAACCATGATGACATCGCGAAAATTGTGAAGAACTTAAAGAGGCGCAAAGCTTGTGGTATCGATAACATTCAGAATGAGCATGTTATCTAAGGTGGTAACGTAATCATTCGTTATATAGTCATGCTATTTAATAAAATAATGGACACCGAATCCACTCCCGTTTCATGGCAAACGAGTATAGTCATTCCAATCTTCAAAGGCGGTGGCAAATCTAAGTCCGATCCCGGCAATTATCGGCCAATAGCTTTGTTACCGTGTTTCGCTAAAATGTTCGAAGCCTTGATACGCATGAGAGCTAACTCTTACCTGAAAATGAAACCAGCCAAATTCCCAAACTCTCAACAACAAGGGTTCCAGGAGAATCTAAGCTGCATTACAACCGCCTTCAATATGACAGAACCAATAGTTTACCTACTTGAATATAATAGCAAAGTATGCGTTGCTTTCCTCGACATAAAAGGCGCGTTTGATACAGTCTGGCATGATGGACTGTTTTTGGAAATTGGAGAACTCGGTATTACAGGGAAGTTATGGCGTATCATCAGAAACTCTTATAAATCCCTAAATTGCACCGTGCGCATAAATGGATGTACGTCACAGTACGTACCAATCAAACATGGAGTCCGTCAGGGGGGTGTAATGTAAACTTTTCTGTACTTAGTATTCATTAATGATCTCCTTCTGCAGTTAGAAGAATCAATATATAGTGCAAATAGTTTTAGAGTTAAAGCTGGTAATCCAACCCTCGCCGACGACATTTCTCTAATTGCAACTAGTCCTCATAACCTCCAAAAGCTTTTGGACATTGTATACGTGTACGCCAAAACATGGAAATTTGATATAAATGCTTCTAAATCGTGTGTAATGACATTTGGTTCCAAGAAAAATGCGATATTGCCAAGACTGTTATATGGCGATTGCTATCTCGAAAATGTCAAGTCTGTTGTCCACTTAGGTATTCGCTAGGACATGTTTCTCAAAAGTAATGACCGTACGGCCGAACGATGTCAGAAGGCCAAGAATGCGTTTCACGCCATGATAGGTCTCGGGGTTCGTCCGTCCGGCTTAAATCCGCTGACCTCAGTTAGCCTTTACAAAAAGATAGTTATCCCCACTGCGCTTTATGGATGCGAGCTCTGGAATAGTCTCACTAATACAGAGTTGGACATGTTAAGCAGATTACAACATTATGTAGTCAAACGGATACAAGGGTTCTCGGTAAGGACAAGGTCCCATATGTGCGAGTCAATGCTTGGTCTGAAACGCTTAACTTCGGAGATAGACCAACGCAAATTAATGTTCCTCCGTAAAACATTATCGTTGTCTCCGGATACATTGTGCCATACAATTTTTATTCGCCCTTATGTACAATTCATTACTTCAGCGAGCACGGTACAGAAAGGTTTCATTCCTGATATATGCAAACTGCTTTACAAATATAACTTGCAATATATTGTAAATGACTTTATGAAAGATCCCCAGTCATTGCCAAGTAAAATGATATGGCGAAATCAAGCGAAACAATCTATCCAAACGATGGAATCGCACTCATGGCTATATAGGGTTAACAGCGACCCGGATTTTACGATGTTCAGGAGGATTCATCAGGAAATAAAAACTGCCTTACTCTGGACAATACCGTCCAACAGAACTGATCTTGCAATAGCAAATAAAATAGCCCGCCTATGGGTTGAGACGCCTTTAAGACAGGAATCATATTGTCCAGTTTGTCAAACACCCTTCCTAATAAGAGCGGTGCATATTATTTCAGAATGTACATATACACTTAATAAGAGAATTAAATTTTTAAATGACGTTAATAAGGATGTAAGCCCTAATCTAAGATATGAGTTAGATACTTCCGAGCCATTATCGTTCACATGTAAAGTCCTCGGCGAGCCACCTCGGACAGATATTGATAATGAATCGTACAATCAGTTCTATCATCTCGCATCAAGATTTGCGAGTGTCTGTATTGACAAATTTATATTCTTCACTCAGAATATTTAATATGTTGTCATTTAAAAACAAATGTTAAGCGAAACTCGAAATATGCCAAGACATTGCTAGTGTTAAATTAGTTTGCATTACAGCTCAGTGCAGAGCGCACGATTGGTATTATTATTTCTACTACACATTACAATAATTTAAACATCTGTGTCAATGTATATATTAACCTCTATCACATCTGTGTAAATGTATATATTAATCTCTCTCTATCTCTCTCTCTCCCTCTCTTTCTCTCTCTCTCTCTCTCATATGATATTTTGCCATGATTATGTTGTTCTAAATGAATTCATATTATTGTATTTCATAATCTCCTGCATGGAGGAAATAAAGATATTGAATTGAATTGAATTGAGAAACCAGGAAAATGTTTTGAGAAGTAAGCTTAACATGGATAATAATAAAATTATCAATGTTGGTAATCCAGAAAAAGCAGTTGATGCAGCAACAAAGCAATTTACTGTAAGAAGAGTAGCAAAAATTATACGTGATTATAATATTGACAAAATTCCAGACATGATGAAAGATTTAACAACAGGTGTTGATGATAAACTAAGCCTGATACAAACAAAGTAACAAGCAAACAGCGAAAGAATGATTGAAATTCAAAATGGATTGGAAGATGAAATAAAACGTTTGAGTGATGCTTTTAAAGAGCTAGAAAAGAAAGAAGATGTATTGGAAGAGAGTGAAAACTACAAGAAATTAAGTAAACAAATAAGAACTGGTGTTCACCATATTAATACACGGATTGGGGAAATCAGCAAACTAATGGTTGATAACAATGAACTAGAAGCTGCTATTGCTGATGGTTCAAAACAAATGAGAACTGCTTTTACTAGCGAAATAACTCAAATTAAAATATTAAATGAGCAGATAAACACCAACGTTGCTGATATCAACAAAGAGTTTGAAGATATTAAAAAGAAAATGGTTGACGGTAAGTCGCTGGATACTGCTTTAAGCAAACTGGTCGACACTGATAAACTTGAGACTGCTATTGATGATGTTTCAAAGCAATTGAAAGCTGCCCAGGAAAAAAGAAACACAGCTTTTGATGGCGAAATAGCTTCATTAAAACAATTTAATCGACAGTCTGGTGCTCGATACGAAGTAATTTTTGCTGCTATTGATGATGTTTCAACTGCCCAGGAAAAAAGAAACACAGCTTTTGATGGCGAAATAGTTTCATTAAAACAGTTTAATCAAAAGTCTGGTAGCCGGCATACGGCAATTCTTGGTATAATTGATGGGTTGAAAGCAAAAGTAGACTATTTAAGTCGGATTCTACTTTTTGAACGATAGATGGAGTCAGTATTATTCAAGATTATGGTGTTGATGATACTTATATATCATACCCGACACGAAAACCACTTGAAAGAACCAAACGTGATAGTTTTCTCAAGACGTTTACTTTTGTAGCCAATCCATTTGTAAAAAGTGAAGAATATGCAACAAGAAATGATGGTGGTGGTGTAATAATTGTAAAACCCGGGCGTTATGTAGTTGAAGCAGACCTTACATATACAGTTACAAATACAAACACTGATATAGAAATGTTTAGTTTGTTTAATGATGATGGGTCATCACGTCCTTAGCCAAAAATAGAAAATGGTAAACGAATACTAAAAGAAACATTTGAAAAATATCTTCCGAAATCACATTTTTGGATCATATTTATAAGCATAAGATCTCACACTACGCAAGTTTTCAATTTTGAAAAATCAAGTTTTAAACTGTACTACAAAGGCGATTAATTTTATCCATTCTATATTATATGGAACAAAAGATTGTATTATCATCAGAGAAAGCGTCAATAATTAATAGCTCGCCGTTATGTATTTGAAATAGATTTTACTTATACAGGAGCAGATGTAGAACAATTCTTTATTGATTCACAGACTTCAAAGTCTCTTATCCCGATAATAACAAATGGCAAACGAATAGTAAAATAAACATTTGAATTATACATCAAACCATCTAATATTCGTTTTATATCAGATACAAAAGATAACACTACACAAGTTTTCAATTTTGAAAAATCAAGTTTGAAAATGTTTTACATCCCGGAATGATTAGTATTAAATTGTTTTATCTATTCTATATTATATGGAACAAAAAAATGTATTATCATCAGAAAAAGCTTTAATAATTAATAGCTCAAATACACCGAGTAATTTTACAACTGTGTTTGACAGACCATTAATATTAGGCAGGAACAAACAATATGGTATTGGGCTCGATAAGATTAATTCCATGACTTACTCGTGGTATAATATTATAGAAGATTTTAATAACAAAGTGATAAGGTACCACAATGGGACAGATTGGAAAACTATTAGTTTTGCAAACGGAAATTACAGTTATGCTGATATCGATAATTACATAAAAGAAACATTGACTGCAAACAATGATTTAACTGATGACTCACCCGTCCCGATAAATATTGAGTTTGATTTATCAAGTTTCAAATGCTTGGTTACCATCCATAATAATTTCATGCTTGATTTAAGAGAAACAAACTTTCATGCCTTGATCGGGTTTGACAAAGATGCAGTTATTAGGGAAACTAAATTTGGAACTGTGACACCAAACATAACAAATTCTATCGATACATTGTATATCCACTGGGATTTGATAAGTAATTCTATTGTTGATGGATCATACGGGGATGTTATTTATGAAATAAGTACAGCTGATCTTACGAGATCATATCCTTTCAAAGATGAACCGATAAGAGTCGGGTTCTGCGAAGTAAACAAAACGATCATTAACAGTATTAATATTTACATAACCGATTTTTTCTGGTAAGATTATTAATCTTAATGGTGTTCACACATCATTTCGATTTGTTTTATAGGAATTAATGTAACATAAGTTATATGGCATGTTTAAAAAAGGTTTATGACACTAGCACGGGAACATATACTCAAGTTGATCGATTAACTGGAGCTGGTATATTTGATATTTTGTCAAAAGTCGGATCAAAGATTTCAGCGAGTCTGTGAAAACATCAGGCAAGAAAGCATTAGAAACTGCTGGCAAGCAAATCATAGAAAGCGGCTCTAAAAAACTTGGAGATGAAGTAGGAAAAATGGCTGCTGATAAGTTAGTTTCAGTTATTAAACCTAGTAAACCAAAAGGAGAGATGATTTTAAAAGAACTTACAAAGGCTGATAACAAAACAGAAGTTGTAGCTGAAACTGAAGAAGATGTAGCTGGGACTGAAGAAGATGTAAATGCAAAAATTAATAGATTACTTTCCGGAAGGGGAATTCATGTGAGAATTAATCGATTAATTAATAAAAAATAATCTAATTACTAGTATACATAGATGTTTCGAAGTAATCAATATAATACTAGATATGAACATGTGCCTATTCAGTTAGATACCCCAATAACACAATCAGGAAATAATACCAGGCAAATGAAAAGTGGTTACCAATTTACACTAAATGACAGAAGTTCTTACTTTGACTGGTAAAACGCATATTTTGAAATTAGTTTTCAAGTAAACAAACTTGCTGATGGAGCCAACTTCGCAGACGCTGACAGAATTGCTTTAATTAACGATGCAGCTTCACTGATTGATCAAATGCAAGTAAAGCAAAATGGGAAAATAGTTTACGATGGAAATAATCTTCACAGATTTGTTAATATCAAAAGCTTACTTGAAATTTCTGATGACTATGCAATGACAACCGGAACATACGAATACTTTTATTTAGATAATACAACAGCTGCAGAATCTCTGAAAATTAAAGATACCTATAATCAAGGTTTTGCTATTCGCCATGTTTTAATCATAACTAACCAAAAAGTTGACTCTATAATCCCATTAAATAAATATTCCTTCTTTGGAGGTTTGGAAACAAACATGCTTCCTCCTAGTCAGATTCAAATCAGCTTGCAACTAACAGATGATAATGTGCTAATGTTCAAAGCTGGCGGTGATGATGGCCGAGTAGTTATTAATAAATTAGTTATGTGGATACCTAGAATGATATTTAACTCAGATGGTTTAAGTTATGTAATGACAATTCATATGACATCAACACGATGGACTTATCTTCGTGAAATGATACAAGAAAGCGGAAGTACTCAACTAACAGAATCTGTATTTAGAATAACGGCCGGAGTCAAAAGTCCCAAACTCGTTTTTGTGTATTTGCAAAGGGCTGACAAAAGCTCTTCTCAAACACAAAATCCTCACCTTTTAGATACTTTTAAACTAAATGCTGCTGATGCTAATTGCTATTTACAATCAGCTAGATTGGAAGTTGGAAATGGAGTTTATTATCCAGAAACTGAATACAGTTATGCTAATATCATAAGAATATTCAGAGATGTTATTAATTATTCTTACAAGCAAAATGATAAAAACACCGGAACTTTACTCAATGTGGGTAATTTTAAAAATCTCTTCGGAATGATATATTTCGATTTGAGTTACAAGGAAAATGAAGTCAGTGTTGATCCAAAACAACTAAGTTTGAGATATAAACTAAACAACGTTCCTATCGCTAGATATAAAGTTTATGCTCCGGTTCTCTATGAAGTAGATGTAGTTATTGATACTGTCGGAAATGAATTGGTAATAGTTTAATCTAACTTATAATATATATGACTTACGCAAATTATTCAGTAAATTTAACAGACGGACAAAAACAGAGTTTAGCGAGGGCTTATGAGGATAAGAGTGAATTAACACTCAGGTTAAAAAATAACCAACTGGGAATTTTCCTTTGCTGCTAACAGCTACTCAGATTAACAATATTAACAAAGCTAAATCTGGCGGACGGGGATTAGACATAAATATATCAAAATCACAAATGAGGTCTCAGTCTAAAAATGGAGGCTTTTTAGGTGCATTAGCTGGTTTGTTAACTAAAACAATATTACCGACAGTTGCTAGATTTGCTCCAAAGATATTAGGGCCTTTAGCAACAGGGGCACTTAGCGGTCTGGCAAGTACTGGAATTGGTAAAATATTTGGAAATGGAATGGTAACTGTTCCTGCTGATAAAAAACAAACACTTCTAAAATCAAATAAATTAACAGCTGCGCAAAAAAGCAAAATAGGAAAGTCAAAAGGTTCCTGCACCATTAAACTAACACAAAAACAACTACAAGACGTACTGACATGTGCTTCTAGTAATAAAACGGTAACTGTTCCCAGTAATAACAAACAGCAAGATGTAACGGCAACTGTTCCTAGTGATAAAAAACAAACACTTCTAAAATCAAATAAATTAACACTTACACAAAGAAAGAAGATAGCAAAGTCAAAAGGCCACTGCCCTGTTAAACTAAATAAAAACAGCAGGACGGAGGATTTCTTGGAATGCTTGCATCATTAGGAATTCCATTGATTGGATCTCTTATTAGTGGTTTAACTGGAAAAGGTTTGCAAGTATATAGAAGAGGGTATGGTTTGCAAGTAGACTCACAAATCAGGCCATATACACTGATATAGAAGTATCCCATTTATAATTTTTTTTTTTTAAAAATGAACCTATATCTAACTTAGATATAATGAAATAGATCAAGCAGCTAGGCATACAAAACTTCAGTGGGGTGTATAGCAAAAACAAATTACCAGCAAAAAAAAATAAACAAGAATGAGGTATTATTAATCTTGATGATCATACTGGACCTGGTACACACTGGACTTGTTACTATGATAAATATTACTTCGATCCGTTTGGTCTGAGCCCACCAAAATAAGTTTTAGCGTACATGCCTAATATAAAATACAACACCATTCAATACCAAGATAAAACAAGTGTTCTGTGTGGATATTTCTGCCTATTCTTCATTAAAAAGTTACAAGAAGGAAATAGTACGTATGGTATTCTTTACAAATTATTAAAGCCTTACAAACCAGTGAAAAATGAAAACATCATAACATCATATTTTGTAAACGAAGTTTAATCTAATCATATTATATATGAGTTACTGTATAAAAGAAAAGATGGTTACTGAAAATATTAATCCTCAGTATGTTTTAGCAAAAAATGGTAGAAAAATGTTAAGAGCAACTTGTGCATCTTGTGGTATTACTAAACCAAAGTTTGTTAAAAACACAGAAGGTGGTAATATTGATATTCATAAAGTTTTTCTCCCTTTGCTACCCAAAAAACGGCTAACACTTCCTGGTTATAAATATTGCGGTCCTGGTAATCCACTTAATAGCGGAGAACCGGTAAATGAATTAGATGCTGCTTGTAAAGATCATGATTATTGCTATGACGAAAATCCTAGTAATAAATCAACGTGTGATATAAACATGCTTGCTGGTTTGAAATCTAGTAAGTCTAAAACTATCGGAGAAAAGATTGCTAAGAATTGATAGTAAAACCAGTCATTAGTACAAAATATAAACTTGGTCTTGGAAACTCAAAAAACTAGAAAAGGCGTTGAAATGGACTGACAAGTTAGCAGATGAACTTCATAAACCTATACGAAGAAAGTTCACTCAACGCCGTGTGATTGTTAATGAAATTGATAAAATATGGTCTGCTGATTTGGTTGATATGCAATCGTTTTCAAAACATAATAAAGGTACTAAATACTTGCTTACTGTTATTGATTTATTTAGTAAATTTGCTTGGATATTTAGTTCCAAATAAAACTGGTTTAGAAATTACCAAAGCATTCCAACAAATAATCGGTACAGGAAGACAATGTAAATTGCTGTGGGTTGACCAGGGTGTGGAGTTTTATAACAAGACGTTTAAGCAATTCCTTGATGATAATAATATCAAAATGTATCACACTTTTAATTTCGGAAAAGCTGTAGTAATTGAACGATTTAACAGGACATTAAAATAAAAGATGTGGAAATATTTCACAGCAAACAATACAAATACATATTTAGACGTGCTTCAGGCGATGGTTGATAAGTATAATAATACAAAACATCGGAGTATTAAAATGACGCCGACTGAGGCTAGCGATGAGAAAAATAAAGGAACAGTGTATTTCAACTTGTATGGAAAAATGAGAAGTAATCAAATTAAGCCAAAGTTTAAAAAAGGGGATAATGTTAGTATCAGCAAATATAAAAGAACGTTTGAGAAAGGTTATACCCCAAATTGGACTGAAGAAATATTTATTGTTGATGAAATTCAAAACACAAATCCAGTGACATACAAAATAAAAGATTTAAACAACGAAAACATTGATGGAAGCTTTTATGAATTAGAAATGATAAAAGCAAAGCAAAAAATATTGAGGATTGAAAAAGTAATACGACGTGATTATAAAAAGAAACAAGCATTGATTAAATGGAAGGGTTACAATGAGGATTTCAATAGCTGGGTCTCATTTAAGGATATTGAAAATATTAAATAAGGGCTTAAAAATAATAACATATAATATTATTATATAATGGGACAAGAAAGATTAGAAAAGGTTTGCAGAAAACTTAACAATTTAAAAGATAAATATAGAAGAGAATTGATGAGAGGCAGACAACTCCAAGTAGAATATGAAGTAGTTCGTGATGATTTTATGGACACTAAAAATAGACGATTGCTGGTTGAAATGGATAATTATGAACGCGAGCTGAATAGTAACAGAGAAGAGCTTCTTGAACTGAAATACAAAATAGCAAAGTGTAGGAAAATAAAATACTCTATGGTAAAAAATGATATGCAGAGCGATGATGAAGACTACTGCCCGGTTCCGTCTGACTTTGCTTGACGAGTCGCAAATGTTATTGAAAAACTTCGCCGAAAGTAGATTCGGCGAAAGTAGGCATAAAATAAAATTGCGCTCTCCTAACGAGTTGCAAATGTTATGTTATTAAAATGGCAAACCGGATTGAATAGAGACTGAGAGTTTTGGGAGAGTTTCTTTTGGAAGGAACTCTCGAGTAGCTAATAGTATGCATCCGAGGCATCTGACTCAGGTGTGACTTTATTTAAATAAAGACATGCCTGGCTTCTAGCCTCAGGTGAGCTATTGTTAGTTTCTTGAGTGAATCTTTTTCGGGAGGAAAAAACTGTGCTCAAACTCTCAGTCTCTATACTACTTAACCTACTCGTTAATGAGCGACACTTCAACATTATGGTTGATTATCTGGTATCCTGTATATAAGGTTACGTATGTAACCTACTCGTTAATGAGCAACACTTCAACATAATGGTTGATTATCTAGTATCCTGTATTTAAGGTTACGTATGTAACCTACTCGTTAATGAGCGACACTTCAACATTATGTTTGATTATCTAGTATCCTGTATATAAGGTTACGGATGTAACCTACTCGTTAATGAGCGACACTTCAACATTATGTTTGATTATCTGGTATCCTGTATATAAGGTTACGTACGTAACCTACTCGTTAATGAGCGACAATTCAACATTATGTTTGATTATCTAGTATCCTGTATATAAGGTTACGTATGTAACCTACTCGTTAATGAGCGACACTTCAACATTATGTTTGATTATCTGGTATCCTGTATATAAGGTTACGTATGTAACCTACTCGTTAATGAGCGACACTTCAACATTATGGTTGATTATCTAGTATCCTGTATAAGGTTACGTATCCAGTCAATATAAAACCCATTAAGCGCATTTGCAGTTCATTCCATGGTTGCACTATCTGCGTTCATTCTCTTTGTGAATGTGTACGGAGAGTTTCAAGATAGTAAGTTATCTTCTTTATTACTTTAAATCTCATTATCGCATATCAATATACATAATCTCCATATTTAGAGAAATAAAAAATATTCCATTAATTATTTTTTATATTTTCTGTGTAATACTCGTAAATGTGACATACCTCATACATGGTTGTACATATATTGGTGAGAGACCGTTAATATGGAATATTGTGACATATCTCACACATGGTTGAACATATATTGATGCGAGACCGTGTATGTGTAATATTTCGACATATCTCACACATAACTGTACATATATTGATGAGAAACTGTATATGTGTGGTACGGTGACATGTCTCATACATGGCTGTACATATATTGATGAGAGACCATTCATGGTGTAATACTGTGACATATCTCACGCATGGCTAATAAGGCCTGTATTTGTAGACACTAATCTTTGCTCAATCCAGCAGCACCAAATATGTTTATCAAAAAAACATAATTATGACACTGGCTAGCATTTATGAAAACTGGTACTCTCCATTTGGAATCTGCCAAAATGGTATATTTTCCTGCGAAACGTGGTGTTTAATTATGTTTCTGTATTAAATAAATACCTAACAATGTAATACCTTATTTGAAATATCATAACTGAAAAGGAATTTTGCATGCTATATTAAGCAAAGTGTTTTTAAGATTTAGTACTGCCACTGATTTCTGTATTTCAAAATAGTTTGTAATATTGTTTACCCATTGACAAAATGGCCTCCTGTATCATTGGAATAAACATATGTGTCAAAACATATGGCTTTTTGTATGTTAATATTATGTTAAAAAAGCTTGTAATATTATTTTCCGCAATGTTTAAAACTAGAAGATGAATATCACTTTGTTACTTAATGTTTATTATAAAATGAGATGAACAAACATTTATAAAGACACATTATTGGAACAGACGTAGTTTTTACATATTTGAACTTATAAATTATAACATAGGGAAAATCAAAAAAAATATATATAAAAAAGCTGAGCGTCTTTCCTTTCAAGGCATTTTAGATAAGACTGCTAAGTACAATATAAATAGTAATAACACTAACATACATTTTACAAAATTTATTTCCTGAACTGTTATATTCTGTATGCTTTACAATATGTATATATGTTGTTGCTTTTGAAATAGTACTTCTGTATTTAGTAAATATTGCCTTTACCTGCTGTCAGTCTTGTATAAATGTTTGTATTCTCATGGGGCTCATGGTATTTTGGATTTTTGTTGAATAAACTACAATAGCATATGTCAATACTGCGTGAATATTGTACGGTATACCTTGATACAATAGGAGTATTACTATAGTTACTTGTTCTGGAAGTTTGTATCACATCGAGTAGGTAAATGACAGATCCTGATCACACGAGAGGCGAGCCTGATCTATCATTTACCTATGTCAGGTGATACCAGTTTCCAGAACAAGTTACTATAGTAATGATCCTTTTATTATATACCTCTTTACATATCATTAAAATAGAATACATGTATATCAATGTGTTCATTACACATGGGTAAACAATTCAAAATCTGGTGAATTTACCAACTGACATAATGTTAAATTATTTAACCCTCAATGTTTACAAATGCACAAACAAACATTCCGATACTACACATTTCATGTTAAAACATCCATTGTTCTTAATGGATTGCTAGCTGGGCAATCCCCAACATTCCAATCTGATATTTGTGTATGGGAAGTTCAAGTTGTAAAATCTATTTTTAGTAGTATACTGATACTGAATCAGAAAACTTCTAGAGGTGATTCTGGGTATTCCATTGTAGGACAATGAAGGTACTCGATATATAATTATTGATAGGTATATAATAAAGTGTTTTATTATACCTCGCATCAAACGCCTATGGTAAATCCCCGTAGATAACCGTGCGTAATTTCTTACTATATGACGCGTCAGGGTGATATTGAAGGGTGATAGTAAATCGCAGGGTGATCGTTACAGTTATCTCATGTGCAGTGTCATCGGTACAGTTATCTCATGAGCAGGGTGATCGGTGTGTTGGGTGATCGGTACAGTTATCTCATGTGCAGGGTGATCGGTACAGTTACCTCATGTGCAGGGTGATCTGTACAGTTATCTCATGCGCAGGGAGATCGGTACAGTTATCTCATGTGCAGGGTGATCGGTACAGTTATCTCATGTACACCTTTGATGCGCGTTGCTATGCGTACTGTTCTCACTATGGTGAAATTGCTAATTTGATGTGATCTTAACTCATCGTAACTTCAAAGGCACTTTACCGATGTATGATATAACTTTCGTAACAACCTATTAAAAAAGTGTCCGACAAACGGGTGCTCGACGTCGCCTCGGGCGATAATCCTAAACTGATGGTGTACATTCTTACTGTCACCCTGTCATAAATGTGATGTTTATACATTATTTTCACGTCTACACGATGTTACAAAATCAAACTTCGACGAAATTGCTGACATCAAAAAGATATGGTATTACGTGTTGCTAGTCTGTATGTATGAATTGGAATGAAATGCGAGTGTAGGCCCTGTCAACACGTCATAGTAGGTTATATTGGGACAGCAACCTCAGACGGAGATGAGATGGAAGTGAAGGATGGAGAATCCCATCAGACATATCTCTGCCATTGTGTGAACCAACACGGGGCTGATATTTGTAGATTTAACGTGTATGACATCATCCACTGAGTTATGAAGAGAGCTTATGTGATCATCTTGGCGTCGTCGTCGTCGGATCTCACTCCACGTGGAGTTGTGCGTGTATGTTGTCTTTATCTCTTTATATATCAATCTTAGTAGTAGGGTAAAACAAGTGGATTATTTACAGGGTAATTAAATAACCTTTGTTGTTTAATTCATTTTTCAATTACACAACATCATTTGATATCAATTGCAAGCGTCTCCGTGGCCGAGGGGTTAACGACTTTGCTTCGTATGTAGCACGACAGCTACATTGTCCAGCACGGAGCTAGCCGTTTGACTCAAATAATCATAACGATCGTATAGTGGTTTTCAGCTATTTATTTACGTCTAGCAGGGATGGAAGCTAGGTAAAGACTGACGCTTCCTTACATCAGTGGGCGAATAGTATGGGTAAACTACTACGTCACATACACGTGATCCCTGCTCTTCCAGGTAATTACTGATACTGTTTACTAAAGTTCCCCATCACGTGTATGTCTTGAACGCCATTGTGTTACATGCGCCCCCTACTAATGAAATTTTCACACAGAAAATTTTGACAAATGGACGTAACACAATGCGCTGACGTAGACTACAGCAATTTAATACATGATAAAAACAAGTTACTGTAATAACAACACAATTTCAATGTAATGACCAAACAATTCCGATGTACTGTTCAAAACACTGCTGTTCATAAGCCATTAATTAAATATTTTGGTAGTCCATTTTTGGTAATCCATTTTTGGTAATCCATTTAAAACAATTTCAATGTTCTCAGTCCGAGTTTGGTTGCGACTGTTGTGGACACGCTCCCAACATTCCCCTGCCTCGGCCCCGTCCCCGGCCCCGACCAATGCCCGGTGGTCCCTCTAGGTCCATCTCCACCACCGGCCCCCTACTCGTCCCTGGAACGGGTATGGCTGGTCGTCTCGGGCTTTCCTCCCGCTCGCGGGCGTCCCTCATTAAATTCATGAAGGCCGCCAGGGATCTCGGTTGAGGCCCTGTCTGCACCTCCTCTTGGCGTCCCCCCGCTTGCCCAACAATTCTCTCTGTGGCGTCTAGTGCCACCCGCACAGCTAGGTCTGTTCGACGCCCCTCGTCCATTTCGGGCGCGGCCTGGCGCAACACAGTCAACGTGGCCTTGAATGTTTCTGAAAAGTTTCTATTCCAACTTGCCATGGTTGTTTCTTGTATAATTTTTTTTCCTTAATAAAGCGATGTGTGTAAGTCTCTGATTTTAAGCAGAATGACAAGAAGGTACCAGAATTCGGTGTTCCATCCCCGGTGATTAACCTGTCATCAAGTCACTAATGACCAGTTCATAAACCTGGAGTGTGGATAAGACTACCCGGTAGCCTTCGTGTATATCACACTAATTGTCCAATTATAATTCGATGTATACAGGTAAGCTGGAAATGCTGGAGAATGAAAATGTTCTTCGATGGGTTATATATATTGTCAAACATGAAAACAACGATGAAGTATCCAGGTGAGTACATATGAGGTACATGTATATATATACATGTATATATATATATACCCATTATAGCACGGATTATAAATTTTCAGTGTTCAGAACCACACGATCATTTTCATGCACGTTTTTACATGCACGTGTCTTGTTCATTTCGACGATCGTCCGCAAAAAGGCATGGATACAGTCGATCCCTGAGCGTCCTCAAGGTCGCTGCATCATCCAACACGGGCGGTGCAGAAGCGGCTGACGGTAGGTTCCCATCATCCTCCTTATCTTGGAGCTCGATTTCATTTCGAACCGTTTCCTTGTGCTCCCCCGTTATCCCCCGACGTAAACAAATTGGCAGGCAGTTAACTAAAACGTTACATCTGTTTTTACAACAGAAGAATATGACAATTATAACCACCACCAGAGCAAGTCCAAGGCTAATGTAATACCACGAGCTACGGAAAGACCCCCATTCGCTACCAACTACTTTCTTTGTTGATTTTAATTCTTCAATGAATTTATCAATCGGCACGTCATTAATTGCGGCCAAAGTTGCAGGCATTGGAATCTCGGAATAATTTGCAAATGTGTCATTGAACTTTTGCCAAACCTTGACTTGTGAGAAATTCGTGCTTCGCAAATCAAAGCTTGGAATGTGCTGTAAGGCACTCATTCCCGCGACATATGGTGTCGATAACGTAAAGTATTTAATAGACGCAGTACAACCTGAATTTACCTGTAAGAAGTCTATAGGAGATTGAAGTTCGACTTCAGTATGCCTCGAGTCGCACACTAAAGCAAATTTCAGATTTTCCCTTGAGATAATCACCCAATTATTATCGCTGAGTCGATAAGCAAAAGGTAAAGTTGTAATCGATACCATAACGGAACAATATTCGTTGGAAACAGATGTTGTGAATAAATTGATTAGACACGTACGTCCCAGCGTGACAGAATATAACGGATTTTGCACGGTACAATACTTGACATTGTTTTGACTGCAAGTCTGTACTTCTTGATCGGAAAGTAACACATATTTTTGTCTGGCCTTATCAATTAGAAACCCACTGGCCTCCAATTTGTACGTAGCTAAGAAATCGGTATTTTCATCCTTGTGATTCGGGAGTAATGGTCTTTGATAGATAATTGGCACGGCAACAGCTCTGAAAACTTCGTAGGACTCATCTATTCTTATCATTGGGATTGATATTATGATCATTATTTTGCCTTCCATAAAGACAGTTGAGCTCGTTAAATAACGATAAAATGCCCAAATATCTTTCCTAGGATCGCTAATTAGAGTCATTATCTTCGGAGAGTGTTCTTCAATATTCAACAACAATGTTTGCAGTTTAGATGGATTAATTATGCGAGTAGAAATTTTCCCCAGCGACAGGTAATCTAGTTGTGATCCAAGTGTATTTAAATAAAAACGTACATCCCTAAGTAAAATTCTTATTTCCCCAATAAGCAAATCAATTTTTGTAGTGATCTCCAAGAAACGTCTATTTTCAAAAATTGATCTCGCAAGTTCTTGTGTAAGTGATTGTAGCTCGGAGTCCAATGTAGTAAGAGTAGCAACAATATCATTGATCGAATGTCGATTTTCACGAATTAATTCCCTAGATTCATTGATAAGAGATAAACTCTTCTCAGCTACATGTATAATCGTTTCTTGATTTTCACTTAACTGGTGAAGCTGTGACTTAATTCCATCTAAGTCATTTTCTGAGACTGTGCCAAATAACCATGATAATGCATCACCAACAAATGGTAAAAGTGAACGTTTACCGCGGTTTCGTACTTTCCGTAACTGTTTAATTCCCTTTTTAATGTCACTCCTTATTTGATCTAAATATTCAACTTCTGCTAATAAACCTTGTAATGCGTTTTTAAACGGTGCGTATGCAGGCTTATATAGATATGTCGCAATTGCTTCCTGTAGCATGGTACGGGTCTGTTTAATGTCCCTTTTAATTATTGAGAAGAAATTATCAATTTCCTTAAAATCAATGACAAGAGTAGCCAACCATTTTGCTCTAGTCGTGGACACTTCATTTGTTTTGTAATAAACAACATTGTCCCTAACCACAACATTTTCTTTACCACTTATACTCATGTGGTTTCCCCATAAGAATATAACTGTCAAAATGTTTACTAGTAGGAGATGCATGATCTGCAAAATACAATAAATATGTAAAAATTTCATCTACCTGTATGTACAACACATGTATATACAGTATATGAAGCCTATGTAAACACTCAGAACTTTAAACACTGTAAGACCTCGGTCTCCTAACATGATGTACCTGTACTGACTGACATACCTTCACATCACAAAATGATAACTCGGGAGTGTGATCATTAACACAATTTGTACAGTCAGTAGAGGAAGAAGAATGAACTTCAGGTGCATAGAGTTCATTGTTCGTGCGAGTTTCACGATCGCGTAACCTACGACGAAGTTCAAACAACGGAATATCGTCCTCGGAATCACTATCCGAGCGTTCCATACGGTAACGACGCGATAACAACTGCTCATTAGGCCCGGCAGTAGAGCCAGAACTGTCTGAATCGCCCTCAGAGCTAACAGGTGGTACGGCATAATTAGCACGCCTAAGACGTTTACCTGTCGTATCGGCTGGTATATTCCAATCAGTAATAGTAGCCAACCTAAGATGATGAGCGTGTGCTTTCAAGGTAGAACCATCCAATTGATTTTTAATGATATAGGTGACTGGAGATGTTTGCTCTATGATTCGATAGTATGGTGTCCATTTAATGTCCAATTTATTTTTACGGGCCTGTTTACGATAATACACGGGATCACCAACTTTTAATGCCACGTCATTAGCATTTTTATTCGCGTATTCATTGCGCTTTTTCCTGGCCTTATCTCTGTTTCTATGTCAGTTTCCGCAAAGAGAGAACTATTTCGTTTCAAGAGGTCAACGACTTTCTTTTTGTAGGGAGAAGGTACATCAAGGTTATCAAACTCTGCATCAAGAGATTTAGACCGTTTGGTTTGGTTAATTGGGCTTGAGAGAACATTCTTATCAACAGCAGAGATATATGCGACATTAATTGCCTGTATCTTGCCAACAGGTGTTCCTTTCCGTACAGATAATGTCTTGCACGTGGTGTTTACCAAGAGAATAGGTAATCTATGGTTTGTGGAAAGCTTAGCAACTGAATTTGTGAGAAGCAAACCCGGTTCGTTACCAAGGCAACCAGAATCAAGCGGTGATATCTCATAGCTATGTTCTACAGGTAACTCTGGATGTTTACGCACTTGACAATAACAGATATGGGCTGTCTGAGGCGGAAGCTTAACTTTTGACCTAGTCCGTGCTATCGAAGCAACATGTATATCATCTACCAGTGGAACATATGTACCATGTACACGTATACAACCAAGATCATGATACACGCGCACGCCACGTGATTGTAACCAATCCATTCCAAGAATAATGTTTCTGTTTAGATTTCGGACTACATAGAATCTATGACTCATTTTCAGGCCTCCTAAAATGAACTCTATTTCCGCAAAACCGTCTACATGAAGAGGAGTATTACCTGCCGTTGCCAAATTTAGACTTTGTTTACGAAGCCTAGGCTTCACTTTGAGATTATCATAGACGCGTCGATGTACAAGAGAAACCTCAGCACCGGAGTCAAGTAACGCACGATATTTCTGTTTATCGAATTTCAAAAGAAGAGAATTAGAACCTATATTCGAAGAATTTATAAATACAGTGTTTTTGTGTTTAATGTTCTGTTTGTTTGATCTTCCCGCATCGGCTTCTACATGTGGGAAGGATTCACGTTTAAAGGCTGTGTACCAGCTTTTCTATACCCCCCTGCCTGTGTACATTCACGAGCAAAGTGGCCAGTCTCTCTACATTGATAACAAACGACATTTCGTTTGTCACGCACTTGATCCCTTCTCAATTGTGCCACATTTATTTGTCTATCCCTTTTCCTAGCCCTACAATCTTTAATATGATGACCCGGCTTCCTACAATAGTGACATTGGTTACTACTCTGTCTAGAATGATCAACCTCCATTGGTTCTTGTCCCCCGCCTGAATGACTTTCCCCATGATTGTGCCCTGTTCTCAACTGAAACCTTTTCCTAAGATTTTGTTCCCGGGTAGCAGTACCAACAGCAGTCTGAAAATCTTGTGGGTTTTCTCTCATAATTTTCATTTTTAATGCATCTTCTCGCAACCCATCAATGAAATACCCCACGAATTGTCTCTGTACAGCATTTTGATCCTGACCTTCAAATGCGTCCTCCCCTAAATTTAACATTCTTTCTGCGTACACCTGTACCGTTTCCCCTGGTTTTTGTTTTAATTTTCTTAACAACAACAAAGCATGCTGAGAATCAACAACTTCTCCAAATCTCAATTTTAATTCCGCTTTAATTTGATTCCAATTATGATCGGCATGTTGTTCCATGTGCCTTTTCATGAAATCACTCACTGGACCAAGACTAGACTGATATGCAATAAATTTCATTCGTTCAACTGGAATTCTAGTCAATGTGCCAAATTTTTCAATACTTTTTACCCATTCCTTAAAATCTTTTGGATTGCTACCGTCAAAACTCTTAACAACCTTTGCGACGCCTTGAGCCCCCATAGTGGTAGTTAAATTTGTCATTTGTCCATCAACGGACCTAAACAATTCCAAAAATATTTGTTCTGCCATCTTGCCAATTACGTAGAGGGAATAACAAACGAAAGCAACTTACGGTTTTGACGACTGCTACACCACTGCAACTTTCCAAGGCGGCTCAATGACGATGACGGCAACACCAAAGTTAAATTGTCCGAAAATAACTACATTTCACAGTGTCCCACACAACACATGTTCGTAAAATATCCTGGTCACGGCACCAATAAACCCCGTATGTAGCACGACAGCTACATTGTCCAGCACGGAGCTAGCCGTTTGACTCAAATAATCATAACGATCGTATAGTGGTTTTCAGCTATTTATTTACGTCTAGCAGGGATGGAAGCTAGGTAAAGACTGACGCTTCCTTACATCAGTGGGCGAATAGTATGGGTAAACTACTACGTCACATACACGTGATCCCTGCTCTTCCAGGTAATTACTGATACTGTTTACTAAAGTTCCCCATCACGTGTATGTCTTGAACGCCATTGTGTTACATGTAAACCGTCATGCCTCTCACTGCTGCGGGTTCGAATCCCACTGAGAGCTCGACCTGCAAGTGAGGAAGTGTCGATTTTTAAGGATGGCGGGAGGTGTGTAGTACTGGTTCTACCCAGGAAAAGTTGGTGGTCTGTCCCAGCATAATATAATAGACTCATATTTAATTTTACGTGTGTTGAATATGACTTTTAACACTCTACAAACAAAAAGAAATAGCAAGCCCAATATACGTGACTTATACGAATTACACACAGTTACTGCATGTACAACATATTTAGAATCGTGGTTTTATGCTAAAAGTGCTAACGCACCACCTTTTTTCCGAATATGTTTTTTTCGTTTAATTTTTGTTTATTTTCCATACGACAGCAATTTCATTATTTGTTTAATTTACAGTCGTTATTGCCAAGATATTTGTCTCGTTCAGAATGAAATTTGTTTTGATTTATTGATTGTCATTCATAATTTTGATAGAGCATCATCAAAACAATATGACCAGTCAGTGATCAGAAATAAGACATTAACCAATACATTCTGGTAGGTGATTAACTCGATCTTTATCCTTGATGTTCAACCATGTTTTCTGTTAAAATTAAGGTATCTATAGTGTGATTATTTTAAAACCCTGAATATTTCAAATATTTCATGCACATTAATGCAAATTGATTCAATATATGTAGCTTTCAAAATTAAAATCTTGAAAATTATCACCTTTTTACTCAGCCAAAGATTTATATTTGACTATAGAACCTAATGTAAAAAACGACTAACACAACTTGTATCACCTACTGAAAATAAGATAAAATCTCAACATCTCTGCAATGGAAAATTATGAATTATTGTGATATTAAAGGTATTGACTACTGGTGCGTTAGCTGTTTGGTTCAGTGTATGTCGGGGTACTGTACTGTATAGAGATGTCCAATACGTTTTATTGACTTATCTCCTTTAGTAATAATTCTCCATTTACACATTTGAAAGTCAACGTTCATGCCAGTATTGCGCAAATTGACAATTATATGTACTCCACCATCAACGAGGTATGTAACGTAACCTGTATTACTGACTAATACTTCTTCTAAGTTTGCCGAATTTTACCATCTAACGTTAACACTCTCATGCAGGTTCTATGTTTCTAGTTTGAATCGGGTTTGTTATTACGGATGGTACCCCGGATGCGGGCAATATATTTTTTGGGGGGAGGGCGGGTGGAGGTGTATGTATGAGTTTGGCAGGGGGGGGGGGGGAGGGCGGGTGGAGGTGTATGTATGAGTTTGGTGCCCTAAATACTATTTACATACAAAAAACAGACCCGCACTTGTTGGAGTCACGCATACAGTGTTTCACATAAAACACTAGGTTTGTTACTGACAATAGCGTGTCTGTTACTTGTCAGTCGTGTATTTACTTTGTTAAAGGGACACACGCCAATCTTGCTTTCTTTAAAACTCGAGTCGCTCTCTCAGTTTTAAATGATCAGTTAAAATAATATAATTCTGACTGTTAAACTTATATTACTTTATCGCTCTTTTTCCCTGATTCCGAAAATTAACACTGCAACGTATATGTTCACAATCCTGACTTCGTTTCCCGACATACCGTTGTTATTTTGTTTTGTTTGTTCAACAATAAAGTCAATACTCTAGCATAAACCTGATGGATATACATATCAAAAAAGTATTCTGGAATGCATAGACACATACATTTAAATTACATGTATTTGCATAATGACATTATTTCATGTCTTGTGTACCCGTCGCGTCTGTAAATTTTTTATGAGGTGTATCGTCTTTGATTCATGTTAGTTAATTTTCGGGGGGAAAAGTACTCGTCTCCGATTTTATTGATAGTGTACATATAGACAGAGGACTGCTGTATCTACGCGTACATCCTTTTGTTTTTATCCTCGCTTCTAAAATGACGACATAAATTGAATTTGATTAAAACTGCGCATTCTCAGCTATATACAACTTAATCAATACGGTGTGAATACGGTGTGGAGGGGCGAGGTTGGAGGGATACTAGCGTTATGGTGTCCCTGAACAATGTTGAAATCAATATATCTTTAAAAAATGATTTCATAATTTACGCACGGTTTTATATTCCGCGGTAACAATAATTTGGAACGCCGAGCCTTCATATTTTAGCAATTACGGTGTACTTCGTTAATTTTCGGGAAAACAAAGAAAATTTGTTCTGATTGACTTTTAATTTTGAAAATGTTTTTGACTTCACATTCATGAAGACAAATGCATTCTCGTTATTAAACATTATTTTTTTCTCTATTTTTTCTGATTCAGAAAATTAACACTGCAACGTGTATTTTCGCTATCCTGATTTCGTTTCCCGACGCTCCGTTGCAATTTTATTTGTTAAAACCTAATGAGTATTCTGGCATAAACCCAAAGGATGTATAGAACAGAAATTTAGTCAGAAAGGACTAGGTATGATAAGTGGCAAAATTGGCCCCCAATATTGACAGTTTTAATGCACAAGTTTTGAATATCTAGTCTAACTACACATGAACTGAATCATTATTAAAACTCCTAACAAGTACGTTTGAATGCTCTAAATGAGTTGAAGATCCTCGCAAACAAGGCTTTTTCTTTCAAAATAGGACATTTTTGTTCATTTTTAGTAGTTTTCAATCAGTTTATGGTCTTGTAAATACAGAGCGCACCATCGAGCACAGCTGATTGTTTGTTGAAACATGTACTTGATAGGGATACATCATCGGCCAAAAAACTGTTAATGCTCGGTATATTTTTAGAATCAAAATCTTGCACAGAAAGGTCCAAAATCTATAAAATATAACAAAATTACAAAAAAAATGCCATTTTTTGAGACCCTCATTATAAAGAATGAAGATTCTTCTAGATAAGTAAAATAAACAGAAATATATTTTTAAGATAGAATATGATCACGACTGATTATTTGTAAATATTATATTTTGCATTTTGAACATATTGGGGGTCAAAATACCCCCTTATCATGCTTATCATACCTTGTCCTTTAGTCTGGAATGCATGAACACACACATTTTAAATACATGTATTGAAATAATGGAATTATTTCTTGTGTACCCGGTCGCGTCTGTAAATGTATATGAATTTTGCCGTCCTTGAGTCGGTAGGTCATGTTAGTTAAAGAACATAGACATAGAAAAGATTAATCTACGGGTACATGTATTTGTTTTTATTCTCGCTTCTAAAATGGCAAAATAAATCGGATTTAATTAAAAAGCGCATTATCGGTAAATTAAACCGTAAAACAGCCTAAATTCATCCCTTTGAAAAATACCTTAACTATTAATGGGAATTATACAACAATAATGTTGAGCAATGTACTTTGTACATATTATTACTTTAACAACGACCAGCGATTGTGTTTTGTCATAATCCCATTTTATAGACAAGAGGTTTATAAATCTGACCAGTGTCAATTTCGCCGATAATGTCATTTTTGTTATCGATTTTATCACGTGACCGTGTTTAATAGATATTAGGACCATAGGACTGGCGTTCCTACTGCGTCTATCATTATTATCATATATCATACAATATCATTCGAAACATCTCTTACACTGCTTCACAGCATTACTCGAATGTAAGTGGAAGGTTTCTATATTGGTAACGTCATCGCACCTCAGATTCCCGCCAAAACAAATTCGCATTCGAAATCAAAGTTATCCACATTTTGCAATGCCATTCAGCTGATTGCTCCATCTATAGCTTATTTACATGAAAGCAGTGATAAAACATTCATATGCATTGTAAAAAACGAACATTCAACGCAATGTATACATCAACACTTGTGTCAATCGGCCATATTGTTTACACAGCAACAGTGTACTATTTTCTGTGCCGTTGCCTACCGGCGATACAAATGTCAAGATATTGAACATACCAAAGCGTCGTGATACACGTAATACGAGACGGGATCCCGAATAATGACGGGATTGGCCGAGCGTTCACGCTTCATACAATATAAGCGTTTTGCATTGGCCTAGCTGCAGTCACGTGATTAAATAGTTTTGACCATACTGATGGGAAATATGCCAACCGTGCAATTCCGTAACCGTATAATAGTACATTTAGCGAGCTATAGTCCATCTGTGTCATTGACGTTATGCAGCATATCTGGTAGTATAAAAACGACGTATCAGGGATAATGACACTACAGCTTAATGATAAAGTGTAATTAATAATATATATAAATATATATATTTCCTTTTTCTATTTTATTTGTCCAGATGTCAAGTTATTCAACTTTATAGATATTTGTTTTCCTTCGAGTATAATTAACATGTCAGCGTTTTCTGCAAAAAAACTTTTTCTAAATGTTTTTCTTAACTTATGGAACAAATATTTATGTAACAAGAGGTATGACAAGCATTTGCAGTTTTAAAACTAGTCATTCTTCGATTGCTTTATTTGATAAGTCGATGCTTGTCATTGCCCCTTAATAATCTACATTATGATGTAAAGTTTAGCATACAATTGTAATACAAGTAAAATATGTACATATCCCATGTCAATATGCATTGAACCATACATGAACAAAGTCTTATATTATTCATTACATTTATAAAAACTTTGTATTTATTACTTGGTCGTGAGCGTGTGTTAAATTTGTAATGCACGATACTACAGATAAGCTGAGTATTTAAATATTTAACTTGCATTCGTCCCTCAAATTTCATCTTACGAGGCTTGCTCAGACTCTGCCACTCTTCCCTCATTCTAAATCCGATGGAAAAAAATACTCATTACAGACAAAAGATGGTAATAGTTATCACCCCTTACAAAAGAGAAAAAAGAACACATCGTCTTTAAACTAAAATAATAGAACTAACAATGAAAGGTAATTATACTTAAGATATGGGGTACAACTATCAATTGATATTTTAACAATCACAAATCACCCTCGAGAATAGATAAAAAGAAAAAATCCCCAATTAATAACTTTTCTACAAATTAGATTTAAATCGTTTCCACTGTTATATTGTCTATAATTGTATGCATAATATATTGTAAGGTGCATAGAGGGATGGTCCTCCCCGACCCTCGTGCACCTATGACGGGGAAAATAAATGGACCACCACGTTGGTGATAGAAATTTAAAAAAAAATTAAATATAACTTTAAACCAATGAAAATAGTGTAGTTACCTCCCTTAGTATACATTTCGCCATTTACAAATTGTTCTTGCGGAGCTGCTGATGTTTGTTTTCTGTTTTTCAATCAGACAGTTGATGATAGATAGAACTTTTTGAGAACTTGAATTTGAATATTGATCGTATGAAACTATAAACGCATACAGTCAACGACAAGATATGATTTGTTTTTGATTGTTTACTGTTATAATATTTTATTGCAAATATATTACAACAAATGCATCTCTTCGCTTTGTCTAATTTATTTGACGTCTGTGGCCGTGTGGGTGTTTTTTTGTTTTACATACGGACATTTACAAGTGCATCACGTCGCAGGCAGCACTCTATCAAAAGTCGCCTTGCCGTTCGTAGACTTGTTCTTTATGCACTAATCTTTGCTGATCTTCAATATAAAATAGGGGCGTCCTTGGCCGAGTGGTTACTTGCCCCTCACCGCTGTAGGTTCGATCCCTCAGGGGCCTCGGAATCTTTATGTGAGGAAGCTATCCAGCTGGCTTACAGAACGTCGGTGGTTCTACCCTGGTGGCCGCCCGTGCACGAAAATTGCCCGGAGGGCACCTGGGGTCTTCCTCCACCAATGGAAGATAAAGAAAATAATCTGGGAATACCCCCACTCTACATGGCATATAGACCTTCCGTACACATTGCAAATGACCTAGCTACACCCTAGTAATGTCTTAGTTAGTAGACTGATAATGCACACATTGTATGACATATATAGTAGAAACAATGTCTCAGTATTGCCTATTTAGTAGGCTGATAATGCACACTTTGTATGGCATATAGTAGAAACAATGTCTCAGTATTGCCTATTTAGTAGGCTGATAATGCACACATTGTATGACATATAGTAGAAACTATGTCTCAGTATTGCCTAGTTAGTAGACTGATAATGCACACATTGTATGACATATAGTAGAAACAATGTCTCAGTATTGCCTAGTTTGTAGACTGATAATGCACACTTTGTATGACATATAATAGAAACAATGTCTCAGTATTGCCTAGTTACATGTAGTAGGCTGATAATGCACACATTGTATGACATATAGTAGAAACAATGTCACAGTATTGCCTAGTTAGTAGACTGATAAGGCACACATTGTATGACATATAGTAAAAACAATGTCACAGTATTGCCTAGATAGTAGACTGATAATGCACGCATTGTATGACATATAGTAGAAACAATGTCTCAGTATTGCCTAGTTAGTAGACTGATAAGGCACACATTGTATGACATATAGTAAAAACAATGTCTCAGTATTGCCTAGTTAGTAGACTGATAATGCACACATTGTATGACATATAGTAGAAACAGTGTCTCAGTATTGCCTAGTTAGTAGACTGATAATGCACACTTTGTATGACATATACATATAGTAGAAACGATGTCTCAACATTGCCTAGTTAGTAGACTGATAATGCACGCTTTGTATGACATATAGTAGAAACAATGTCTCAGCATTGCCTAGTTAGTAGACTGATAATGCACACATTGTATGACATATAGTAAAAACAATGTCTCAGTATTGCCTAGTTAGTAGACTGATAAGGCACACTTTTTATGACATACAGTAGAAATAATGTCTCAGCATTGCCTTGTTAGTAGGCTCATAACGCATAATAGCATATGTCAATACTGCGTGAATATTGTACGGTATACCTTGATACAATAGGAGTATTACTATAGTTACTTGTTCTGGAAGTTTGTATCACATCGAGTAGGTAAATGACAGATCCTGATCACACGAGAGGCGAGCCTGATCTATCATTTACCTATGTCAGGTGATACCAGTTTCCAGAACAAGTTACTATAGTAATGATCCTTTTATTATATACCTCTTTACATATCATTAAAATAGAATACATGTATATCAATGTGTTCATTACACATGGGTAAACAATTCAAAATCTGGTGAATTTACCAACTGACATAATGTAAAATTATTTAACCCTCAATGTTTACAAATGCACAAACAAACATTCCGATACTACACATTTCATGTTAAAACATCCATTGTTCTTAATGGATTGCTAGCTGGGCAATCCCCAACATTCCAATCTGATATTTGTGTATGGGAAGTTCAAGTTGTAAAATCTATTTTTAGTAGTATACTGATACTGAATCAGAAAACTTCTAGAGGTGATTCTGGGTATTCCATTGTAGGACAATGAAGGTACTCGATATATAATTATTGATAGGTATATAATAAAGTGTTTTATTATACCTCGCATCAAACGCCTATGGTAAATCCCCGTAGATAACCGTGCGTAATTTCTTACTATATGACGCGTCAGGGTGATATTGAAGGGTGATAGTAAATCGCAGGGTGATCGTTACAGTTATCTCATGTGCAGTGTCATCGGTACAGTTATCTCATGAGCAGGGTGATCGGTGTGTTGGGTGATCGGTACAGTTATCTCATGTGCAGGGTGATCGGTACAGTTACCTCATGTGCAGGTGATCGGTACAGTTATCTCATGTGCAGGGTGATCTGTACAGTTATCTCATGCGCAGGGAGATCGGTACAGTTATCTCATGTGCAGGGTGATCGGTACAGTTATCTCATGTACACCTTTGATGCGCGTTGCTATGCGTACTGTTCTCACTATGGTGAAATTGCTAATTTGATGTGATCTTAACTCATCGTAACTTCAAAGGCACTTTACCGATGTATGATATAACTTTCGTAACAACCTATTAAAAAAGTGTCCGACAAACGGGTGCTCGACGTCGCCTCGGGCGATAATCCTAAACTGATGGTGTACATTCTTACTGTCACCCTGTCATAAATGTGATGTTTATACATTATTTTCACGTCTACACGATGTTACAAAATCAAACTTCGACGAAATTGCTGACATCAAAAAGATATGGTATTACGTGTTGCTAGTCTGTATGTATGAATTGGAATGAAATGCGAGTGTAGGCCCTGTCAACACGTCATAGTAGGTTATATTGGGACAGCAACCTCAGACGGAGATGAGATGGAAGTGAAGGATGGAGAATCCCATCAGACATATCTCTGCCATTGTGTGAACCAACACGGGGCTGATATTTGTAGATTTAACGTGTATGACATCATCCACTGAGTTATGAAGAGAGCTTATGTGATCATCTTGGCGTCGTCGTCGTCGGATCTCACTCCACGTGGAGTTGTGCGTGTATGTTGTCTTTATCTCTTTATATATCAATCTTAGTAGTAGGGTAAAACAAGTGGATTATTTACAGGGTAATTAAATAACCTTTGTTGTTTAATTCATTTTTCAATTACACAACATCATTTGATATCAATCGCAAGCGTCTCCGTGGCCGAGGGGTTAACGACTTTGCTTTGTAAACCGTCATGCCTCTCACTGCTGCGGGTTCGAATCCCACTGAGAGCTCGACCTGCAAGTGAGGAAGTGTCGATTTTTAAGGATGGCGGGAGGTGTGTAGTACTGGTTCTACCCAGGAAAAGTTGGTGGTCTGTCCCAGCATAATATAATAGACTCATATTTAATTTTACGTGTGTTGAATATGACTTTTAACACTCTACAAACAAAAAGAAATAGCAAGCCCAATATACGTGACTTATACGAATTACACACAGTTACTGCATGTACAACATATTAGAATCGTGGTTTTATGCTAAAAGTGCTTACGCACCACCTTTTTTCCGAATATGTTATTTTCGTTTAATTTTTGTTTATTTTCCATACGACAGCAATTTCATTATTTGTTTAATTTACAGTCGTTATTGCCAAGATATTTGTCTCGTTCAGAATGAAATTTGTTTTGATTTATTGATTGTCATTCATAATTTTGATAGAGCATCATCAAAACAAACTGACCAGTCAGTGATCAGAAATAAGACATTAACCAATACATTCTGGTAGGTGATTAACTCGATCTTTATCCTTGATGTTCAACCATGTTTTCTGTTAAAATTAAGGTATCTATAGTGTGATTATTTTAAAACCCTGAATATTTCAAATATTTCATGCACATTAATGCAAATTGATTCAATATATGTAGCTTTCAAAATTAAAATCTTGAAAATTATCACCTTTTTACTCAGCCAAAGATTTATATTTGACTATAGAACCTACGGTAAAAAACGACTAACACAACTTGTATCACCTACTGAAAATAAGATAAAATCTCAACATCTCTGCAATGGAAAATTATGAATTATTGTGATATTAAAGGTATTGACTACTGGTGCGTTAGCTGTTTGGTTCAGTGTATATCGGGGTACTGTACTGTATAGAGATGTCCAATACGTTTTATTGACTTATCTCCTTTAGTAATAATTCTCCATTTACACATTTGAAAGTCAACGTTCATGCCAGTATTGCGCAAATTGACAATTATATGTACTCCACCATCAACGAGGTATGTAACGTAACCTGTATTACTGACTAATACTTCTTCTAAGTTTGCCGAATTTTACCATCTAACGTTAACACTCTCATGCAGGTTCTATGTTTCTAGTTTGAATCGGGTTTGTTATTACGGATGGTACCCCGGATGCGGGCAATATATTTTTTGGGGGGAGGGCGGGTGGAGGTGTATGTATGAGTTTGGTAGGGGGGGGGGGCGGGGGGAGGGCGGGTGGAGGTAATACCTAATGAGTATTCTGGCATAAACCCAAAGGATGTATAGAACAGAAATTTAGTCAGAAAGGACTAGGTATGATAAGTGGCAAAATTGGCCCCCAATATTGACAGTTTTAATGCACAAGTTTTGAATATCTAGTCTAACTACACATGAACTGAATCATTATTAAAACTCCTAACAAGTACGTTTGAATGCTCTAAATGAGTTGAAGATCCTCGCAAACAAGGCTTTTTCTTTCAAAATAGGACATTTTTGTTCATTTTTAGTAGTTTTCAATCAGTTTATGGTCTTGTAAATACAGAGCGCACCATCTAGCACAGCTGATTGTTTGTTGAAACATGTACTTGATAGGGATACATCATCGGCCAAAAAACTGTTTGTGCTCGGTATATTTTTAGAATCAAAATCTTGCACAGAAAGGTCCAAAATCTATAAAATATAACAAAATTACAAAAAAAATGCCATTTTTTTGAGACCCTCATTATAAAGAATGAAGATTCTTCTAGATAAGTAAAATAAACAGAAATATATTTTTAAGATAGAATATGATCACGACTGATTATTTGTAAATATTATATTTTGCATTTTGAACATATTGGGGGTCAAAATACCCCCTTATCATGCTTATCATACCTTGTCCTTTAGTCTGGAATGCATGAACACACACATTTTAAATACATGTATTGAAATAATGGAATTATTTCTTGTGTACCCGGTGGCGTCTGTAAATGTATATGAATTTTGCCGTCCTTGAGTCGGTAGGTCATATTAGTTAAAGAACATAGACATAGAAAAGATTAATCTACGGGTACATGTATTTGTTTTTATTCTCGCTTCTAAAATGGCAAAATAAATCGGATTTAATTAAAAAGCGCATTATCGGTAAATTAAACCGTAAAACAGCCTAAATTCATCCCTTTGAAAAATACCTTAACTATTAATGGGAATTATACAACAATAATGTTGAGCAATGTACTTTGTACATATTATTACTTTAACAACGACCAGCGATTGTGTTTTGTCATAATCCCATTTTATAGACAAGAGGTTTATAAATCTGACCAGTGTCAATTTCGCCGATAATGTCATTTTTGTTATCGATTTTATCACGTGACCGTGTTTAATAGATATTCCTACACCATAGGACTGGCGTTCCTACTGCGTCTATCATTATTATCATATATCATACAATATCATTCGAAACATCTCTTACACTGCTTCACAGCATTACTCGAATGTAAGTGGAAGGTTTCTATATTGGTAACGTCATCGCACCTCAGATTCCCGCCAAAACAAATTCGCATTCGAAATCAAAGTTATCCACATTTTGCAATGCCATTCAGCTGATTGCTCCATCTATAGCTTATGTACATGAAAGCAGTGATAAAACGTTCATATGCATTGTAAAAAACGAACATTCAACGCAATGTATACATCAACACTTGTGTCAATCGGCCATATTGTTTACACAGCAAAAGTGTACTATTTTCTGTGCCGTTGCCTACCGGCGATACAAATGTCAAGATATTGAACATACGAAAGCGTCGTGATACACGTAATACGAGACGGGATCCCGAATAATGACGGGATTGGCCGAGCGTTCACGCTTCATACAATATAAGCGTTTTGCATTGGCCTAGCTGCAGTCACGTGATTAAATAGTTTTGACCATACTGATGGGAAATATGCCAACCGTGCAATTCCGTAACCGTATAATAGTACATTTAGCGAGCTATAGTCCATCTGTGTCATTGACGTTATGCAGCATATCTGGTAGTATAAAAACGGCGTATCAGGGATAATGACACTACAGCTTAATGATAAAGTGTAATTAATAATATATATAAATATATATATTTCCTTTTTCTATTTTATTTGTCCAGATGTCAAGTTATTCAACTTTATAGATATTTGTTTTCCTTCGAGTATAATTAACATGTCAGCGTTTTCTGCAAAAAAACTTTTTCTAAATGTTTTTCTTAACTTATGGAACAAATATTTATGTAACAAGAGGTATGACAAGCATTTGCAGTTTTAAAACTAGTCATTCTTCGATTGCTTTATTTGATAAGTCGATGCTTGTCATTGCCCCTTAATAATCTACATTATGATGTAAAGTTTAGCATACAATTGTAATACAAGTAAAATATGTACATATCCCATGTCAATATGCATTGAACCATACATGAACAAAGTCTTATATTATTCAATACATTTATAAAAACTTTGTATTTATTACTTGGTCGTGAGCGTGTGTTAAATTTGTAATGCACGATACTACAGATAAGCTGAGTATTTAGATATTTAACTTGCATTCGTCCCTCAAATTTCATCTTACGAGGCTTGCTCAGACTCTGCCACTCTTCCCTCATTCTAAATTCGATGGAAAAAAATACTCATTACAGATAAAAGATGGTAATAGTTATCTCCCCTTACAAAAGAGAAAAAAGAACACATCGTCTTTAAACTAAAATAATAGAACTAACAATGAAAGGTAATTATACTTAAGATATGGGGTACAACTATCAATTGATATTTTAACAATCACAAATCACCCTCGAGAATAGATAAAAAGAAAAAATCCCCAATTAATAACTTTTCTACAAATTAGATTTAAATCGTTTCCACTGTTATATTGTCTATAATTGTATGCATAATATATTGTAAGGTGCATAGAGGGATGGTCCTCCCCGACCCTCGTGCACCTATGACGGGGAAAATAAATGGACCACCACGTTGGTGATAGAAATTTAAAAAAAAATTAAATATAACTTTAAACCAATGAAAATAGTGTAGTTACCTCCCTTAGTATACATTTCGCCATTTACAAATTGTTCTTGCGGAGCTGCTGATGTTTGTTTTCTGTTTTTCAATCAGACAGTTGATGATAGATAGAACTTTTTGAGAACTTGAATTTGAATATTGATCGTATCAAACTATAAACGCATACAGTCAACGACAAGGTATGATTTGTTTTTGATTGTTTACTGTTATATAATATTTTATTGCAAATATATTACAACAAATGCATCTCTTCGCTTTGTCTAATTTATTTGACGTCTGTGGCCGTGTGGGTGTTTTTTTGTTTTACATACGGACATTTACAAGTGCATCCCGTCGCAGGCAGCACTCTATCAAAAGTCGCCTTGCCGTTCGTAGACTTGTTCTTTATGCACTAATCTTTGCTGATCTTCAATATAAAATAGGGGCGTCCTTGGCCGAGTGGTTAACGTCTCTGACTTGAAATCACTTGCCCCTCACCGCTGTAGGTTCGATCCCTCAGGGGCCTCGGAATCTTTATGTGAGGAAGCTATCCAGCTGGCTTACAGAACGTCGGTGGTTCTACCCTGGTGGCCGCCCGTGCACGAAAATTGCCCGGAGGGCACCTGGGGTCTTCCTCCACCAATGGAAGATAAAGAAAATAATCTGGGAATACCCCCACTCTACATGGCATATAGACCTTCCGTACACATTGCAAATGACCTAGCTACACCCTAGTAATGTCTTAGTTAGTAGACTGATAATGCACACATTGTATGACATATATAGTAGAAACAATGTCTCAGTATTGCCTATTTAGTAGGCTGATAATGCACACTTTGTATGGCATATAGTAGAAACAATGTCTCAGTATTGCCTATTTAATAGGCTGATAATGCACACATTGTATGACATATAGTAGAAACTATGTCTCAGTATTGCCTAGTTAGTAGACTAATAATGCACACATTGTATGACATATAGTAGAAACAATGTCTCAGTATTGCCTAGTTTGTAGACTGATAATGCACACTTTGTATGACATATAGTAGAAACTATTTCTCAGTATTCATGGTATTGCCCAGTTAGTAGACTGATAATGCACTCATTGTATGACATATAATAGAAACAATGTCTCAGTATTGCCTAGTTACATGTAGTAGGCTGATAATGCACACATTGTATGACATATAGTAGAAACAATGTCACAGTATTGCCTAGATAGTAGACTGATAATGCACGCATTGTATGACATATAGTAGAAACAATGTCTCAGTATTGCCTAGTTAGTAGACTGATAAGGCACACATTGTATGACATATAGTAAAAACAATGTCTCAGTATTGCCTAGTTAGTAGACTGATAATGCACACATTGTATGACATATAGTAGAAACAGTGTCTCAGTATTGCCTAGTTAGTAGACTGATAATGCACACTTTGTATGACATATACATATAGTAGAAACGATATCTCAACATTGCCTAGTTAGTAGACTGATAATGCACGCTTTGTATGACATATAGTAGAAACAATGTCTCAGCATTGCCTAGTTAGTAGACTGATAATGCACACATTGTATGACATATAGTAAAAACAATGTCTCAGTATTGCCTAGTTAGTAGACTGATAAGGCACACTTTTTATGACATACAGTAGAAATAATGTCTCAGCATTGCCTTGTTAGTAGGCTCATAACGCACACTGTACATGTAGATGAAAAAAACATTCGGGGTGGGGCATTCCCCAGGTCATTATTAGACCACCACTTAATAGTTCACGCCCCTTCCCTGTAAACTAAAAGCTTGAATCCATGTCTGCTCTTGTGAATGCCATAAGCCGCTTTAGCCTTTTTTGCATGGTCCCGTTTTATTGGGATGACAATAGGGTAAGAGTGAGGTTTGTTGCACCCTAGAACCTGGTTTAAACACCCAGCCATATTTTTGCCGCTGAAATTGTCAATCATTTTATGTTTGTATTATTATATAGTTTTTTCTATGCGTGTTTATGATTGACTCTGGTCCTTGAATGCTACATTTCCTGCTCGACTTATATATCTACTTGTAGTATAATTAATTTGACCCTTATTTGATTTCTATATGTACTGCCTACGGATAATACAAATAATGACAAACGTTACCAGCGTAATAATGGCTGCCATTCACAGCATGCCCATGACAAGCGTTACATATATCAATGAGCCGGTAACCATCAGATAATAATGGCTGCCATTCACAGCATGCCCATGACAAGCGTTACAAAGATCAATGAGCCGGTAACCATCAGATAATAATGGCTGCCATTCACAGCATGCCCATGACAAGCGTTACATAGATCAATGAGCCGGTAACCATCAGATAATAATGACTGCTATTCACAGCATGCCCATGACAAGCGTTACATAGATCAATGAGCCGGTAACCATCAGATAATAATGGCTGCCATTCACAGCATGCCCATGACAAGCGTTACATAGATCAATGAGCCGGTAACCATCAGATAATAATGGCTGCCATTCACAGCATGCCCATGACAAGCGTTACATAGATCAATGAGCCGGTAACCATCAGATAATAATGGCTGCCATTCACAGCATGCCCATGACAAGCGTTACATAGATCAATGAGCCGGTAACCATCAGATAATAATGGCTGCCATTCACAGCATGCCCATGACAAGCGTTACATAGATTAATGAGCTGGTAACCATCAGATAATAATGACTGCCATTCACAGCATGCCCATAACAAGCGTTACATAGATCAATGAGCCGGTAACCATACGTATTGGTATATCTAAGAACACGAAACCAAGATCAAGCTGATAGTCTGATATCAAAATGTGGTTTATACTTGTGTATAAGGACTCAGTTGTGGGAGTATGTAAATATATAGGTTTACACGCGCGTTACTACTGTCTCGCCGCAGAGCTAGCTTTTATGGTGATATCGGTAGAACGTCCGCTTCACATGCAATGGGTCCCGAGTTCAAACCTGCTGAATGCCTTGTATGGAATTTTTCATTGTAATTTTGCTGGTCCGATTACACTTGAATTATCTCCCTTATTTACCACAAAGAAAAATGATTGAACCACTACTGTTCATATCAGTGCAAACTATACAACATCCATGTCAAACAAGGTATGAACACACTATATTACATATTTGACTGTGATTTGTATAGAAAATATTGGGAATAGAAAAGCTATATCTACTCGTTTGCTCTACTGCGAGATGTCTCCCATTGCTCGGCCTTTTCCGCCAGTGGCGGGAACGCCAAATGACGTTCCGATTGTTTTACGGACGTCGTCGTCAGATTCCGCCACTAGGGAATACCGATTACGGAAATTAACGAAGAGTTCCTGTTCCACTTGTTTTGTTTTTATGTCTGACGTAACGTTGTCTTAGTTTTCTCGTGCAAACTGGTGTAAAAAGGCGTGAATCATAAGAAATATTAATAAAATATCATTTTAAATTATGTAATAAATATTTATAGTTAATAACCAGTGTTTTTGAGATACGGGAAAAATCTCCCTCGGTATAGAAATGGTCCGCACTCGTTCTTATATCGGGGCCATTTCTCTACCTCGGGAGATATTTCCCGTATCTCAAAAACACTGGTTACTAAACTCTATGTATAACTCACTGACTTACTGTTAACAATTAAGTCTATAGTGTACATGATGGGGTCAGTCGACAACACAAACAAGGTATGAACACATTGTGACATGACGTCAGAACTTGAATCTAATAAGCGTCACGTCAAAAACGTCGTAAAATAGCGTCAAAAACGTTCTTTTGACCAATCGTTTTCGAAGTCTTACGAAGACAACGTAAGATGCGTAAAGATAATTTTATTGTACAATATTATACTATAATGTATATTTGTAGTGCATAGTCGATATTATTTTTACACAATACAACAATGTAGCTTACATTTCCCAGTTAATGCATACACGTCACAAAGTAACATCGCGTTCATCTAGTATTCGTGTTGAAAATGTCGGAACGGACATTCTACTAGAAATCGAAAAACCGTTATAACCTTTATTTGCGTGTTTATATTTGCATAATTATTACTAAATGTCATTTTTTAAAAAGACCCTCTTTGGTATTTTAAATAAAATTGTTGTACGTTTTTAATAAGAATTGTTTTATTGGAGGAGAAAATAAGCATCTAATTTTAACAAATGTTTTCTTTAATTTCAAACATTTTACTAGAAATCGAATTTATCACATAACATGGCTTTTGGGAGTGCAATAAAGCCGTGACTTATTTCTAGTGTATTACAGATGCAAATGATGACCGAATGTTTGTATACAGTAAAACATTTAATACCAAGTGTTTGCATGGTACGCTCAGACGCCTTAATTATTTATCATTATTTGAAATCTTTCTTCATAAAATGAATGTTAGTAAAGTTAAATTTGGTTTAAGGTGTCGCATTATTTATAAGGCGAACGCAAACGTAGCGACGTCATGGAAACAACAAAACTACGTCATGATTTGTCTTACAAATTGCCGCCGTATATAAGAAACATTGACAACATTAAAGTGAAACATCACGTCGTAGGTGTGTTAAACAGAATCTTAAATTCGTGACTGTGTATTATTGACTTTAATAAACTCGTTGGATAAAAAGATAGGATACTCGGCAAGAGCCTCGTATCCTATCATTGTATCAAATTCGTTTATTAAAATCAATAATACACAGTCACTCATGTAAGATCCTCCATAACATTTTTCCATTTTTGTTATCCCCCGCCGAAGCCTGAGGGATATTAATTTGGCGTTGTCTGTCCATCCTTCCGTCCGTCCGTCCGGAGCCATATCTTCATAACTGCAGGTTGGATTTTCATTACACTTGATACTAATGTTTATCCTGATTGTGGGATGACACACACGGCTATTTTGTTTCCAGAATCGCCCCAGTAACGCCGGCAGGAGTTATTGCCCTTGAATTGCTAAAAATTGCCTAATTCTGTCCGTGCACAGCCATATCTTGATAACCGCTTGTTTGATTTTCATTAAACTACATTATAATGTGTATCCCAATAATGGAAATTTATTTCGGAATCGTCCCAGTAACGTCGGAGTTATTGCCCTTTAATTGATAACAAAATTGCTTAATTCTGTTCGTCCACAGCCATGTCTTTATAACAGCTTGCTTGATTTTCATTAAACTTGATTATGATGTTTATCCCAATAGTGGGATGTGACGCGGCAAATTTATTTCGGTTTCGTCCTAGTAACGCCGGAGTTATTGCCCTTAAATTGATAAATTCCCCTTGAATTAGGTCGTGGGTTCAAATCTCACAGGAGGCATATATTTTATTTTTTTAATTATTTCCCTTTTTTCGTGAGAAACTTTGGTTCAGGGGTTCAATTTTTCTAAAAAAAAAAAAAGTTTATTTGTTTTAATTTCTTTTTGAATTTGATTTGTTTTAAAAAAAAAAATTCTCATAATAAACCTTGGTTCATGGGTTCATTTTGTAACACTACAGCCTTTCCGGTATCTATCAAGATTGTTCAAATAAAGTCCCCGGGGTCAAAAATGGCCGTGCCCGGGGGTCCAAAATTTGTACATTGAGGTTTTGCATGTTTTTCATATAGACATGTTTGAAACAACTTTCAAAAATCTTCTTCTCTGAAACCACAAGGCACAGAGCTCTCGTGTATTACATGTAGCATCAGCTTATGGTTCTCTACTAAGTTTATTCAAATGGTGACCCTGGGGTCAAATTTGTCCCCGCCCCGGGGGTCACAGTTTTACATAGACTTATATAGGATTTTTTTTTTAAAAATCTTCTTCTCAGAAACAACAACAGCCAGAGGTTTGATATTTTGCATTTACTATAAGCTTATGGTCCTTTACCAAGTTTGTTCAAATGGTGACCTTAGGGTCACATTTGGCCCCGCCCAAAGGTCACATGTTTTACATAGACATGTATAGGGAATTCTTCAAACGACTTCTCGTCAGAAACCGCTTGGCTAATTTTGACCAAACTTCAAATGGATGATCCTTAGATGAATGATTTTTTGATTTGTTAAAATTAGGTCAGCGCTACATCCAAGATGGCTGCCATTACCATATATGGTCGAAACCTTAAAAAATCTTCTTCTCCAGAACCGCTTGACAGATTTCAAGTTTTTCTTTTAAAATGTTCGTCAACGCCTAGACTATTAAGTTTGTTCAAATAAAGTCCCCGATGTCAAAAATGGCCTCGGGGGTCCAAAGTTTGTATATTGAGGTTTTGCATGTTTTTCATATAGACATATAGGAAAAAAGTTTAAAAAATCTTCTTCTCTGAAACCACATGGCACAGAGCTCTCATGTATTACATGTAGCATCAGCTTATGGTCCTCTACTAAGTTTGTTCAAATGGTGACCCTGGGGTCAAATTTGTCCCCGCCCCGAGGGTCACAGTTTTACATAGACTTATATAGGATTTTTTTTTTAAAATCTTCTTCTCGGAAACTACAAGAGCCAGAGGTTTGATATTTTACAATTATTATAAGCTTATTGTCCTTTACCAAGTTTGTTCAAATGGTGACCCTGGGTCACATTTGGTCACGCCACAAGGGTTACATGTTTTACAAAGACATGTATAGGGAAAAACTGAAAAAATGTTCTTCTCTGAAACTGCAAGAGCCAGAGGTTTAATATTTTGCTGTTGCTATAAGCTTATGGTCCTTTACCAATTTTGTTCAAATGCTGACCCTGGCCCCGCCCCGGGGGTCACAGTTTTACATCAATGCTTGTTTTAGAAAAAATAATTTCTTTATTTTTTATTTTTGAAATTTTTTTATTAATTTTTTTTTTTTTTTTTTTTAAATATATCTATTTTTTTTTTTTTTTATTAATTTTTTTTTTTTTTTTATTTTTTTTATTTTTTATTTTTTTTATTTTTATTATCTCTACTGGCCAACTTGGAAAACCAGCCAGATCGGACCAGTAATGACAGAGTTACTGCTCTTGATATAGTTAAAAATGCTATATTTTGCCTCTTTAAGACGATAGTCACTCGCTTCATTGATGTCATAAGAGCCATATTAGCCAGTAGAGCGTCCACAGGCCCTCTTGGGCCTCTTGTTTAGTAATGTTCTGATATTGAGCTTCGGTGTGAAATGTTTGCATATGCATTTCGATTGAGGAGACCTAAATACGTATTTTTGTAGTAAAATAGTCCCGATTAAAACTAAATTGTTTTCATGCATTTTTTCAAATCTTGCAACATCTAATTTGCAGATATTCTGAAAATGATATTTACACAAGAAATAAATAAGTTTCAGGCAAACATGTTCCAATTTAACAGGTTTTACCAAAATCTTGTAATTTAGTAGTTAGCAGATATGTATGTGAGTGCAAGGAACGATAACGTGGAAATTGGGGAAACAAGTGTTATGTATAGTCCCTGTGTTATTAAATGCGCATGTCAACCGGAAGGCAAAAAGATGACAGAACGACAAGACGACAGAACAACAAGATGACAGAACGAAAAGAAGCAAATGCATCGCGAAAAGATGACAGAATGGCAAGACGACAAGACGATAGAACGACAAGACGACAAAACGAAAAGATGACAAATGCATCGCTAAAAGACGACAGAAGGCCACTTGAAATAACGAAAAGACGACAATATCAAATGGCGTCTTTTTGCGGCTAAAGTGTTGGCTTTTCGCGTGGCCTTCTGTCATCTTTTTGCGCTGCATTTGGCATCTTTTCGTTCTGTCCTTCTGTAATTTGTTTGTTCTGTCGTCTTTTTGCGCTGCATTTGTCATCTTTTCATCCTGTCGTATTTTCAATCTGTCGTCTTTTTGCGGCGAAATAACGAAAAGATGACAAATGGCAGAAATCAGCCACCATACTTGTGGGATCAGTTTTTCATATATTTTTTTATTGTTATAATTTTTTTTTTTTTTTTTTTTTTTGCCTTGGTTCATGGGTTCATTTTTCTTTAATGGGGAGCTTAGGGCCCTTGTTGGATCCGTTTTACATAGAGTTACAGGGAAAAACTTCAAAAATCTACTCTGAAACTACAAAAGATAAAGGTTTAATCTTTTTGTATCTGTTATCAGCTTATGGATCCTCTACCAGTTTTGTTCAAATGGTGACCCTGGGGTCAAATTTGGCCCTGACCCAAGGGTCGCAGTTTTACATAGACCAATTATATAGGGAAACACTTCAAAAAACTTCTTCTCTTAAACTACAAGAGTCAAAGGTTTAATATTTTGTATTTACACTTAGCTTATGGTCCTCTACCAAGTTTGTTTGAATGGTGACCCTGGGGTCAAATTTGGTCCCACCCCAGGGGGCACATCTAGGGAAAAACTTAAAAAATCTTCTCTGAAACTACAAGAGCCAACAGTTTAATATTTTGTATTTATACTCAGCTTATGATCCTCTACCAAGTATGTTCAAATGGTGACATTGGGGTCAAATTTGGCTCTGCCCCTGGGTCAAATGTTAAACTTGGTTTGAGTGTTTATATTAATGGAAGTTTGATTTATTTTAAAGCTAGCCAAACTTGAGCCATATACATCCCTCCCCCTTGAAATAACAAGATCATCTAATAGTAGCCGTAGTAATGAGATGAAGTAATGAGATTGATAAATATCACATGGCCAGGTAACTAAAAAGTAATCATTGATATACAATTCTACATTTCTTGTATATTACATTTATTAATACATTATACACACCTGCTAATATTACACCCAGTCCAGCCCTGAAGTCCCATTATAAAAGTCAATGCCTTAAAATGGTACATCTTTTTTTTCAAATCTACTATAGTGATGATTTTTAAAAATACTATCTAGTAGATATTCGAATTTATGAAGGCTCAAGGTCATGATTTATACTAATTAAAGAAAATCCGAACTCATTTCTTCCACTCGAGGATAATACATTCGGCGGGGGATATCAATTCATCGAATGTGCTTGTTATTTTAAAAAGATGAGCGTAAAATACAAGAAAATCCTTTTTTTTAAAATATACATACTTTTCAATTTGATTAGAAAACTAATTATTAAGATGGATTAAAAACTCACCCATGGTTCATCATCCCTTTTTCGGCAATCTCTACACAGTTTTCCAATTGTTCAACTTCCACGTCTGATTGTGTTTGCATACAGTACCCGTAATTTGTTATATGACATCAGGTACGTCTGTGTCCTAAGCTTTAACAGTAATAATAGCCTATTAATCCAGGTGAGTTACAAAACTATTCAAATGGTCAATTAACATTTGACATTATAACTTTGAATATTGTTTTTAGCTGTCTGGGAGGCAAGAACTGATCTTGGTTATGTCAACCACAGAATTTGACTACACCTGTGGGTCCCCAATCCTTCCTGACGGGCAAACATTCAGGAAGAGCATGGAAGTCAAGTCACTCATAACATGTCAGGCCCCACTGGGGATCACACTGTATGGAGCTGAACTGATCCCAGCCGACTCATGTAATCCTTGTGCTGCTGTTGGAGCTGACCCTCTTTCGGACTTTTTAAAACATTTAAAACTGTTTTACCCCTTTGCAATAATTGCAAGTGTTTGGGAAAAGAGCCAGTTGTTACCAGGCCTTTTGTGAAAAATAAAACATACAAAATGTCATATTGTTATCTAGGGTAGTTATTAAAATACCACATTTTCACATTCATCAAAGCTCATCGTCACCTTAAATGTAACTTCGCCAAAAAATAATAAATAAAAATAAAATGCCTACCTACCTACCCTATTTTGTTCAGCAATGTTACAGTAAACACAGGTATAATTTTATTTGGCCTTATACATACTCTGACACATTGAACAATAGTATATTTATATTTTAAAGTGATAAAGAATCCGTTTCATCCCCCAGTTTAAAGCCTTCAGTGATACGACTTCTAATGTTGGTCGATATACTCGTCAGTGCACTCGTATATATGAGAGTGGTGTGGTTAGCACTTTTTTTGTAAAATGTGAAACTCATTTTGTTAAGATATTCAAAGAAAACCATGAATAGGTTGTTGTTTTCCATACAAATATGTTAATGTCTCGAGTTTATGTTTTAATAACAGAGTTTAAAGATTTGAAAACTTGACCAGACAACACATTTATACACATTTTGCCAAGTATCTTTTATTTAGTTTGACGAAATAATACAATGTACCATACCCAAAAAACTGTTTACTGTTCGTGCCTTTAGAAATAAAAATAAAGGGAATTTTGCTATTTTTCAGTGTGCATACCAGTTGTAAATCCATTAACTCCAGATAATGGTTGATATCACGTTGTATATTTAAAAACATAATATGTCGAATTATAGTCTACATGTGCCTCGTTATCAAGTACAGAGGCACACTATACATGCACTGTATTTCTTTTCGAGTAGCAACTATTTGTCTTCGAGTATTTCTTATGTAGCAACGGTGTTTTCTCATATCGTCGGAGTATTCTGCCTGTGTTTTCCATATTGTGTGCAAGGTACATCTGTTTCGACCAGCCGTTTGCCGTTGATGCATTCTCAGACAAATAGGCGTTACATTCTTTCCGAAGTTAGGTCAGTTATTAATAATACAACTTATTAGTTGGTTACCTGTATTAGACCGAAATATATAAACAGTCAAGTAAATATGGTGTTGTTCTCTAAATAGTTAATGTCGACAACTGGTCACGCGCAGGTAACAGTGTAAAACAACTAAACGGAATTTGAACATTTTCTTCTTGCAGGTGGTGAAAACGAAAGAAGTAAAACATCAGCTGTTTCCTATAGCAGAATATCATTGATTCAAGAAAAACAATACTTTTTCCTGAGGATGAACGCAGGCATTTTAAAGGACGGTCGATTATACTGCCATAAATTGTGGTGAATTGAATTCTAAAGTATACATTTCGTGTTTTAATGTGTGGGAATTCAACTGAGTTTTCCACATTAACTCAAACATTGACTATACTGTGTTCGATTGTTATAAGTCTATATATCAAATAAAAGCGCAGTAGAGAGTTGATATACAGAGGCAAGAGGATTGTTATAAGTGATCGTAGTTGCCTATTGCAATACAGCTTGAAGTCGCCTACACGCACAGAGTATGGAAAGTAATCAATCAGAAATGTAAATGCAGTCATGCTCCGAGTACTGTTGTCGGTGCATATGTTAATGCTTATAAGGAAAGGTTGACCACGTCATCAGAATTAAACCAAAACAGGCGTATACACACTGAATAGAAACATTCCATTTGTGAAGAGTGCGACATGTCATGCCAGACGTCATTTACTTGTACAGAATGTAAAAAGGCATTCACAGGACGAGCCAATCTTAATAGTCACATGTTAATACACACTGGCGAGAAGCCGCATATATGTACAGTATGTGATAAATCATTCATACAACTATGCCATCTCAAAAGTCACATGTTAATACACACTGGTGAGAAGCCGCATACATGTACTGAATGTGATAAATCATTCACACAACAAGGAAGTCTCAAAAAGCACATGTTAATACACACTGGCGAAAAGCCGTTTACATGTGCAGTTTGTAACAAGTCATTTATAGAACGAAGAAATCTCAATACTCACATGTTAATACACACTGGCGAGAAGCCGCATACATGTACTAAATGTGATACATCATTCACAAAACTAGGAAGTCTCAAAAGACACATGTCAATACACACTGGCGAAAAACCGTTTACATGTGCAGTATGTAACAAGTCATTCACAGATCGAGGACATCTCAATAGACACATGTCAATACACACTGGCGAAAACCCGTTTACATGTGCAGTATGTAACAAGTCATTCACAGATCGAGGAAATCTCAATAGGCACATGTTAATACACACTGGTGAAAAGCCGTTTACATGTACTAAATGTGATAAATCATTCACACACCTAGGAAGTCTCAAAAGTCACACGTTAAAGCACACTGGAGAGAAGCCGTTTACATGTGAAGTATGTAACAATTCATTCACAGAGCAAGGACATCTCAATATGCACATGTTAATACACACTGGCGAGAAGCCGGTTACATGTACTAAATGTGATAAATCATTCACATACCTAGGAAGTCTCAAATGGCACATGTTAAACCACACTGGAGAGAAGCCGTTTACATGTGCATTATGTACCAAGTCATTCACAGATCGAAGAAATCTCAATAGGCACATGTTAATACACACTGGTGAAAAGCCGTTTACATGTGCAGTATGTAACAAGTCATTCACAGATCGAGGAAATCTCAATAGGCACATGCTAATACACACTGGCGAAAAGCCGCATACATGTACAACTTGTGATAAATCATTCACACTGCTAGGAAATCTCAAACGTCACGTAGTAACACACTCTGGAGGGAAGCCGCATACATGTACCGTATGTGACGAGTCATTCGCACGCCGAGAAACTCTCACTACTCATATGGTAATCCACACTAATGAGAAGCCACATACATGTACAGAAGGAGACAAATTATTCACTTAACGAGGAACTCTCAATAACCATATGTTGAACACGCTGACAAGAAGTCGTTTACCTGTACCGTAATGTGGCGAGTCATTTACACATTGAGGAATCCTAAACAAAAACACATAGTAATACCCACTGGCTATCGGTTATTGACGTGTAAAGTATGTTGACATTTACACGACGAGGCCATCTCAAGAGTCGAATGTTAATACAAACGGGTGAAACGTTATTTACGTGAAATTGTGTAGTCTGACTAATCTCGATATACATATGATTTTACATACCGGTATAATAGATATACGAGACAGTTTCCGTGGCCGAATGGTTAAGACGTTGTGTTGTAAACCTTCGCCTCTCACCACTGCGGGTTCGAACCCCACTGGGAGCTCGACTTGTGAGGAAGTGTCGATTCTTACGGATGGAGGGAGGTGTACAGTACTGGTTCTACCCCGGAAAAGTGGATGGTCTGCCTCCACCACAAAAAATCGACCGTCATATATAACCTTACATGTGTTGAAAATGACATAAAACACCATACAAACAAACAAACAGTTGTGTAAAGAAACCATTTGCAGTAACATTTGATCACCTTCCTATATGCATATTCACACCAGCGGGACGCCTTTCAAATGTAGGAATTAGTGACATGTCGTTCAAAATCAGATGCGCACATAACTGTTAACGTTAACGTGTCATTTAAGTTTTGTTTCGAAAAAAAAAGCAGAAGAAACACAGCACCAAATGTTTTTTATTACAAAACATAATACATTTATTGGCCAGCAAATGCTCTGCTGTATTATTAGATAGGAGTGCTAAATTAATACATATAAATAATAATAGCATTAACAATAACTTTACAATATTGATATACTGAACTGTTATATTCTGATTGCTTTACAATATATATATATGTTGTTGCTTTTGTAATAGTACTTTTTGTATTTAGTTCATGTAAATATTGTGTTTACCTGTCAGTCTTGTATAAATGTTTGTATTCTCATGGGGCTTATGCTATTTTGGGACTGACTAAACTTTAGCTTAGATTGTTACTGCTTGAATATTGTATACATAACATAAAACGCCCATGGTAAATCCCATGGGTCCCTAAAGACAACAGTGTACTTTCTTACTGTCTGACGCGAGGGTAATATAGCAGGGTGATAGTAAATCGCAGGGTGAGAGTAGATCACAGGGTGATGGAAAATCGCAGGGTGATAGTAAATCAGGCAATCGGAGCATGATAGTAAATCGCAGGGTGATAGTAAATCACAGGGTGTTAGTAAATCAAAGGGGATCGTAAACCAGTAATATCATGCGCAGCTTTTGTGCAATCTCATCAGGCATGCCTCTGTCAGTGGCCGAACACACGTGGGGCAAGCATATGTAGCTTTAGCGTGCATGACCTTATCCATTGAGCTACGGAGGCCATGTATGTTTACTATCATTAGCTCGACTATTCGCATAATTAGAAGAAGCTTATGTGATCACCTCGGCGTCGTCGTCGTCGGAACCTATCTCCACCTGGAGTTGAGCGTGTGGGCGGTCTTTACATACACTTCTTTTTTTTTCCTAGCTCGACCAAATATGGGCATACTGTTATTTATAGTACTACCAAAAGGACAGCCTACATAATGGTGATTCCTATCACCCGTTGGCTCCCATGAAACCCGAAATTTGTGATAGCCCGTAAGTCAAGCGCGTACCAACATCCGGTATGCAGGAAAACATGCAAAACGTTAGTAGCTGGCGGTTAACGCACAACATGTCTCTGGTATGCAAGGAAAAGAATCTATCATGCGTATTCGGTTCATTTATGGAATTCCATCTCTCGATATAAGTGTTTTAATCATAACCTCGGCAGAGCCTCGGTCGAATTCCCTATCTTCACTGGATACCCATAAAATATTATTATAATGTCATCATACGTGTTTTAGAGAACAATGCAGTTATAACTCTTAAATGTCTAAAAATGTAGATCTATGGGTTTTGGATAAAAAAAATCAGAATTTTTTCTTTAACAGTTAAGTAAAACGTTTTTTTTTATTAAAATGGATTCTACAGTACACGATTGCGTAAAAACAGTATACAGTCATCAAGTCGGGAATATTCAATGTTTGGCACCTCGATGTTTTTTTTTAGTATTATGTTTTAGGTAACATGGTCAAATGTGTCACACCATGGCTAGCGTATATTAAATACTGTGTCGATTTCAATTCTCGTCGGTTTCCATAACAGGTAATCTCTTGACTGTTTTTTCATGAGAATTGACGAAGCTATTTGGATTGTCGTTATTCGAGCTTGGCTTCGGAATATTACGTGATAAATACTCTAACAGAATTAAAACATGTTTTGCATGTTAATTACACAGAATATTTAAGATATTTAATTTAATTTGACTCTCCATTCGACTGGTTTATTTAACAATTTACATTATACATACTCTTGCACATTTAACATTAGTATATATATCTTTTAAAGTGACCAAGAATCCGTTACATCCCCCAGATAATGCGACTTCTCATTTTGTCTATATACTCATTCATTACACTTGTATATATGAGAGGTGCGGTGGCAGTAGGTCTGCACTTTTTCTGTAAAACGTGAAACTCATTTTGTTTTCTCAAATACATACAAGGGAAACCATGAACATGTTGTTGTTTTTTTCAATCAAATGTGTTGCTGTCTCTCGTTTTGTTTTAATAACACAGTTTAAACAATTGACAAACTTGACCAGACAACACATTCATACAGATTTTGCCAAAGTGTATTTTATTTAGTTGACGAAATAATAAAATGTACCATACCCAAAAGATGTTAAGTGTTTGTGCATGTAAATATACACATAATGAGTTATTGTTCAGTACGCATACCAATCCAATAACAGAACATGATTGGTTTCGAGGTGTGTATGCAAATAAACATATAACTGTAACGTATTATAGTTTATCACATAACATGGCTTCTGGGAGTGCAATAAAGCCATGAGTTATTTCTCGTAATACACTACATATGCAAATGAGGACCGAATCACTGTGTTTGTATACAGTTAGTTTGTTTGCATGGTATATCATACGATACGTTCAGACACCATAACGATTTATCATTATTTGAAATGTGTTTTCATAAAATGCATGTTAGTAACGTTAAATGTGTATTAAGGTTTTGCATTATTTGTAGGGCGAACGCATTTATAGCCGCGTAACGTCTTTATATAATGCCGACAGGTGCATACGTGGCCGAGATGGGTACTTTTATAATGCCGACACACTGAGATGGTGCATACGTGGCCGAGATGGGTACTTATATAATGCCGACACACTGAGAAGGTGCCTACGTGACGGGATGGGTGCTTATATAATGTCGACACACTGAGATGGTGCATACGTGTCCGAGATGGGTGCTTATATAATGCCGACACACTGAGATGGTGCATATGTGGCCGAGATGGGTGCATATATAATGCCGATTCTTTGAGATGGTGCATACGTGGCCAAGGTGGGTGTTTATATAATGCCGACAGGTGCATACATGGCCGAGCCGGGTACTTATATAATGCATACGTGACGGGAAAGGGTGCTTATATAATGTATAAATTACATGACATACAGTAGAACAATGTCTTAGTATTGCCATGTTAGTTGGTGGATAATGCACATTGTGCGTGTAGATGAAAACAACATTCGGGTTGTGGCATGCCCCAGGTCATTATTAGTCCGTCGCTTAATAGTTCACGCCATAGCCTAATAAATTGGCTCCTATTCAGTTTTTTTTTATTAATCTGACGTTCTATGTAACTGCAAATACGCCTAATTTCCTTTGTAAAATTCCCGACTGGAAAAAACGCTCCAACACCCATGTGCATTTCGAACGAAATTGGGCAGCTTATCAGACTCATGTGCGTAAACCATGGCGGTAATCTAACAAAATAATAAGTTATTTACCATTTACTTTCGGTTTTATTCTTTTCCGAAGCATATTTTACATAATATATCGGTTTTTCGTAGATCGCTATACATGTGTATTGGCAATATATTGACAAGTGCGCGTCTCTCCCAAACGTTGCATGCGCATAAGTACACACGTGGGATATTTTCCACTGTGGACAACGTGTCACGAAGCTGCGTTGTATATAATGTACCTAGTATAAAGTTTTCAAGTCTTAGGTTAACAAAAGGTAATGGGCGAAGGGTGCCGGGATATTTATTATATATTACCCCTTCAGACATTCTGTTAAAAGAAAATTTAAAAAGTCTCGCTTGTTTTATAGCCTGATCTAACAAACCTATTCAAACTCTTTAGAAGATGCAGGCAAAAGTTTCATCAACTCTAACAGAGATACCTAACCATAGACTTACTGTATGTCCATGACCTAACTTAAGCTTGTTTTTGTTTTTTTGTTATGTTCATTTTACTTCGTGTGTAGGGGTGGGGTGAGTTTACGGGTGCTTTTAGAGGGCGACTAAAATATCTGTAAAATATGGAAATTTATGTTAAAAAAATAAGTATTCTAAATTATTTTGTAAAAGTTGCGCCCCCACCCTCCCCACCAAAACGGCGAGCGGATGTTGTTTCATGATTAGAATGTGAGGAATTGGGAAAATATCATGGTAAGAATATGAAGAATTGATAAATTATCACAAAAACAACTTAATGATAATATAATAGCAATTGGAGCGTCTGTGAAGGTAATCTCAGTTTTTAGCAATGTAAATTTACATAAGAAGAAACGGTTCAATGTTAGATGTTTGTTATTATTGAAATCTGATTATTAGTTATAATAAGAGAATGAGAATAAGTAGCAGTGGAACAAACCTATTCAAACTCTTTAGAAGATGCTTCAGGTAAAGTTTCATCAACTCTAACAGAGATACATATATAGCTTTACACACAAGCAGTTAGTAATATTCAAACAGTTTCATTTATATTATTCATATAATTAATATTAAGTATTGAACAAATGCAAGTTATGTAGAAAAACTAACGGGGCGTCGCAAGCTTTTAAAAAATCAGGATTGCCGTTTGTCCCTTTATCAATCAATAATCAGTGACGACAACTATTTGGAATCAGCCGTATTCGTATTCTGAGAAAGATTCTTGAAATTGATACCTAATTTAAGTAGTAGAAGACCCATAAAATGCCTGCGTCCCGGTATTCTTACTAGAATACAGTTGTTTTATGAACAGTAAAATGAAGTTGATACATAGTCCAACACCCATAGCAGCTTTTTGAGTCCGGGATAAATATAGCCGGAGCCTCAAGGCAATTAAATTTCCTACATTTGTTATTATTCAGGTCAAGAGTTACGTGATCGTGACCGGTGCGGTGATAAATATTTGCAGCAAAATTAAGAAAATTTCAAAATTGCGACCAACTTTTCCTAAATTTGACACTTGCAATTCTCTGAACGAAATCCAATTATTTATCTTTAAATGTTAAATCCTGATTATACTCCGTGAAAAGTTTGTTCCACTCCTAAAACCCTCCATGTTGTCAGTTGATACACGTGGTTGATAGTGGAGTTATTTGATGAGGGGACAATAAATTCCTTCACCTCTCGCGAAAAACCTTAAAGCGAACTCAGCCATTTACTTATTACCATTGTTTAAAGTAAAGGGCATATTACATCTAGCAACACAAACAAGAAAATATGTACAAAGAAAGCTAAACATAATATGGTCCTAAATAAATGGGAGCGTCTAGAAATAAATGACCAATCTAACAACATATTGTCGTAACTGAAGAGTTTGATTTAAAAAATGGTACTAATTTTACACGTGTGAATGACATAATGCTTGAACAAATATTTGCTTTTCCGGAGATTTGGTTTAAAGCTATTGTGAAATGTTTCACAGGGAACAATGTTTCGCGAGGGCAATTCAATAATGAATGAGAACGAATGTTAGATTCTATTGATCACATAACTCACATACCGACTTGTATCGCATTTTGCATGTAGCTTTAACTCGCGAAACCGACATAAACCTTGGGAATGGGATCATAGTCATTATCGATTTTTTTGACAGCGCATTATAGGCTTATTTGCATACTGTTTATCGAAAATATAGAATAGTGTTATTCCAATCCCACACCGTAAGTTATGTGATAAATTTACATAATTGTTCAGATATTCGGAGTTGGGGAGGCGGTGCACCCCACCTGAATCCGCCTCTACTCATTTTTAAGATTTCATAGAGCATGTCTACATAGAATTCAGCCAACCTTCCTGTTAACCATGTGTCTATTCTGACGTCTCATAGGTCCAACTGGTGACATTACATTATAGTCCATAGTCTGTCAGTCTAGGCTGCAGCTGTCGACAGAAATTTGTCAGTTCCAGAGAGACGAAAGTAGCCTGTCGTAAGCAGTTTTTAAAAACAAAACCAAACCAAAAAACACACTAAATGTTCAAGTTCTTGATCTATATCTAGGTCTTGATCCTCGGCCGCGTAAGTTGACTAATGTATGGCAGTACGACGGCCTGACGGTGACGAACTCCTATTAATAATTGGATCTAAATCTACGACTTTAAAGTAATTCTGATATTCTAATATTAATAATGTTTTAACAAAATCAGTCTTTGCCCTGTCCCCGATTCCCACGTTGCATTTATACGCATTTAACATTAGTGATGTTCGTCCTTTTGAAATATAATCAAGTATAGATATATTAATCTTCAATGAACGCTAACGTTGTTTATGGCAATCCTATAACCAAAATTGCACGTAACGTCACGTATTTCTTGACGCCGTCGTGACGTTATATTGTGACGTCGCAGGTGTTTCCCATAACAAGCTGACGTTGAGCAACCAAATCTCGTTATGCTTGATGTTAGTTTACGTGATCCAAGATGGCTTCGCCAAACAAATAGAGTTTAATTAACATTGTTGAAGTGATACGGGAAATAATTCCCGAGTGAGAAAGATTCTTGCGATATAGAAACGAGTGAATTATTTTCCGTATCACGACACAAATGTTAATTAAACTATATAATATATATTCTGTGATGAATTTCTTTCCAATCGTCTATTCCTTTTTCTGTCACTCCTTTGGCGACAGCGCGGAGTAATATCATGACGTCAATTCGTGACGTAATATCGTGACGTCTATCGTTTAGTTCATAACATTTGGCTACTGTGCTATCTTGCACATTAGGCGAGATAGCACAGTAGAGGAAGGGATATGTTATAGATTTTCTCAAAGTGGGAAATTTCTATAATTCATCACAGAATAGATAATATACCCATTTATTTGATAGTCTCGATCATCCAGACCTCGCCCGTGCAGGATAGGGCATACACGTTATACTCATTCATATTTATTAGAAGGTGAGCAATTACCAGAATGTATACCCTGCTTTGCACCGTTAACGGTCAAACACATCTTGTTGGAATGTGTAGACTTTGATCCTATGCGTCAAAGTTACTATAATGTTAATACAATGAAAGAGTTATTTGATACTATAGATTTTAGTCTTGTTTTAGATTTCCTCAAAGAAATCAGACTATATAAATCATTATAATGTGTTCTTATATTTATATACTTGTTTATATGCCCGTTGACGGGCATTTGTTGATTTACATATATAGTTTATATGACTACGTTTTCATCCATTATTTGTTAATAGTTTTATCTTTATATATTTACATTAATTTTTAATTAATACTTCATTTCTCCATATTTCAGGAGTTTTTGCGCACAATATGACCTATTTATGTGTCGACGTGCCGTAAAACACCATTCATTCATTCATTCTCGCGAGACTTCTCTCAAAGAAGTCTATACGATGGTCTGGAGTAAAGCTTCTTTAAAAATGTTGACATCAAAACGAGATGTGGACAAAAAAAAATCACCCGCCTCTGATTGGTCAACTTCAGTTTGTTATGGGAATCTATGGTAATCTCCCCCTACGTCACGACGTCGTCAAAAATTACGTGACGTTACGCGCAATGTTGTGTAATAAAAATACCCCAAACAAAGTCAGCGGATCATGATTAATGCTAAAAATTAAATTCTAAACTTCATTTTGTAAGATTATATTATGTTTTTAGAGAAACTACAATGAAACGAAGTTTATTGTAAATTTAATAAGGACGTGCACACATTCCATTGGAACTAATGTTGCGCGTAATACAACGTGCACTTTGATGTTGCAGTCAAAATGACCTCACGTCGCAGTCAGTTTTGACGTTTGGCGCCGTCTATCGGTCAAACATTTTAATGAACCACGAGTCCACTACAGTTAAACAGGAAACAAAATTGTTTAATGCTTAAGGATTATGTCCCTTTGAACAATAGAAGGTTCAAAGTTGGATATCTCAAACACTTCCTCATATTTTTACTTGCCGTAATCATCTCATTTATGATTTTAAAACTATAATCATATACACAGAGGTTTTAATAGGGCAATAACGAACAGTGAAACCAGCTGAATTAGAACTCAACGGATGTCAGTCAAAACGTCCCCAAGTTAAAACGTCCGCTGATAAAAACATCCAAAAAATTAGTCAAAACGTCCCTTTTTTGCATTTTCAAATAGTCATAACGTCCCCACACAAAAAAAACACACCCTATTACATATTTAAATTGTTTAAGTTTTTTTTGTTTTAGCAGTTCTGTATTAATATGAAACGTTTACGTGTTTAAGGTTACTAAATACAATTTTTGAAAATTAATGAATGTATTTATTGGTTTTCTATTATAGTTTAATTGGTCAAATATTTTTTTAAAGGGGGGTGTTACGACTAGGGCGTATTTTGACTAATTATTCAAATATACTGCCATAGCCTGCCATAATATTTTAAAGCGAAGAAGACAGTTATTGTGCACATGCTATGGCAGTATATTTGAATAATTAGTCAAAATATGCCCTAGTCGTAACCGTTACACCCCACTTTAAAAAAATATTTGACCAATATGTGTATATTGATACAATTGGTACATATTGGTACATTGCTTTATATCAAGAAATATTCTAGTTTTATTATAATTCTTATCAAATCTTGTCAATTCTGGTTTGTTGGGACATATATATGTAGCTTTTTCAAAGCGCGTTTAGAAGGAAGGGTTCTGTGCAGGTTTATAAGGAAGGGTTCTGTTCAGGTTTATTAGGGAGGGTTCTGTTCAGGTCTAAAGTTTGAATTCGCCATAGATTTTAAATGGAATCAAGCTGAAAATACACATATATTCTTCAATACATAACTATCTTTAAATACGGGACGTTTTGACTGTAATTCGGTCCGACCGTTAAAACGGGGCCGATCGGGAAACCGGAACCACACCTTGGCATATATCGGAGTGAAGATTACAATAGAATAGGAAGGTGTGTATTTGTTATCGAATTGAAGATTACAATACAATAGGAAGGTGTGTTTTTGTTATCGAATTGAAGATTACAATACAATAGGAAGGTGTGTATTTGTTATCGAATTGAAGATTACAATACAATAGGAAGGTGTGTATTTCTTTAGTTTGACACAATACTAGAATGTACCATACCCAAAAACTGATTACTTTTTTTGCATGTACAGATATACATTAAGAGTACAAAACGTGTTCATGGATTCCCTTGAATATATTTGCAAAAGTATCAAAATGTGTTACACACTTTTATTGAAAACTATTAACAACTACTGCTTACCCTTCTAACATAATAATATCATACATGTCTAATATATACGCGTGTCATACATGTCTAATATATACGCGTGTCATACATGTCTAATATATACGTGTTTCATACATGTCTAATATATACGCGTGTCATACATGTCTAATATATACGCGTGTCATACATGTCTAATATATACGCGTGTCATACATGTTTAATATATACGCGTGTCATACATGTCTAATATATATGCGTGTCATACATGTCTAATATATATGCGTGTCATACATGTCTAATATATACGCGTGTCATACATGTCTTATATATACGCGTGTCATACATGTCTAATATATACGCGTGTCATAAGTGAGAAGCTCGGCCAACATTTCACGTCCTATCCCTCAACAATGAGGGATTCATACAGAGTAAAACAACATTATTATTCGGTGCACATGCACCTCATACAGAGTAAAACAGCAGTAATATTCAACATGTCGTTACCTTGGCTTGGGAACCGTACGGTATAAGTATATGAGTCCCTTCGGAACCTTACGGGATAAGTTTACGAGTCCTTTCGGAACCTTACGGGATAAGTATACGAGTCCTTTCGGAACCTTAGGGTTTAAGTATACGAGTCCCTTCGGAACCATACGTAATAAGTATAAGAGTCCCTTCGGAACCTTAGGGTTTAAGTATACGAGTCCCTTCGGAACGTTATGATGAGAAATACAAGTGTTATTGGCATTATCATGAGAAATACGAGTGTTATTGGCATTATGATGAGAAATGCGAGTGTTATTGGCATTATCATGAGAAATACGAGTGTTATTGGCATTATGATGAGAAATGCGAGTGTTATTGACATTATGATGAGAAATACGAGTGTTATTGGCATTATCATGAGAAATACGAGTGTTATTGGCATTATGATGAGAACTACAAGTGTTATTGGCATTATGATGAGAAATACAAGTGTTCTTGGCATTATGATGAGAAATACGAGTGTTATTGGCATTATCATGAGAAATGCGAGTGTTATTGACATTATGATGAGAAATACGAGTGTTATTGACATTATCATGAGAAATACGAGTGTTATTGGCATTATGATGAGAAATGCGAGTGTTATTGACAATATGATGAGCAATACGAGTGTTATTGGCATTACGATGAGAAATGCGAGTGTTATTGGCATTATGATGAGAACTACAAGTGTTATTGGCATTATGATGAGAAATACGAGTGTTATTGGCATTATGATGAGAATTACAAGTGTTATTGGCAATATGATGAGCAATACGAGTGTTATTGGCATTTTGATGAGAAATGCGAGTGTTATTGACAATATGATGAGCAATACGAGTGTTATTGGCATTACGATGAGAAATGCGAGTGTTATTGGCATTATGATCAGAACTACAAGTGTTATTGGCATTATGATGAGAAATACGAGTGTTATTGACATTATGATGAGAAATGCGAGTGTTATTGACAATATGATGAGCAATACGAGTGTTATTGGCATTACGATGAGAAATGCGAGTGTTATTGGCATTATGATGAAAAATACGAGTGTTATTGACATTATGAAGAGAAATACAAGTGTTATTGGCATTATGATGAGAATTGCGAGTGTTATTGACAATATGATGAGCAATACGAGTGTTATTGGCATTATGATGAGAAATACGAGTGTTATTGACAGTATGATGAGAAATACGAGTGTTATTGACATTATGATGAGAAATACGAGTGTTATTGACATTTAAATCAGGGCACTGGTACATTTCGTAAAGTGTACAATGTTCTTTAATGTTCCTAAAACTTATACACGGTTCGTAAATGTTCTACACTGTTCATAAATGTTCTACATGGCTCTTAAATGTTATATACTGGTTGTAAATGTTTACGCTGTTCGTAAATGCTCTACACTGTTCTTAAATGTTCTACACTATTCTACACGGCTCTTAAATGTTATATACTTTAATGTTCTACACTGTTCTTATATGTTCTACATGTCTCTTAAATGTTATACAGTGTTCGCTGTAGTGTGTCGGGAAAACTCGAATACCAGGCTGCGTTGTGTTGTTTAAAGTCTTTGGGGCCTAATTTGTTTTAAAAACATAAAGTATGAAATGACCAAATTAAAGCGTTAAATAAATCATAGATATAAACAATTTCCTATAATACAGCGCAATAATTAAAATATAATTTACAACAATCTTTAAAGTCCATAGAGAAACCTACAAGTTATACATAGCTCTCATGCGGAAGAAATCGGCTATATTTACAAAATGACGCTCGCTCTGCAATACATTGCGATTTATTTTACCTCCAAGTTTAAAATAGCTATCCCCGGCACGAAACCATAGTTAGGAAATACCTACTTCGGGTCGTTTCTTTATATGTTCAGCGTAGTTTCTGTTGATGTTTTATGACTCTTTAGTTATTTTTAACAATTAAATACGTGGACAATGTATTTCAACAAATCTAAGAATAAACTAATCCTGATGTATTTCCTTTAATCATAAATATTAATTTAAACTGGTCTTATACTGCTTACAGTTTACATGCAATTCAGATATATCACAAAACAAGAATTTATATGAGGATGTAACCCCCCTCACCCCCGAGTACTGAATATTCCTTAATTTAAGGTCCGAGTACTAAATACTCCTTATTTAGAGACCGAGTACTGAATACTATTTAGCTCCGGACAAAAATTCTAAGTATAAATTACAAAGGGCAATGACTCTAATTGAATGATGATAGAGTTACGGTTCTTGCTCTCTGCATTTCCCCTCTATCATTGCCCCATCGGTAGTTTCGAAGATATGCTCCGGACAAGAAATTGATAGACACACGGAAAATTACAAAGAGCAATATATCTATTTTAACGATGACAGAGTTACGGTTCTTGCACTCTGCACTTCCACTCAATGTCCTCTATCTTATTGCAGTCTAATCAGTAGTTTGAAGATATGCTCCGGACAAGAAAGTGTGACGAACATAATATGAACATTGTTGTTTAATAAAACCGGGCCCAGCATTATTGGTTGTTATCAATAAATGTCCTGAGCGCTTCAGGTGGTACCCAAATGTGCTATCGCCATATTTGATCGACACATTTAAATAGGCAATAGATTTTTTAAAAATTATAAACCTATAACAACCCCCCCCCCCCCCCCCCCAACACCCCTAACCCACCCCGCCGCGAAATAAATATATTTGTTGTATTGGGTACCAAAACTGAAAATAGAATCCTTGCAGTTCGTACGTTTAAAAAATCCTCTTTTTGAAATGTCAGGCTTTGTCAGGATTTGTCAGGATTTTATTATGGTAGCCCGGAATAAAGCGAAAAAGGCACTTTGGTTTCCGATCTGGGGGATAACATTGTATTTGTCATGTATAACTTATTCTCACAATATATTTTAGATCTATTTTATCAATTTTCTTTTCAATTCTGAAGGTAAGCTGGTTTAAAATGCAAAATCCTTTCAAGGTTTCAGAGGAAAATAATTTCATCTTCTTATAATGATTATATATTTCTTCACTATTTATTGGATAATGTTTCAGAAGGCCATATAGGGTATAAAACCCACTCATAACCCCACAGAAATACGGCCCAAACTTTTTTGGGGCCAAAATGTATGACAAGCCGTTTTAACATTTAATACCTATTTAGCAATACTGAACTTTATTTTTTGATATCGGCAATTATTTAGCGATATAAAAAATTAAACTACCGATATCGCTAAATAATTCTTGATATCAGAAATTATTTAACGATATCAGACATTTACAGTAATTATTTAAACAAGTGTAATCATAACGAATAATAAGCGATATCGAAAATTGAATGTGTTAATTATTTTCAACTATTTGATTAAGCGGAATTACCTTTAAGAATTGAATAAAGAATCAATCATATAACACGTTATAGCGTTAACAAAGTGAAACAACAATTAAAAGTTACAAAACACATTATAATTCAATTATTTTATTCAGCATAAACATCATACAATGTTAATCGCCTATTACAATGAGCGGGAATATATCCTATCCTTAAAAAAACACACCTCCATAGTAAAACAGCTTGAAAATAAAGACTGAGCAGTGGGACATTCCATTCCTAATTAAACATATTTTTTCTCATTATTTGTCTTCGTCAGTATCTAGAACTCGTAGGATATATTGCCAAAACACTTTAAATTAGACAATAACATTAAAACAGTGCGGTTTACCAAACATATCCACCAGCATCTTCGACACAACCATCCTTGAGTCATCCAGCTCTTTCTCACTTCTGAGTAACTATAGACCAGCCTCAGACTATGATATTAGCTTTAACAGCCACATCTTCACCAACCAAGCAGCAAGCTGATAAGTCCCCACCAAAACGGAGAGACCTGCCTATGCGAGTTGTCATCCTAAACTGCCAATCTGTTAAGACTTGCGGTAAACCTGCCCAGCTAAAGCATATGCAGATCTTTCTCTTCAGGCCGACATCATTATTGAGGCTGTAACCACACTCCCACCCACCCACTCCCCACCACCCACCTTCACTGAATACTCCTTAATTTGAATACTATTTAGCACTATTGTTAGGCGGTCTCGGAAAGTAAATCATTAATTACAAAGTCATCTTTTAACATAATTAATCCACATAAAAAATACGTATTTATGTCCGCTAGGACATTCTACATTGATATACTTGTATACTAATTTAATTATAGGAACACAATATTTTATGAAAATAATATTATGAGTAATAAGACTGGTCCATAATTTTATATAATAATCACTTCTGATAACAGGTCTCGGAAAGTTATTGCTAAATTACAAAGTGAAAATAATATTTGTTTGCTTATTTGTTTGTGTGTACACATACTTATTATTAAATTAATTCATTCTGCGTTGAAATAATCCATTTATTAGAAAAAGGAGCAACCCGTTTAAGAGTTATTTTGCATACCGTACATACTCCCACCCACCCAATATTTTAACTATTATAAAATCGTCTCGAATTCTAGTAGCCACCAAAAAGGGACGTAACTGTGTTCAGCTCTCGAAAGAGCACTCTATTATGCGGGACCTAAAACACCTAAAAGCCTGAATGAAGGCCCGATTATCAAAATTAGACCTTTATTTACATTTTATGATTTTTTGTACATTTAAATGATAATATTTGGTTTTAAAAATACATTTTGTGAGTACTAAATACTAAATAGTGTGTTGCGCGAGTACTGCGTACCAGGCTCGTGCGTACTGAATACCGTCTAAAATACCATGAATACTGCGTACCAAAAGGGGGGGGGGGTTCAGCCTCTTATATGGACCTTAAAGCATCATATGAATTACTATCAATCATTTATAAAACAAAACCAGCCGAGTAGTCTAGATTTCAAGACCAAAATAGTTTAAATTAATCGTACGGACATGCGTCCTAGTTTGGCGCATATGCACACTGAATATGAATCGAAAACACATTATGGCGGATGTATTCATATTTAGAGTTGACAACCATACTGCTGTATGTCCACACTGCTGTATGTCCACACTGCTGTATGTCCAATTGATGTATGTCCACACTGCTGTATGTCCACACTGCTCTGCTGTATGTCCACACTGCTGTATGTCAACACTGCTGTATGTCCATCACTGCTGTATGTCAACACTGCTGTATATCCACACTGCTGTATTAGGCTAATAAAGGAAAATATTCACTCGGACAAATTGCAACAAAAACAGTATTTATACTGAACGAAAGTACATTGTATTAGTATCTACCAACCAAACGTGCAGTCTTTGTTCCTTGGCAAAACAAAAATACTGACACTTCAAAAATGAAAAAATCCGATTTTATAATTTCAAAATTATGGACGGTATAGCTCACCATAGTGAGTACTCTTCATACGAAGGGTACAATGACGTCATCAATAACGTCAAAATTTAATGGCTGCGCCAGTTATAACTCAATAACAACTGTTTGAAAGTGCCATTATCGATCAATATTTGATCAAATATTCGAGGTAAGTAACGATTATGTTTATTTTACACGAATTCCGTGAAGTTGATTGTTTTTACGTCTGTACGACTGCACAATTGTTGATGACATTGTTTCATGGCGAAATTTGAGGTAAGGTTGAATATCGTATAAGCATGCATATTTTGAGCTATTTAGGCGTCTGCGAGAGTTAAACAATGTTGTAAACAAATAGCAATGTTCAAAATATAGCTAATAAGCAAAATAACACTTATTTTAAAAAAAAACGTGTTTCGAGAAGGCTCTATTCGTTCATTTTTCCTAAGTACGGAAGCCATTTTTGCCATAATTCTCAATAACGTTTTAACTGACTACCAAAACAGAAGCTTGTTAATGACTGAATTCACAAGTTTTGACAAGAAACACTATGTTTAGAATACATTTTGCTTGTTTTTAATATTATTGAAAGTTTATGTGTTATTAACATCATAATATTACTGTAAAATCATCTAGATCTATATAATTAAATGCAGTCGTTCTTATATTGCAGGCAGTTGCTGAATATTGCGCAGATGTACTCCACATAACCAACCATACATCTCCTTGTCACCAACAGAAATGCATAATTATCATACGGTATGTGCCATGATTTTGCTAATTTTATGAGATGTCAATATATGGCACATTAACAATACAAATAGACATGAGCCAGTCAGAGTAGTAGTTATAATAAAAAAAAATGTTGACGCCATATTGACGTTGTCATGGATAGTTCACAGTTTTTATTATATATATTGCCCAGATGATTTATTAAACGAAACCAGTTGACATACTCATGTTTTGGGGATTTTGTTTTTTTACAATGACACATTAATGACACACGTGCTCTCACACCATTATTTTTACTACAATCCTTTTAGACCAAAGCAGCACAATGCAATAATTGCACACAATGATATAATATTGATACATGTTATTAACATTATATTATAATGGTAAAATCATCTTAAGGGCCTGGGTAATAATTATTGTTCTATTTCAGTTGCTGAGTAAGATGGCAGTGTACTAGTCCTCTACACAACCAACCATACATACCATGGGACACCAGCAACAGTATCTCATCGTACGTGTCATGTACCAATCTTATATTAATTAACAATTTTGCAAAACAGACCGTTGCAGCACAATACAATAATAGTAGTATAATAATGATACATGTTATTAAATTATAATATTATTGTAATATTATCTTGAGGACCTTGGTCATTGAATTTTTGTTGTATTTCAGTTGCTGAATATAGACCCAATGTATTAGTGTATTCTAAACAACCAACGATGAACCATACATCTCATGGGATACCAGCAGCACTACAGAACTATAATATCGTACGTGACATGTACCTATTTAACCGAATATTGCACATAATGTATTAATGGGCAAACAACAATCCCACTAATATATGTTTGATAATATTTTATAGACCAATGCATCACGATACATACTGGTATAGAATAAATACTTATAACCCATGCAAGTAACTGAAGAATGAACTCATGTTCTATACAAAATTAAGAATGTAGATGGTCGAAACTGTCTCAGTCAATTTCAGCCTTGTCAGCTGTGACAACACAGAACAGAAAACGTTTTCGAGAAATAAACATACATTGTCTGCGTCTGTCTGTGATGTACTGGTGTCCGGAATGACACTTTCCGCCTCCGGTGGATTTCAAGTTTCTAGAAGTATCAGTCAATCTGTGAATGTTGTTGCTACACATAATCATCACTATTCTAGAAATTACCCAAATTAAAATCTTACAATTGGACGTGATTATTCATTTCAGATGGATGACTGTGTATTCTGCAAGACACCTCTCAATGATCTTCCCTCAGTGAAGCTACGGGATAAAGGCAGCAAATCGATTAATAAAGCCAGTGTTGAGCGGCAATCAAACATACACGTTATTCCTGGACAGGAAGTTCACGTGGACTGCAGAAGAGACTATATCCATAAACGAAACACTACTAGCAATTCAAATATTAACAATAATGATAGTACTACTAAATGTTCCACAAGGTCATCGGGCGTATTTGACTTTAAAAATAAATGCATATTTTGTTCACAGGATGCTAAGGTTAACCATAGAAAACGGGGCTATGATGTTTTGCCGGTTAGAATACTTCCTTTTAAGAAGTCCATTGAGCGTGTATGTTCAGAAAGGAATGACCAGTGGGCCTATAACGTCTCGGGTAGGATCGCTAGCATAATTGATCTTCCAGCGGCTGGTGCATTATACCATCAAACATGCAGTGTCAACTTCAGGACAAAGCGTCAGCTTCCTGAGGAGTTTGAAACAGATACCAGTCCTTTTAAAAAGCCAACAAAAAGCCCAGGAAGACCTGAAGCACCAGATACCACTGAAGCATTTAAAGATGTTGTGAGTTATAAAGAAGAAAATGAGGGGTGTGTATTAACAATGTCTGGACTGATTCATATGATGGAAGATACTTGTGGCGACCGTGCTTACTCATACAAACATATCATGAAAAACAGGTTAATTGACCATTTTGGAGATTCTATATCAATAACCACTTTCGGCAATACTGAAGCTAAGGTCACAATGAAACGAAAAGCATCAGACACTATTCATAACTTCTCAAACGATACACAAGGGCTTTCTGAAAGCGAAAAAAGGAAAACAATTATAACTGCAGCAGCGAAGCTGATCAAGGCTGACATCAATTCAATTCAAGCAGAGACCAGCAAGAAATTCTACCCATCATTTTCTACTGTTTCGTCTACAAAAGAAAACAAGGAGTTCATCCCTAAAAGTTTACAGACATTGCTGACAGTATTATTGTGTGGGAATGATACCAGTGTTAAGTTAGCATCAATTATTGAAGCAATAGTCCAGGCATGCAGACCAATGAAGCGTACTGGCACCTTTACATATAGGCCTTGGTGTTCAGTTATATCACCACTTTGGTTCTAGGTACTTGGTGGATTTGCTTAATAGTATGGGGTTTAGTGCATCGTATTATGAGGTTCAACGATTCGAGTTAAATGCTGCAGCAACACTCAACACAACTATCCCATCTTATTTCCCTGGAAAATTCCTTCAGTTTGTAGCAGACAATGCGGACCATAACGTTCGTACGCTTGATGTGCACGGAACATTCCATGGGATGGGAATTATAGCTTGTACATCACCCGGCTCCAACGTAAGCCTACCGATCGCTAGGGCAAACATCCAACTGAGTGAGTTGTCAGATATTGGAAAAATAACAATCAAATATTTCAAACAGCCTGACAATCGAGTAACAGAGAAAATACATTTCCTTGACCTTGGGAAAAGCAATGATTCAACCACAGAGGACTTCGAAAATGGTCAGTTTGATTTATTCTCTAAGATAATTTGGCCTTTGAAAGAAACACGGCCAAGCTGGTCTGGATTTATGCAGATGTACAGCAAGCAGGAATCTGATCTGTACCCAGGCAAATCATCCGTTACGTTTTTACCGATGATAGACATGAGTCCCAGTGATATGTCGTGCATCAATTCTACCCTGCACTTCGTATGCGAGCAATCTAGCAGGTATGGAGTTACACCAGTCCTGACCTTTGATCAGCCGTTATTCCAGAAAGCTACACAAATTGTCACTATGTCTGATGGGTCGAGTACACTGAAAAGTATCGTCCTCAGATTGGGAGCCTTTCACACTGAAATGAGTTTCCTTGGCTCTGTGGGCTTTATCATGTCGGGTTCCGGATTGCAGGACGTGCTTCAGACAATATATGCCCCAAATGCAGTGACACATATGATGTCTGGGAAAGCTGTATCACGCGCGATTAGAGGGCATTGTCTTGTTGATACGGCTCTACACGCAATTTTGCTGTCCAAGATATACTCAACTCTGTTACAGTCCAACAGTCATTACATTGGCAGAAGCAGTGTCGACGGAGAATACATACCTGATGGAATATCCACGTGTGATTCATGTCAGGGAGATGACATAACTGGACACGACACTGGATGCAGCACCAGAGTAGTTCACCTGTTATATGAAGCAAGTGATGCCGAACACCCTGGCGAGACATGCATTGAAGATTCTCTTTCAACAGGAGAAGCTCCACAGGAATGCACCAGCAGCTCTGAATCTCATTTGGATGTAATGACCAACTTATCAGAGACGTATGACAAACTTGAAAAGAACATTATTTCCAGACATGAAGTGTGTCAAAATGAAAGTTTGACAGTGGTGTCGCAAAAAATCGTCGAACTTAAAGAAAGACTACAAAAACACAGATTGCACTGGTTTAATGTTATAATATAGCGTGCCTGATGATTGACTTTGTTTAACGTTTGTGATTGCAGGTTTAATGTTATAATATAGCGTGCCTGATGATTGAATTGTTTAACGTTTGTGATTGCACTGGTTTAATGTTATAATAAAGCGTGCCTGATGACTGAATTGTTTAACGTTTGTGATTACATTGGTTTAATGTTATAATATAGCGTGCCTGATGATTGAATTGTTTAACGTTTGTGATTGCAGGTTTAATGTTATAATATAGCGTGCCTGATGACTGAATTGTTTAACGTTTGTGATTGCAAGTTTAATGTTATAATATAGCGTGCCTGATGACTGAATTGTTTAACGTTTGTGATTGCACTGGTTTAATGTTATAATATAGCGTGCCTGATGATTGAATTGTTTAACGTTTGTGATTGCACTGGTTTAATGTTATAATATAGCGTGCCTGATGACTGAATTGTTTAACGTTTGTGATTGCACTGGTTTAATGTTATAATATAGCGTGCCTGATGACTGAATTGTTTAACGTTTGTGATTGCACTGGTTTAATGTTATAAGATAGCGTGCCTGATGATTGAATTTTTTAACGTTTGTGATTGCACTGGTTTAATGTTATAATAAAGCGTGCCTGATGACCGAATTGTTTAACGTTTGTGATTGCACTGGTTTAATGTTGTAATATAGCGTGCCTGATGATTGAATTGTTTAACGTTTGTGATTGCAGTGGTTTAATGTTATAATATAGCGTGCCTGATGACTGAATTGTTTAACGTTTGTGATTGCACTGGTTTGATGGTGAACTAATTAAGCATTTGTTTTATTATACGTAAGTAGTTAAACGTGTCTTATACCCGGCCTACAGTTAAACTTGTCTTATACCCGGCCTACAGTTAAACGTGTCTTATACCCGGCCTATAGTTAAACGTGTCTTATACCCGGCCTACAGTTAAACGTGTCTTATACCCGGCCTACAGTTAAACGTGTATTATACCCGGCCTACAGTTAAACTTGTCTTATACCCGGCCTACTGTTAAACTTGTCTTATGCCTGGCCTACAGTTAAACGTGTCTTATACCCGGCCTATAGTTAAACGTGTCTTATACCCGGCATATATTTAAACGTGTCTTATACCCGGCCTACAGTTAAACTTGTCTTATACCAGGCCTACAGTTAAACGTGTCTTATACCCGGCCTATAGTTAAACGTGTCTTATACCCGGCCTACAGTTAAACTTGTTTTATACCTGGCCTACAGTTAAACGTGTCTTATACCCGGCTTATTGTTAAACGTGTCTTATACCTGACCGATAGTTAAACGTGTCTTATACCCGGCCTATAGTTAAACGTGTCTTATACCCAGCCTATAGTTAAACGTGAATTATACCCGGGCTGTATTTAAACGTGACTTATACCCGGACTATAGTTAGACGTGTCTTATACACGGCATATAAGTAAACGTGTCTTATACCCGGCCTATAGTTAAACGTGTCTTATACCCGGTCTATAGTTAAACGTGACTTATACCCGGACTATAGTTAGACGTGTCTTATACACGGCATATAAGTAAACGTGTCTTATACCCGGCCAATAGTTTAACGTGTCTTATACCCGGCCTATAGTTAAACGTGTCTTATACCCGTCCTATAGTTAAACGTGTCTTATACCCGGCCTAGTAGTCAAATGTTTAATTTCCGATTCAAGCACATTATGATACATATATTGTAAAGTATTATGTAAACCAACAAGAGGGAATAAGTTGCATATTGCAGATACGAGTATACCTACATACAAATACAAGTATATTGATATAAAACACAACTCTTCTATTTAAACAACACACCTCTTCTATTATTAATGTAGGCTTCAAGACAGTTAGAAACTGTTCGTGTACATGACAAGATAACACATTCATAAGAGAAGAGGAAGTGTAACATGCTCATGAAATACTTGATTTCTTACAACAATGTACGAGGGGGATCGAGAAATAATGAGACTGACGCTGTAAAATCGTTATTATTAAAGAGTTAACAATATATAAATATTGCATCCCAGTGAGGATGACAGTGTATACTTTACCGTATACGTGTTTTATAAAAAAAGAAATATATATTCGAATAACATTAAGGCTATTCCTTGCAGTTTTTTTCTTGAATTTGGTAAACAAATATGAACTGCCTTTTCTAACTATAGTTCACCTTCAAAAATAAGAGGTCGCGGACTTGGTGTTTGGGATATCTTAAGGTAAGTTTATGACTTATGTTCCGTTTGGGAAAAAGTTGAGTGCGTGGTCCAGTGGTAGAGCGCCGAACTCCAGATCCAGAGGTCGTGGGTTCGATCCTCCGTCGCGGCCACGTTATTTATCCTTGAGCAAGATAATTGATCCACATTGCTTAGTACTGGTTCTACACAGGAAGCCATCGAGAGTGATTAATCTAAGTTGCAAAAACGTGTTTCGCAATCGATATAAAATAAATATGTTTAAAACATGCAGATATGACGAAAACCTGGATCCTAGTTCATGTAGTTATGACGAAATTTTGGATCCTAGTTCATGTAGATATGACGAAAATCTGGATCCTAGTTCATGTAGATATGTCCTGGATCCTAGTTCATGTAGATATGACGAAAATCTGGATCCTATTTCATGTAGATATGATGCAAATCTGGATCCTAGTTCATGTAGATATGTGCTGGATCCTAGTTCATGTAGATATGTGCTGGATCCTAGTTCAAGTAGATATGACGAAAATCTGGATCCTAGTTCATGTAGATATGTGCTGGATCCTAGTTTAAGTAAGTATGACGAACATGCATATTGGAATGCATTTTATGTTTACTGCCTCGGAAAAAAGAATATCAGATTTCTTGAGGAAAAGGAAAAATTTCAGGGGAAAAAACTATTTCCTACAAATAGATTGTTTTCCGAAACTTCTGCATTGCTACCAAATATCGCATACTGTAAAAACACATTCACACAAAAAAAAAAAAAAAAAAAAAATATGTCTCGGTATCATGTCAATATCTGACGATAATGGATATTGTTTTTTCAAAACATCTTAACGAGTAGCCTAAATAACATAATTATTGGTTCAACATATATTTGTTAATAATATGAGCGAACACATGGGTGATATTTCAAATTCGACCAATGGAACAGTCTAATATTCGTTCTAGCAGTGTAAAGTTTAAATGGAAATGTCACGTTATATTGCAAATACATTCATGTTCATTGTGTCATTTGTGTCATGTTCATTGAAGGTCTTCATCATCATCCCCGTATTGTTTCAGATGCTACTTGAGTTGTAGCAGAAAACAATGGCATTGGCTCCAGCGAAGAACAAAATGTTTACAATAGAATTTGCAGCAACTTAATTTGCAATGTTGCTGGTGAAAAAGATTCTAGGCCCATTCTGCATATTTATACCTCGATTTAAATGGAGAGGATGGCCTTGAACGTTCATTCCTGTTGGTGCCATATAACGTTGTTGTGTCGTGCACCGTTAAACCCAATTCAACAACTTAACTCATTGACATGCAGCTAGTACTATTATATTATGTTCATAGAATAAATTAACATGTTAGTGCAGTTACCTCCCTTAGTAATATGTATGAACTAGTTATTCTAGTGTAGTTACCTACCTTAGTATACATTTCGCCATTTAGAAATTGACCTCGTCAACCTTTTCTGTTTAATAGTTATATGTTCTTCAATGAATCAGGTTGATGGAACTTTTGGAGAATTTGAATCGTATCAAACTATAAACGCTTACAATTAACGACAAGGTATGGACTTTTTTATATTGTTTACCTTAATAATATGTTACTGCAGATATGTGTTACCAGTCGCTTTCATTAAGGTACATCTGCAATTTGAATTTGTGATATCCAACCTATGACAAAGAAAACCATTCCGATGCAATATGCATTCTAAGCACAAGTTAGGGCATTAAATCAAGTACTTTCATTATTTATATATATATAGCATATATAGAGAAAGAAATCAATAGAAAAAATGCATTAGTTTAGTAATTATTTTAAATTAAATAACTGCAATTGTCCTGCATCCACACAGTAATATTCAGAGAAGCAAATTAAATATTATCAATAGCATTGTAGTCTTCAAAGTCTTATCTAGGGCAGCTGAAAATCCATTGTTTAAATTTGTATACCAATCACTTAAAATTTTACATATATTGTACATGAACACATTATCATGATTATCAAAATCAATTTTCAATGACCATAATGGGGTGACAATTTAATACACAAAGTGTAGAGGTTCCTGAAGATTTACATTATCATGACATTATTATACAGGTAAGTTAGCCTAGGTAATTGCAATATGTATGTATGGTCAAGCACACTACTATTGATTGAATACACACATCTGTTAACCTGCCTGACACCTCTTTTTTCAAGCATGATCTAAGCATGCTAAGTAACACATGTACATTTGTAATATTGCTGGGAGACACCTCTGTGTTTGGTCAAATTTGAGCCAAAATGAAATAAATTTCAAAATGTTGGATATCAACTGCCCTTGAAAAGACTGAGAGGATTATATGGATGTTATTTGTTTTTAGTTTAAGGTTGTGGATATTTCTTGGCGGATGCACAAAAAATGGTATATTTTAATGTCAGATTGTACATAAATCATTATGTTGGTTGGGGCTGGGTATAGAATCACTTTGGTTAAGCGTCTAAATTTAAAATGAAAGGCAAATGTCTATTTAGTTCCTGATTTAGATTTGGCCTTTTAGCTATACGATAGAAATAAATCTGAAATTAGGCCTTTTGTCCTCTAACCGTGTGCATTATTTAATAGAGTTGTTTTTTTTCACCAATCTGCCAATATTTACCTAATTTCATTGTATTCCCAGAAGTGCAAAACTTTAAAAAGGTAACTTATTTGATGATTACATGTTGACTTTTGTCCCTACCAGAACAGAACAGAACAATACATTAATAACTCAAATTACAATAGTGACACAAGAGCATATTTTTTAACATTTTACATGACACAAGGATTTATCCATCATTTTATGGATAAATCCTTGCATGAGATGATATTCACAAATGAGCAATATGTTATTAGTTTGTTACTGTGGGGTGGGGGTGGAGGGGGTGGGTGGGGTACGTAGTGCCCATTAAGAATTATTGGTTCTTTTATTTATAAAGTAATTGCTTTGGATACTACTTTGATCTAGGATTAGTTTATGTTTTGAAACAGACTATAGATCGCTTTCAAATATATTTATACTGGCGGGGATTTTTTTATTTACAATGTCCTGTTTTAATGGGATGACAGTAGGGTAAGTGTGAGGTTTGGTGCACCCTAGAACCGGTTTAAACCCCCAGTGGCCTACTTTGCCACTGACCGTTCCAAGGCGGTAGCCCTATTGTCAACCCTTTTTGTGTTTGTGATGTCGTTTGCATTTATTATTGCTTTTGCCTTCTTGTTTGTCTGTTTGCGTGTTTGTTTCTGTGTTTTGTGGTTTACTGTCCTCCTTGAATGCTACTTTCCCTGTCCGATCTTTTTATTTTTCTTTTGACCCCATTCGCGATCACTCGGGCAATCAGGTCATGATCGATATGTTGCGAATGGTTTGACCTGGATAAAAAAGAAAGCAACACACGTAGTTACAAATACTTATAAAAGTGACAACAACATTTACGATTTAATAATGACAACATTCTTGTGTAGGAGGAAAGGATAAGGTAGTCCAGACATTTCGAACTTATAGAATCGCACCTTCTTCAGCTATATTCATAGGCGCCGCGTGTTGACTAACGTTGCTAAAACTAGGACACGTGTGTGTGTATTCTCGGGCGAAGATAGATGTCGTTCACTACGTGTCACATAATCGTGCATGGTTTGGTTATATAGGTCATCACTTTCAGTTTCCGAGTCATTGAAGCCAGTGAAGTTGCCAGACTCTTTGTCTGAGTTGTCATCAGTGTCCATACGAGGATCATTCAATACGTTCTGTCACTAACGCGTTTTAACAATTATGTGCTCGTTGTGAGTGTTGATGTTTGGTACCAAATGAAAGAGGGTTTCAATACCATTCCATTGATGGTAAAATGAATGCTGTATCTTTTGTGTGACGAAAGTTATGGAACATTTAATACATTTCACTTGTACATACTGAGGCATTTTCGTCCTGAGTTTTTTTTCAGGTATGTTAATTGTTACTTTTTTAAATGCCTGTTTCTCTTTAAGTACTTGTCGAAGAGCTTTGAAATTTCTCGTACATTACCAGTTATATCTGTGCATAACACAAGATTCAGAATTTAAGCATGGTAGATGAAAAGGCATTGTCTTAAAAATCAACACTTTAAGCTAACGTGTAAAATTAATTTAATGATAAATGGACATTAAATGGAAGGGCAGTCTCCTTAAACAGCGCTTTTGGATGAACGATATTTTCACTAAACATTGTACAAAATTCTACAATAATGTGTTGAATATAAAATTTAAACACTGAAGGACTAGGATTTGTAAAAATATATGAAAACATATTAATACTATGAGAATAATTACGACATTTAAAAGATATTATAAATTTCCGTAAACAAAATGAAGAAAATCAGTGTTATTTCTGCTAAAATTAAGGGATATGCATTCACTCATATCTGGTTTGCAGCAAGACCTTTCCGAATTCTTGACAATCATTTTCATGGATTATGGGCGAATAACAACAGATGGCGTACAAGAAAATTTAAAAGCATAGAAATATTCAAATAATTTTTATAACGTTTTGTAACAAGGACATTTTAAGGGATGCCAGTATCCAAAAGGTGTGGTAGGGGGAGGTAATTCAGGGGTATAACTAACTGGACATTTTTCATTTTTGTTGTTGAATTTAAGAGAGCGAACCCAGTAGTACTATACATAAATACACTACTTTATCTCAGTGTAATATCCAGTTCAAAGGATATATGCCTAGTGACAGAACTTTTTGAAGCACCCTCGTATGCACAGTGTTTGTAAGCACATTAAACCGGATTCCTGGGTGGGTATGTTGGGGGCCTTGTTTGGTAACAGTACTAAATGTCACTGGGAACGGTTCAGATTTAACCGAATTTGGTGGGGAGTTTACACTCCTAGATAAGTTCATGACTTGTAACCAGTCTCGGAATTCATCTGCTACCTCATTCTTGTTCACTATTAATTTGGCCGGATAGCCAATGTGGTAGGTACGTGGTGGGTTATAGCCAATGTGGTAGGTACGTGGTGGGTTATAGCCAATGTGGTAGGTGCGTGGTGGGTTATAGCCAATGTGGTAGGTACGTGGTGGGTTATAGCCAATGTGGTAGGTACGTGGTGGGTTATAGCCAATGTGGTAGGTACGTGGTGGGTTATAGCCAATGTGGTAGGTACGTGGTGGGTTATAGCCAATGTGGTAGGTACGTGGTGGGTTTTTAGATTTCTCTTCCTTGTACCTTGGCCATTAACCATTTATTTTACTGGTAAATATCTATATATCAATTTAATGTGACAGTTTGATTTTTTTCGTTAAAAAAAGCAAACAGTTCATTTGGGGTAGTAAAGAATACTTTTTTTCTGAGACGTGTTGTACTTAGTGATATATTTTACATGGAAAAATGCACCAACTCATTTCACCGCTGCATAAACATATGCTTATATATATCTAAAATACATGAGTTGAGAAAATTGATTTTTAAACAGAAAATGATTCGATTACTGCCGATGATCCAATTTAATCCCCCTAATCCTAATAAAATGTTCTTATAAACTTAACAAATATTAGACTTTCGACATTTGTTATTATTCAGGTCAAGTGTCACCTGATCGTGACCGTTGCGTCGATAAATATTGCCCGCCCGCAAAATTCAGACAGTTTCAAAATTACGACCTACTTTCCCTTTTGGCACTTGAATTTCTCTGAACAACATCCAAAACGTTATTTAAATGTGAAATCAAAATTATGCTCGGCGAAGAGTTCATTCCATCCTAAAATCCCTCCATGCAGCTTGCATCATTTGATTGTTTAATTATTTGAATGCCTGTCTACAAATACCTTTACTACGCGCGAGAATACCACGGGAATTAAATTAAGATGCAAAACGACAATATGGCGGAAATAGTTAACACAACTGTAAATCGAAACAAATGTGTTTTAGGGGGGGGGGGGGGGGGGGGGAGGGGGGTCACTACAATCGATAAGGGTGCATATAATCGATAAATATTAATTGATAGAATTTTTAGGCGAAAGTATTGTAAACATTCGACAAAGCCAAAGAAAAAAGAAAAATAAATCAGGCTTTTAGGGTCAGAGAGGGCTCTGGTTGCTTTCATTTGAGGGTGCTTTTTGTGTCGCCTTTTAGAAGGAAAAAGCGCTACATAGGGATCACTTTGTCGTTCTTCCGTCAGTCCGTCAGTCTGTCCGTCAGTCATTCACGAAAACTTAACGTTGGCTATAACTTTCTCATTTCTTGATATTTCTTCATCAAACTTTCAATATATACTCACCATGACAACATCGACATGACCATACCAAAATATGAAAGTCAAGGTCACACTGAAGGTGAAATACTATTTTTTCTTCCCGAAAACTTACCGTTGGTTATAACTTTCTCAAATCTGTTTATTTCTTCATCAATCTTTCAATATACACTTGTCATGACAACATCGACATGGCCATATTAAAATATAAAGGCCAAGGGCACACTGAAGGTCATTATATGGGTTAAATAATCATTTTTTTCTTCACGATTACTTTTTCAGGCCAGTTTGTCAAGGTCATTTATCTGGGTCCAAAAAAACTTGTTATACTAACAAAGCGCTGACAGGCGACACACGTGTTCCGCGGAACACCCATCTAGTTTATTTTTTCATGTGGACGTTTATAGTATATGTACCCTAGACGTCTCATTACGACTGACCGTATATACATCACACTGTTAGACCGTAAGCCCTACTCGTTTAAAATGTAATGCCTCAAATAAACCACAACATAACTCTAAATAAACGCTCTAACCTAATCAATAAATGATTAATCTTCCATTTCATATCGAATTTATGGCAAATTTAAATATATTAACATTAATAAACAGTCAGATCTAACAGTATATGCGCATTGTCAACTCGTTTTCTTGTATGGCGTCGCTATAGGTAAACACACATTCAAACTGAGGCACGTGATCCTTTACACACAGTGAAGTAGGATACATGTGTGTAGTTTAGTTGATTTAAAATAACGTGTTACTTATGAAAATATTGTTTTTTGCTTGTTTTTTGTTATTAACCTTTAAGTGTGAAGTGGATAACACATGTCAGATCATTCTTCACTTCAGGTAACTTGTACGTTTATAAAAGTTTGGATTGACTGTTTATGTCTAGCGCAAATATAATCTGCGTTAAGTCAAAACATAAAGAAGTCAATCGCATATGCGCATCGAAGACGGCGCATATAAAACAAATCGTCTCGCGGCTCCAAGACGTGTATGTTTATGCACTCATATGTAACAATATCTGTATGAAGCATCACAATATTACAAGCAACACAATGTGACATGCAAACGGATTGAACCACAAGTTATTGCAACCTAAGTTACAGTTCTCTCCATTCAATAAATCATGTAAATGGAAATATAAACACAATAAATATGCTAAAATTACCACGAATATATGTTCACCTTTTAAATGGTATAATTCTGAATCTTTAGCTACCTAACTCCTGCATACGAATGGGCCATGGGTGAAGTAGTTTCCGTTCGACGAACATCTATCCATTGCAAGGGTCGGTCGTCAATAGTAAGCCAGTAATCGACATGCAACATAGCACGTTTTCATCCAGCCTTCTTATAGATAAATGTACGGCTTTCGAATATATTTACTACAAATAGTTGCACTGAGCGGGAATTGAACTAGGAACATTAAGTTCGTATTTGCTTTTCAAATAGATAACCACTACACTACCGATATTTGTCGATTCTGTGTAAGATTGCTAACACTAAGTAGGCATTACACAACACAATTAAGTTGTCTTGCAAATGAATCCGAGTTCGAATTTGATAAGGTCTAGTTTTAAACCACACAAGGTTAATTTACATGTGCGACATGATGAACTATATAATACATCTTGAGGCGCCTTGTACAATGTAAAGTTATTTTCCATTGTGATGGATAGTACTAAACAAGAAGCTATATAGCTCAGTGATGGTATGTCTGACTTAATCAGAACGTCGTGTGTTCCAGTCCTGGGACGTGGTGTCCTGCATTCATGTGATTACGTAAATACCCAAATTCGCCATGAGCTGGTGAAAGCACGAATTCGCCATAAAGACAAGACATAGCCGAGGGTCTGTATTTGTAACGCTATTTATGTGAATATAAAGTTTATACCTCTCATGAACAGACTCAATAAAACCGAGTCTGCTACTTTTATCTCGTGTTCGCGTTTGTTGCTTCCAAAGGATGTCCTTTTCAGTATTTATTATATTTCTCTTCACACTTCCATCTATAGCACGTGGTGTTTTACAAGTAATGCATTGTTATTTCGTAGTACACTCGGTACATTTGAATTGTTAGAGATGTTAAAGATCCTCGTGCAAAATGTGTTTTAAATGAAAGAAGCAGATCAAATCTTACGCAACTATTTGTCGCCATGTTAACCGTTGGGACACATAGACTTGTGTACTAACATAAAATACAATCTAGATTTGAAAACGAAATAACAGCGGACTAAAAATAATCGAAAATCAAACCTGTTACGTTTTTAAATGTACTGAGTATATGTCAGTAGAGTACAGGCTTACCTTACATGTTTGTTTAAATGCGTCTCCGTGGCCGAATGGTTAACGACGTTACATTGTAAACCTACGCCTCTCACCGCTGCGGGTTCGAATCCTACTGGGAGCTTGACTTGTAAGTGAGGACGTGTCGATTCTTACGGAAGGCGGGAGGTGTATAGTACTGGTTCTACCCAGGAAAAGTAAGTGGTCTGCCTCCACCACAAAATAAATTCGGCCGTCATATATAACCTTGAACAGACTCAATAAAACCGAGTCTGCTACTTTTATCTCTTCTTTTTGTGTTTGTTGCTTCCAAGGGATCACGTTTCAGTATTTATTTACATGTGTTGAAAATGACGTAAAACACCATAGAAACAAACAACCTGTTTCTTGTTACTTCTGGAAAATTGAGACATTAAGACCATTTGTAACTTCTGTTCTTACTATAACATCTTAAACATAATTTTACAAGTCCAAACAGTAAATCCAGTAATATTATATATGTCATGGCTAAATTCCCCATTGTATAACGATTTTGATCGATTATCATTTCATTTGGTCAAGGTCAGTGTTAGCGTTACTATAGATAGAAAAACAATACGTGTTTGTCATAATAGTGATAGAAATGTAAGAAGAGGACATGTCAGACATGGTCCTAAACATATGGTTATGAGGCTTGATATTGCTTTAAAGGTTACTCTGGTCAAGGTCACTAGTGTCTCTATTATAAATCTTCAGGTAAAAGCATCTTGGATTAAAGGTGGATTCCAAGATCCTTTGATACCATTTCTCTCCAAGGTTGCTTTGGTCAAGCTCAAATACTTTACATAGGACCATGGTTTCAGTTCACTAAGTTAATTTTCGTTTGTCTAACATTAACTGTTTTTATAAATTGGAAGATAGTTTCCACTCAGTGTCTTTAAAGCTATTAACTTAAGAGACAAATGTGTGTTCAGCTGTGTTGTGATATCGTCAGAACATTTTATATAACTTGTTCGGGTCATGGTCACTGTTACTATAAACATAATGTTAGATTCCAGAGCTGCCACTGGGAGAGGGGCGGATATATATGCATCCGGGAGCTCGTTCTACTCTTACTATCGCATTGACTCCTATGCGTGTTTGGAGGGAATGTTAACCACACATATCAACAGGTAAGATGGTTGCCGCTTTGTCCGTCCTTCCAGAGATCTTGTCCGGAGCATAACTTTAAAATTACTTATGGGCGGCAATACAACTTCAAACAACGTTATCTGGGCGAGGAAGTGCTATGCATAACTGACACAACTCTATCAAAGAGTTAATACCCTGTGTAATGTTATACGTATAATTCTTGTCCGGAGCGGAGCACAACCCATAAACTACTCATGGTACTGCAGTGAAACTTCACTTAATGATACTTGAGACTCAAAGCTCTATCTTCAATCAAAATAAAATAGAGTCATGCCCTTTGTAAGTTTATACGTATAATTCTTGTCCGGAGCATAACCGAGGAACGACTACCAGGCCTGCCAAATTTCCGGATTTTTCAGTCGCTTTCCGTATCTCCGAATTTAAGTGTACAATCTCCGGATTTTCGATCAAAACAAAATGTTCATGATATAACAGCTATATTTTCACAGTTTATCACTAATTTCCCGAATTTGTCCTGTTACGCTCCCTAGTCAGAAAGTATTTACAAGTGTCGAATTAATGGGGGTCGTCCGTGTAAGCACTGCCTGAATATAAGATTAACACCTAAGGATATCATTAGTTCCTTTAGTGACATAACGACATGTGCATATCTGTGGCTTCTTTAATTTGTCAAGCTAATTGAAATAGCAAGTATGAGGAACTAGCAAATCCTTGGGTGGTGAATCATTATAACAGCTACGATGACTATAATTTGTTTTAGAGTTATAAAGATTGTATTTGCATTTAGCAGGCATATGTGTAATAAGGTCAGTGCGCTTCATGAAAACAGTTGTTGCAGAAATTTAACCAAGTCTTTCTAATCGAATTTTGCAGTCCTCCCTTAAAACTATTTTTGTTGAAGTATGCTAATCTATTATTTTCTATAATTTAAATTTTTGCTTTAAAACAAAGTGTGAAAATAAAGTTTACGAATTAAAAAAATAAGTGCGAAAATCAAGTTGCGCGCTCCAAATTTCTATTTAAAAATGTTTGCTTTAAATCTTAAATTTAAAATCTCAGGATTTTGTGTTTAACAGTTTTGGCAGGACTGAACTTCAGACAGAGATGGAGGGCAATGAGTGGAAGTGCAGAAAACAAGAACTATAACTATTACCCTTTGTAACTATATTCTCATAATTACAATTTGTGTTCGGGGCATAACTAAAAAAAGGAAATGACTGGGATCGCAATAAAATTTCACACATCACACAGTGATAGATGGAGCATAACTCGAAAACTACTAATGAAACTTCAAACAATGATAGACGGAAATGAGCAATCTGTCTGTGTCTCCGTCTGTCTGTACGTTTGTCTGTACGTCCGTCCGGCAGGTCCCGATATCTTGTTATACTGGGTACGCAGCTGTATGTTATTGCTTTTGAACTCCATATGACAAGATCTACATACATTTCTTATTCTATACAGTTTTAACTGTATACTTTATGTCAACTGATAGAACTTCATGTAACTTCAAACAAAGTATTCATCGGTTCCATCGATGTGCTTGCTACGCACAGACGATATTAATTATGTCATACGCGTTAAACTCAATTATTACATAATATCAATTTGAGTATGCATATTATTTTGTTTCAGAAACCGCATAACGACAACAAAACAATAGACAAAGTCGTCTTTCAATAAACATGGATACAGGACAGTTGACGTTCCAGTGCACGATGTGCAGCAAAGGATTTACCCAGTCAGGCAATCTTAACAGGCATATGCGCATACATACAGGTCAGACACCTTATAAGTGTAGTGTGTGCAGTAAAGGATTTACCACGTCAGGCAGTCTTAACAGTCATATGCTTAAACATTCATGTGAAAAACCGTATAACTGTAGCGTGTGCAGTAAAGGATTTACCGAGTCGGGCAATCTTAACAGGCATATGCGCATACATACAGGTGAGAAACCATATAACTGTAACATGTGCAGTAAAGGATTTACCCAGTCAGGCAGTCTTAACAGTCATATGCTTATACATACAGGTGAAAAACCTTATAACTGTAGCGTGTGCAGTAAAAGATTTACCACGTCAGGCAGTCTTAACAGTCATATGCTTATACATACAGGTGAAAAACCTTATAACTGTAGCGTATGCAGTAACAGATTTACCGTGTCAGGCGATCTTAACAGGCATATGCGCATACATACAGGTGAAAAACCTTATAACTGTAGCGTATGCAGTAAAATATTTACCGTGTCAGCCGATCTTAACAGGCATATGCGCATACATACAGGTGAGAAACCATACAAGTGTAGCGTGTGCAGTAAAGGATTTACCAGGTCAGATAAGCGTAAAAGTCATCTGCGCTTACATACTGGCGAAACACCATATACGTGTAGCGTGTGCAGTAAACGATTTACCATGTCTAGCAAGCTTTACAAACACATGCGTATGCATAAATACGAGACACCAGATACTTGAAGCTAGCGCATTGTAGAAATTAGTCAGAATTGAGTCATTCGAGGCATCTTTAAAGACATGTGTGCATCCAAGCATCTGAACAACCACTTAGGTCAAGTGTATCATATGGACCATATGGACAGCCATGACGTATATAAGTAATATACATTTATTAAAGACATGCGTGTATGGCAAAGTATTTAACATACTGATCTTTAAAATATCCGTGAAGACTAATGAAGGAGAGGTAACATGTAAGAGTAGTCTGTGGATCAAAGTATTTGTTCAGTTAAATGATTTCTTATACCAGCAATATTTTATGAGATGAAGTAACCTTTACAACAACATATATAACTCCTGTCGAGTAGACGTACAATGTCCACTGTTCATACATACATGACAAACTATTTGATTGAACTGTCATCCCGATACATGTAACATACCCTGTGTGGGAACCAGCCATACTATTTTTATATACAACCCGATACAAATGATAGTATAGTCACTTGCTGGACTAGGTTGGTACGTGAGATGTCGGAAACTGTAATATACTCAGAGTGAAATACCGGCTGGTTCAGAATCTCCAATTCTGATGACTGATATACACAGTGTTGGAAACATACTATGTCTTTAGTTTAAATCCGGATTTATATATCATACTTGGAGAGGATCAATACTGATGTGGCAGTTTATATGCCGATAATTTAAAAGGTAACATGCTTGACGTATATTATGCAGCCAGTCTCTTGAACTTCCATAAGGAATGAATGATACGTACTCGGCGTGGAATACCTGTTTGATTATTTGAATGTTATCCAGCCAGTCTCGTGACCTTCCATCTGGAATGAATGACACGTTCTCAGTGTGGAATACATGTTTGATTATTTAGTATGTTATGCAGCCAGTCTTATGACCGTCAATCTGTAATGAATGACGCGTACTCGGTCTGGATATTCAGTATGTTATGTATGGTAATGCAAGCTAACAAGTGACGAAACACAGATATACAACAGTATTTATTATTAATAATATTGTAAATAATTTCATATTCCAAATGAGTGTTAGTTTAATTACTTCTTTAGACAAATTTATCGAATAACTTGCGACGTCGGAGTGTTTTAAAGCCATGATATATTTATCTTAATACATTAGTGTAATACATATTTATGCAAATGAATTTCGATCTTTTCCGTTAAGCACGGTGTGGGCCAGAATTGCCTCGTCTATTTCCGTAACCGTCACAAATACCAAATTACGACAATCGACGCGGTAGTTCCGTTGTACGGTGCCTTACAGAGAAGACATGGTCAGCATATGACGTCATCGACGTTATCATATAAACATACGACATTATCATACGACAATTGTATAAAGGCAACTACAAAACAAAATGCTCCTTGAGGCGTTTTTGAGTTCATTTATACTGTAAAGTGTTATGAATGTGTTTCCAGTTCATGTTTTCTGTTTTTTCCTTCCGATTTTAGGTACTCTAATAATTATTTGTTTGTACTGTTAAATTGTTGTTTTGTAATAAATTGTTTGTATTTTTTAAACTCCCGTTTAAAAAATTGACGTATTATGGTATGGTGTTATCTGCCTGTCTGTCTGTCCGTTCGTCCGTCCGCCAGCCAACCTACGGTTCATAGGTTAATCACCATTGTTGAAAGCCGGAACCCTATCGCTTTTGGGGTCAAATGTCAAGGTTACTGACCTTTTATGAATTCCACATGGTAACTTCAAAACCGTAACATCTACACTCATAAAACGTCATAGGTTCATCGGCCATATTGAAAGCAGGCACCCAATTTCTATTGGGCTCAGTAGGTCAAAGGTCAAGGTCATACTGTCCATATATTGAAATATGCATTCCACACAATAAATTCAAAACCGTAACACCTACTCATAAAACTGCATAGGCACATTGCCTTAGTTGAGAGGAGGTACCCTATTGATTTTGGGGCCAGTAGGTCAAATGTCAAGGTCACAGAGACCTTAAATTGAATCATGCATTCCGTACAATAAATTCAAAATCCTAACATCTTCCCTCATAAAACTTCATAGGTACATTGCCCTATGTGAAAGAATGAACCCTAAAGTTTTTGGGGCCAGTAGGTCAAAGGTCAAGGTCACCATAACCTTATATGGAAATAGGCATTCCATCTGATAACTTCGAAATCGAACTCTATTGATTATGGTTCAGTTGGACAAAAGTCAAGGTGACCATGCCCTTATATGGAAATAGGCATTCTTCGCTATAACTTCGAAACTATAACACCCAGTTGTATTAACGTTGGTTATTTTATTGATTTTGGGTCATTTGGTCAAAGGTCAAGGCCAGCGTGACATTATATGTAAATAGGCATTTTGTGGGATAATTTCAGAACCATAACACCTTCACTCACGTCACTTCATGAGTACATTGCCCTTGGTAAGAGAAAATATTGTATTTCATTGGAGTTAGCAGGTCAATGGTCAAGGTCGCTATGACCTTATGTTGTAATATGCATTCTGCGCGATAACATCAAAGCCATAAAAAAACCACTTCGTATGTGCATTGACATTGGCAAGAGAAATACCTTATATTGTCTTTGGGGCCAGTAGGTCAAATATCAAGGACATCATGACCTTTTTTGACCTTATATGGAAATACACATTCCGCCAAATAACTGTGCAACCATAACCCTTGCACTCATGAAACTTCATAGATGCATTACGTTTAGTCAGAGGCGAAGCCCTTTTGCTTTTGGGGTCACTAGGTCCAAAGTCAAGGTCACCAGTTCATATTCAAAGTGATAACTCCAGGAGTATAATACTCACACTTATGAAACTTTGTAGATACATTGCCCTTGGTGAGAGGTGGAACTCTATCACATTAAGGCTTAGTTGGTCGAAGGTAAAGGTCACACATGTCTTTATATGGACATACACATTGCAAATGACAATCCCGGAAATATGATACCCACACTTATTAAAATTCATTCATTGTCCTTGGTTAGAGGAGGAAGCCTATTACTTTTGGGTTCAGTAGGTCGTCAAGGTCAAATTGAACTGACAATGACTGAATCCTCTTTGAAACAACTTTTAGACCTACAATTATTGAAGAAATAGGACCCAAGTTAAAACAACAATCTCTATTAAGTTAAAGCTAAGTAGGTCAGATATCAAGGCCACTGACCTGATCATGACAAATTCCTTCACAGCTGTTATTCACGAATATTTGATCTACGGTCTTGAAACTTTATACAAATAGTGCTCTTGGTTAAACAACATCCTGTATTGGGTGTTTGATTTAAAAGGTCAACGTTAAGGGTTACATAGCAGCGATAGCAGCGTGTCCTGCCAGCAGTAGTACAATATGAATAACCTGACATATACTTTTGTGTTTAGGTTAAGTTCGCCACTTCTCTACCAGTTCAATGTTCCAATAATAGGATAGCCCGACACCCGGGGCTAGTCCATTCTGGATCCGGGCTAGTCTCTCTTTCATAAATGGTTGTCCGTCGTGGGGCTAGTCTATAAAAATCTCGGGACAATCACACTTTTAACAGTAAAATCCAGCAATGTATTTTATATAACTTTAAAGCTAGTATCACACATTAGGAATACATAATGATGTATGATGTTCGATTATGTTTACATGTACGACTGTATACACTGTGCATAGTCTGTAGATATTTAACAGTTCAGTATGTTGTACCATGAGTAAAGTAGTATACTTTGTTCTCAATAACCATCAAATAATATACTTTTGTCACCGTGATTATCTGAAATCGTACCAGTATGCTCCGCTTAAGTCGGAGCTAGTGGGCGTTTGGGGTGTTGCTTCTTACATTACCTCTCATGAACAGACTCAGTTGCGGCTTTTGCAATTGTTGACTTTATTTTAGTTTTGGATTATTGTTATAGGTCCATATATCATATAATTTAAGGTGTGGACGTGTAATAAAGCCATGACATCTATATCGTATGAAAATTAAGACCGACAGCATCACTCGGTTTGGAAACATCTCGGTACGCAATAGGGATTGGTGAATCGATTTACGTAACTGTTGAAAATACCGGGTAACGGAAATCGACGATGTTGTTCCGTTGTCGCACGGAGAATACCGAAGCACCGTACGGCCCTTTCATACGTAAGGTACCAAGTCATATATAATGAGTTATGAACGTGTATCAGTGTATGATCAAATACTCGGTAATAACTAGATGTAATTAATCACTGAAACAAATGCAGCAAAAGTTACCACGATCATATCAGTATATTAACTGTAACTGTAATGTCAAACACACGTCGTCTGATTCATTTCACCTCCAGTATGTATACCATGTGTATTGTGAGATGTGATGATTGCGTAAATACGTTATCACATATTACCTGACAGTTGAATAGTTTCTCTCAGGTATTCCGTTGTAAACCTTTCGCTTATCATCGCTGCGGATTCGAATCCCACTGGGACCTTAACTTCTCAGTGTCGATTTTTTACGGATTTATACAGTACTCGTTCTACCTAAGAAGCATATATATATATTCAACCAACCAACTAGATATAACGTGTAAACATACTGTACCGTTATTGTGAAAACAAAAACAGGTTTTAGTGTTTAAAATCTAAACATATGATAATTATATTTATGCGGGTTATTTTACACACCACGTTAGTAACTGCCTCATAGTTTGAGTATGACGATTATGCTGTTACCTGTGCTTTTGACATACATTGATATGTAAATGGATTTTAAATGGATTTGCATTGAATACTCTTTAACGTTATCTTCACGTACATTATCCGGGACGTGTGTGATATTACCGATATTCTACACAATCAGGTCTATTATGAATCATCATACTAATGCAACAGAGTGTCTTCCTTCAAATGTATACCAACTTTCCCACAGCCAGAGATATACATTAACAATGTATACTAACCTTCCTACAGCCAGAGATATACAATAATGTATACCAACCTTCCTACAATTAATGTATACCAGCCTTTCTACAGCCAGAGATATACAATAATGTATACCAACCTTCCTACAGCCAGAGATATACATTAATATATACCAACCTTCATACAGCCATAGAAATACATTACTGTATACCAACCTTTCTACAGCCAGAGATATACATTAATGTATACCAACCTTCCTACAGCCAGAGATATACATTAATGTATACCAACCTTCCTACAGCCAGAAAGATACAATAATATATACCAACCTTCTTACAACCAGAGATATACATTAATGTATTCCAACCTTCCTACAGCCAGAGATATACATTAATATATACCAACCTTCCTACAGCCAGAGATATACATTAATGTATACCAACCTTCATACAGCCAGAGATATACATTATTTTATACCAGTCTTCCTACAGCCAGAGATATACAATAATGTATACCAACCTTCCTACAGCCAGAGATATACAGTAATGTATACCAACCTTCCTACAGCCATAGATATACATTAATGTATACCAACCTTCTTACAACCAGAGATATACATTAATGTGTACCAACCTTCCTACAGCCAGAGATATACATTAATGTATACCAACCTCCCTACAGCCAGAGATATACATTAATGTGTGCCAACCTTCCTACAGCCAGAGATATACATTAATGTGTGCCAGCCTTCCTACAGCCAGAGATATACATTAATGTATACCAACCTTCCTACAGCCAGAGATATACATTAATATATACTAACCTCCCTACAGCCAGAGATATACATTAATGTATACCAGTTTCCCTACAGCCAGAGATATACATTAATGTATACCAACCTTCATACAGCCAGATATAAACATTAATGTACTTTCAACTAAATAACTAAGCTTAATATATAGAGCGGAATACGTGCTACTATATATAGTAAAATACTCTGGGATTTTAACCCTCTGGACCTGAACGCAATTCAAGCCTTTCAGAATCTGAGAGGAATGTAATGGTAAGTTACCAAACTAAAGTAAATAAGCGAAAACTAGTTATCTATGTATAAGAACCTTGCTTGACACATTGGTATGAAATCCAAAGAATAGGGGCAAAGAATAGGGCCACTGCAGATCCCTTTGGAGGTGTAGGCAGAGGGGTAGAATCCCCCCAAATTCATGTTCATTTTATCATTTGTTGGTCATGTTCATTAAAAGTCTTCATCATGATCCCTGCATTGTTTCAGGTGCCATCTCGCTCACATCAAAAGAGCAGTGACAGAAAAACGATAAACGTGGCTCCAGGTAAATAGAGTTTCTTACGAAAGAATTTGCAGCAACTCCGCAGTTCAGGGTGAGAAGGTTCTAGGCCCATTTTCCATATTTTATCTCGATGTACATGGAGGACGAGCCTGGCATGTTCATGCCTGTTAGGCGCCATATAACCTTCATGTGTTGGTGCGCCTTAAAACCAAATTCAATTCAATTCACTGACCGATATAACTTCATAAAATAAAACATGGGGAAGGGTAGAGGAGTTTGCTTGTGGTTAGAGGAATTGGAGTGAGTCCCACAATGCCTGATATTCAAACTTGTCTGAGCTTTTATTGGTACAATATTAGTTACAATAGTATGTTTATTAGTTTATACATTATACATATCGAGGGTTTAAAGCGAAACGACTGTAACTCACTTTTTTCAGAAAATGATTTTTTTACATGAACCATATCAGATACTGACCCTTTATAATGTCACAAAATATTAGAACTAGATTCTAAAATTTGGTGGAGAAAAATAAAAGGTGTCATATTATTGTATCTCATACAGCTTTTTTTTTAATGCGAAACTATTGTAACTCAGCTTTAAATCATTTAAAATAGTTATGCTCGTGTAAATATAATACAAAAATTCAATAGCCTAGAAAGCCACAATGAAGGTACTCATTGACTTGACAGAAGCCAGAGCAGTAAGAGAATAAACCATTAAGGGCACGACAAGAAAGATCATGGACAAACATCAAACCCCACCGTCCCAATGGGCTTTAGGTAGGCGTCATCATAGGGTCCACAGCCTGTCCGGTCATCGTACAATTAAAGAGGAAAGCATAGTGACGAACTGTACGATGACCGGACAGGCTGTGGACCTTATGATGTATTGTTTCTGTGTTTTGTGGTTGACTGTCCTCCTTGAATGCTACTTTCCCTGTCCGATCTTTTTATATTTCTTTTATTGCATACCATTCTTAGGACATTAAAGGTTATCTGTATTAAAAACGAGTTAATGAAAGTATGTAAGGTTGGTTTGTATTCATTTAGCCTCCACTTGGGATCATATAATTAGGAATATCAGTAGTTCCACAGAAGAATTAATAATTATTGTCAAGTCCCTCTTTTCCAAGCTTTGCAAACTGATATGAAGTTAATGAACTGTTGTATTTTGTGTTATCTGGTAAAAAAATATATTGTGAAAAGTCATTTTAAACATTGCCGAAACATCATGTGCACGAAACATCACATGCACATATGTTTTTCAGTGTAAATTATTGATAGGATGAACAAAAGTCATGAAACAGATTAATATTTTAAACTTTTAGTGCGGTTTATTTACAGATTTTCATTTGTGCATTCCAGGGGTAAATATCTATTTTCCAGGGTTTAGTTAGGTAAAATGAATGATGTTTTGAAATTTTTCCCAACTCAAAGTATTTCTATCTGTAAAGTGGACACATTGTTTTATAATTTAACGCTTATAATGTTAAAATATTAAGCAAGTTTTACACATCACTCTCTCAAAAGTTGTTGGTTTCGAATTTGCGGTAATTGAGAAGAAATTTTAGTTGTTTCCCACTGGCCTAGAATCAGTCGCATGTGCTTAAATAGTTTTGACCATTCTGATGGGAAATATGCCAACAGTGCAATAGTATATTCCCTAACAATAGAATAGTACATTAGGCGTGCAATAGTTCATCTGTGTCATTGACATTGTGCGGCATTTCAGGTGGTACAAAAACGACGTAACAGGATGAATAAGCACAACAGCTTAATGATAAAGTGTAGTTACCTTCTGTAGTAATATATAACGGGTGATACTATTCCCCGGTCGATTTCCCGATTACTTCCCGGTTAAAACCCGGTTGAAAGGGGATGGCAAATATGATGAGTGTGTTGATGTTTCCGATGTTTTAATAATCTATATCACTCCCTAAGAACTCCGTTACAACGTAAAGCATGTCTCAACGAAGTCATGATACAAAATCTGTTACAATATCTGTACGTTCATGTTACAGTTTCTGTCCATGTGGTCTGCCAATGTGTTATGAAAATACTAAATTTTTATCAGTTTCGTGAGGATTAAATAATAATTTGAGGTAATATGCTTTGATTTTATTATCTTATTCTGAAAATGTCATGAACATATTCCTTGAGACTGTCTAAGACAGAAGTAAGGTTGAAAGTGAAACCGAAAGTAGAAATGTGTAAACGTTAAAATTTTGCCAGTTATTTTCGATTTACAAGAGAAGAATATTGGATGTTTAAACTTGCTACTGCTAGGTATTAGTTAGGCATCTTGTATATTTTAAAGAGAACGATTTAGCTATCACTTCATCAAGATATTATATTAATATACACCTTTTATGAATTATTTTACAAACATTACAGTATCATAACAGAAAAAGAATAAATGTTACAGTATATCCCTTACAACGTTACAGTGTATCAACGACGGATCTAATGGAGTTCTCGTTCCAGGAAGAAGAGAGTATTGACGTGGGTGCCATGGATTTGAGTGCTCGTCATCATCTGTCACCGAGTCTATCTCATTAATCTCTCCTGAAAACTCCTGTCTCACACTCGTTGTAACACTTGCTTTGTCACTCAATTCCAAAAGAGTAATAGTATCTCCGCCAAGAGTTTTGCTTTTTTCAATGATTTCCATATCTTCATCTAAAACGAAATTATCGGCAATTGCTTATGTATGTTGAACATGATCAAACAGCTGTCTGTGAACTGATTTTGTAGGTGTATTAACTTTAAGAATCTTATTGTACTTTTATTGCAAATGTTTGTTGGTATTAATATTTATTTTCACTTGTCCTGGATCGAACAGTACATCTTTTCCGATTACTTTAAAAGACTGCATTTGTATTTTATTCGGTTGTCCTCAGAAAAAATACTAGAAATGTCACCTTCTCGTCGCTGTGCTCTTCTATACAGTGGGGTATCGATCCTTCCGAATTATGAATCCAGGAGCTGCAATAGCTGCATTTAATGTTCTGCTCCTGGAAATATAAATCGTTCGGAGATTATGTAATTTTCGTTACGAGACTGTAACATAATGCTTAAGAGACTGTAACATTTTGCCTGACATTCCGTCGATGATAGTTTGTAACGTTTAAAGGTTATTTCATTGGGAGTTTGTAACACCCTCGTGACGATACTGTAACATCGTAAAACATAAAACAACTACTTTTTGTTTATATCTGAAGATTAATATTCATTCTGTGAGACTTAATATATATTCTATGTTACACAACAGTAAATCCCTACCACTACAGCTCAGAAAAAATATCGTTTAATGATTATTATGAAACGATTTAGAGCATGCTGTAATTTCCAATATACTCTCTTTGAAAACATGTAACAAGCTAAACAATGCAACAATTGCAATATCTGGTCCAAAGGTAATAAATAATGTAAGTAAACTTAACATTTTAGACCTCTGATCTATGGCAAAAACTACAAAAATGTCATGTTTTCACAACACATGGAGAGATACTGTAAAACGAACGTACAGATATTGTAACAGATGTCATTATGATTTTGTTTCATGACTTCTACGTTGTAACAGAGTTCTTAGGGAGTGTATATGCCTTGTTCATGTATTCATTTTTTCATAATCACTAAAACAAATGTTGGGAAAAAAGTAGTTTCATCAACTCTTGAATATTGGCATTTTTTCTTAATAATTTGACTGTTTTCGGTAATTTCCGGTTCAGTTACACAACTATTTAAAGGCTAACATTGCATTAATAATTGAGAAGTTGTTGTTTTATTTCATATAGTATGGTATGTTTAAAACATTACAATAATAAAGAAGAAAATAAATTGCAAAATAAACGTTTTATTGCTTCATTCCAACACCCATATTTCGTGTAAAAACACCGTAGAAATTACAGGTGAAGCGTTTTTTCTGCACGTCATCAGTAACAGTATGCTATAGATAGATAGTTAAGAAAAGGAGATACAGAGTTAAGATATGATCAATAATGTGTTTTATGTCCAGTTTCCAGACAGTCAAATAATGAGGAACGTATTACAGAATGAGATGCATTATAATAATAATGTCATTTCGGAAATTAAAGGACAGTGGAGACAAAACTCTACTACATTCGCAGTCGTGCAACAACCGAAATCATATACATTTTTGGATCCAGTTCTCGCGAAAATAGGATAGACCCAAGCAGTCAAAATCTGGTTGGGGCTTGTCCCTTTTTGTCCATTAAATGTTATAACTATGAACCTGTATACATGTTTGAGCCCGAATAAAACTGAACTAAAACTGATATGAAGTTTGTATTAGTACATGTAATTGTATTAGTGATTAAATTGCTGTAGATTTATATTTTAAGAGCATGTTTTCAAAATGGCTCCTGGGAATTTGATTATATGCGTTATTTTCATCAATATGTCGAAGATGACGTTCAGTGTGACTAAGCCCTCTGATTATGAATTTATTCCAGCACCCGTTTCGAAATTAGCTGCCATTTTAGAAAAAGATATCACATTTGAAGAGATCACTCTAAAATCTAAGAAATTGTCATCTAAAAATAATAATTCTACAAAAAAAAAAACGGACATGTATGATAACGATAATGTAAATCAGACATTTTGTTGGACTTGTTTCTTCAACACCAAATAAATCATCCAAAATAATTAATGTCACAACGCGCAAAAGTAAACTTAATTCTAAACATGAAATTACATGTTGATTGATTAAATGATAAGCATATGGCTTCCGTTAATTTAATATAATTTTGAAAAAAAAAAAAATCTTGATTTAAATGGCCTGTAAGATATAACTAATACTCCGTTCTGTTTTGATGATCAAAACAAATGGAACATTCAGAATGTATTATTTAAACGACACGCAGCACCAGCTTGCCAACTTCATTTTAATTGACCAAACCATAGGATTATGAGTTTTAAATCAATTTCAGACAGATACACATTGAGAAGATTTCAGTTTATTCACGATTGCGAATGTAGTAGAGTTTTGTCACTCTCCATTTCCTTTAATTTCCGAAATATTTATAATGTATCTCATTCTGCAATTCGTCCTCATCAATTAACTGTCTGGAAACTGGACATAAAACACATTATTGATCATATCTTAACTCTGTATCTCGTTTACTTAACTATCTATCTATAGTATACTGTTACTGATGACGTGCAGGAAAAACGCTTCACCTGTAATTTCTACGGCTTTTTTACACGAAATATGGGTGTTGGAAATGAAGCAATACAATACTTAATGAAATAAAACAATACATTCTCAATTATTAATGCATTGTTAGCCTTCAAATATCTGTGTAACTGAACTGGGAATTGCCGAAAACTGTCAAATTATTGAGAAAAAGTGGCAATATTCAAGACTTAATTAAACTACTTTTTCCTTTTTTCCCATAATTTTTTTAATGATTATGAAAAAATGAATTCATAAATAAGGCATATAGATCGTTAAACATTCAGAAACATCAACACACCGATCACATTTGCCATCCCTTTTCAACCGGGTTTTAACCAGAAAATAACGGGGAATAGTATCACCCATATCATAGTGTAGTTACCTCCCTTAGTATACATTTCGCCATTTACACATTGATCTTGCCGACCTGCTGCTGTTTGTTATCTGCTTTTCAATCAGAGACAATTGATAACAGATGTAACTTTTGGAGAATTTAAATTTGAATATTGATCGTTTCAAACTATTAACGCATACAATCAACGACAAGGTATGAACTTTTTGTTGATTGTTCACTGACAGTCTGTAATAATATTGTATTGCAGATATGTTACAACAAATGACTGTCAAATGCATCACTTCGCTCCGTCTCATTTATTTGACGCCTGGGGTTGATTTTTTTTACATAGGGAAGTTTACAGGTGCATCCCGTCGCAAGACGGCTCATATCAAAATTCGAACCTACCCGTTCAAATAATTCAGTGATTTTGTTACCTGCGAGTCCTGCTTCTAGGACTCATAATATTTGCTTGAAACATATGCGAATCCACAGAACGCATAGAAATCGTACAAGATTTCTTCTGAAATAGATAAGGTCCCCATTGGTTATTAAAATTATGAAAATATCAATATTAAAGGCCACCGAAGTCGAGGAAAGATTTAAGTACTGTCAAAAAAAAAAAAAAAAAAAAATGTGAATCACAATTATCTGTTTCAGAAGAAATCTTGTCCGATTTCTATGATCTTGTCCGATTTTTATGCGTTCTGTGGATTCACATGTTTCAAGTGTGAGTCCCTGGCAAATATTATGATTCCTAGAAGCAGCACTCGCGGGAAACAAATCCACTGAAGTCTACGAACAGCGAGGTCCGAATTTTGATATGAGCCGTCTTGCGACAGGATGCACCTGTAAACTTCCGTATGTAAAAAAAAATCACCCCAGACGTCAAATAAATGAGACTAAGCGAAGAGATGCATTTGACAGTCATTTGTTGTAACATATCTGCTATACAATATTATAACGGTGAACAATGAACAATATTATTACAGTGAAATAATCAAAAGTTCATACCTTGTCGTTGATTGTATGCGTTAATAGTTTGAAACGATCAATATTCAAATTTAAATTCTCCAAAAGTTCCATCTAGCATCAATTGTCTCTGATTGGAAAGCAGATAACAAACAGCAGCATGTCGGCAAGATCAATGTGTAAATGACGAAATGTATACTAAGGGAGGCAACTAAACTTTATCATTAAGCTGAGGTGTTTATTAACCATGGTACGTCTTTTTTGTACCACTTGAAATGCCGCACAATTTCCATGCCACAGATGATCTATTGCACGCTAAATGTACTATTTCATTGTTTCGGACTGTACTATTGCACTGTTGGCATATTTCTCATCAGAATGGTCAAAACTATTTAAGCACATGTGACTGCTTCTAGGCCAATGACAAACGATTATATTGTATGATATATGATAATACTAAATACGGTTAGAAATTTGTTTTTGTGTGTGTTATATTTTTCCCCATGACATACATATACGGTAAGACATTGTGTTAATGTATAATACAAGTATAAGATACTGTAGTTACCAACAATGCACAATACCGTTAGTGTTTGGAGTTGGTGTATGGTGGAACAGCTTACCAACAATGCACAATACCGCTAGTGTTTGGAGTTGGTGTATGGTGGAACAGCTTACCAACAATGCACAATACCGCTACTGTTTGGAGTTGGTGTATGATGGAACAGCTTACCAACAATGCGCAATACCGTTAGTGTTTGGAGTTGGTGTATGGTGGAACGGCTTACCAACAATGCACAATACCGCTAGTGTTTGGAGTTGGTGTATGGTGGAACGGCTTACCAACAATGCACAATACCGCTAGTGTTTGGAGTTGGTGTATGGTGGAACAGCTAACCAACAATGCACAATACCGCTAGTGTTGGAGTTGGTGTATGGTGGAACAGCTTACCAACAATGCACAATACCGCTAGTGTTTGGAGTTGGTGTATGGTGGAACAGCTGAGCAACAATGCGCAAAAGCGCCAGTGTTTGGATTTGGCATATGTTGGAACAGCCTACCAACAATGCACAATACCGCCAGTGTTTTGAGTTGGCATATAGTGTAACAGCTTACCAACAATGTACAATACCGTTAGTGTTTGGAGTGCGCGTATGGTGGAACAGGCTTACTCAACTGAAATCCGGCTTCCGTGTCTACAGGTTTACGTCCGTCGAAACATTGATCGAGACACTGTAATGGTTTTGTTTCGGCGTGTTTAAGGATTCATAGCTCTATGGTCATCAAAACAGAACATATTTTGCTTAATCTTATTTTTAAACATTATGCTTGACATATAGAAACGATCGATATGTAAATATACGCGTTTTGCCAACAATGAATACTGACTGGAGTTTATCAGCTTTCAGCTGGCGTATAGTGGAACAGGTTTACTCAAATGAAATGCGGCTTTGATCTCTGCAAGCTTTGCGTCCTCGTAAACAGTAATATAGAAATCGTATAGGTTTTGTGTCGGCGTGTTGAAGGATTCATAACTCCATGGTCATGAAAAACAAAACATGTTTTGCTTAATCTTGTACATACAATCTTGACAGTAGTATAAGGTTTTATTTTTCCTCGCCGTTGGCAACTAGGCCTTTTGGCGAGGTTTTCAATAGTAGTTTATTTATAATAATCTTAGTAGTTTAAATAATGTTACTAATGCTTATCAATCACGCACGGATGGCAGGATCCAAGCAGACGCAAGACATGGCAATAGATGGTTTGCAGGGACACAAGAAGATTAACTTGGCATAGGCTGAGTGATGGGGACACAGTTGGAATAAGCTCATGTTGGTCTATTTTATATTATAAAATTCAATCGAGGATTATAAATAATAATTTTATTTTCCAGCGCCAGCGCGTCACCATTTCTTAAAAATGATTTAACTTAATATGTACATATATACATAATCCATGTTGTTCTGCTTCATGCTCCCTTCCAAAGGGAATGGACTCTTATAATTATAAGCATATAATGTTAAAAAAGAAATCGTTAAAATGTCCAGTGTTGTTAGTAAGACATCACTCCAAATCTCTCAATATAAAATAATTCAGTATGAGTTTTACGCTTATGAGAGCAAAAACGTTAAATGGAGTGTGTCCCTCCGCCAAAGCCACGGGGAGGCCACACTGGGGAGGGCATGAAGCAGAGGTATACATAGGTTTTGTTAATATTATGTACCCCGTTATCCCGATGTGTGCGTCAGATCAAACTAAAAATAGCATCTTCCCAGCTGTTGATATAAAATCAATGTGAAGTAATAAGCACATGTAAAACTAAATAGGACAGCCAGGAATTTCTATTGACTTAACTGTTGATATAAAACAACCAAATATTAAAATCACATACCGGGGCTGGTGGGGTCATACAAAGTAGTGTAACATGGAATTATACGACATAAGGGAGTGGGAGTGGATGGAGTGGGGGGGGGGGGGGGGGGGGGGGTGGGGAATATGTAACTTAGTAATATTATTGTTTATAAGATAAACATTTAGGACATTTTTAGGACATATTTAATATTTAATAAGCATCTCCATGACACCAAAAGTATAGGGTGGACCCCACACTCATCCTGTCATGGAGTCCTGTCAAAAGTCAGCTAGACATGTCCACGACGCCATGAGGTAGGGCAGTCCCCACACGCACTTAGTCCTGGCGCATTATATATATAAAAGTATGTGATTGGTCCTGGACATTTGTGCCTGCGTTATCATCAGACTCAAAAATCGCCCCAACGCGTCCACCGGATCAGTCCCATATTATAACTGTATCAATTAATTAGTTTATAATATTCATATGAAGAATAACGTACGTCTCTGTGTTGACTACCTCCCAGAGAGCCAGTACAGCGACCGTCTAACCAGGTGGCAGTCAGTATTGAGTATGACCCAAAATTCGTCTTATTCTTAAGAAGTTTATATATTATGTTGTTACTTACGTAGACTAATAAGTAATCATATGACGTTATATTATGTTAAATACGACGATTATCTGCACTCTAATAGAAAGGGTTTACAATTTGGTAAAATTATACTGAATAAACGAATTTAAATCAAACCATCAGTGTTTTCGAGCCCAGCAGACAAAACATACAAGCTAATCTATTGGGCCGTCCAACATTGTAGTTTAGTCTAAATCTTCTTTTCAAATTGTGTGCCCAGGATGAAAGAACTGAGAGCGCTAAATACTTGAACTCTATGTTTTTTGATAGGATCTAAAATGTTAGTTAAATTAAAGGGTAATGATAAGTTTAGCAATTTTAATTTTAAGATATCTCTCTGTATTTCAAACTGACTACAATCTAGTAAATAATGTTCCGTAGTAAAATGGACTAGGCAGTTAGGACAATCCTTATAAAGGTCGTTAATTATGTGGTTGCCTAAACTAGCCGGTAATAGATTGTTCCCCATTCTCAGTCTTATAATTACTTTATCGATAAGCCTATTGGTAGAAAATGGTTCCTGAATTTTGAAGTTTGTTTTAAGTCTAGAGAAAGTATGGAACTTGTTAATTTGATTAGTTAAATAATGATCTACTTTGTTGTTTATTATTTTCCGAATTTGTGAGTAAATTTCAGTATGTCCTAAAGGGATTGGTTTGTTAACGGCAGTGGTGTGCAAGTTTACAGGCTTGGTCGGCTTTTTCGTTACCGACTATACCAACATGAGTCGGGCACCACTCCAAGTTTACAGAATGTTTTAAAATATGGCAGTCATTTAATTTATATAGAATATTTGTCAGAAGATCAGGGCGAGTTCTACTCGTTCTGTCTTTAATAGCCATAAGACTTGAAAGCGAGTCTGAGAAAATAACTGAGAATGGAGGCTTGTATTTAATAATCCATTTAAAGGTGAAATATGGCGTGTCTTTTGAGTATATATTCGGAAATATATATATATAATATACAATCTGTTCAAATCTTACACTTATTGGTTGTCCCGTTTCCTCACAGTAGCCAATTTTATCTCATAGCGCACACGCTTCGAGTTTCGCCCTGGTAAGTGTCACGTGATCCTGTGACGTCATTGGTACCAAACGATTAGCCGTGTCGCATTGAGTTGTATAGTATTGTCTATGTAGGATTACGTTTTATGGTACTTGTTAAAAATGCCGTGTGCTGTTGCTGGGTGAAACAGTTTGCATAAAGAAGGACAAGATAATAACCTAAGTTTCTTTCGTTTCCCTAATCGAGATAATGATATATTAAGATCTGAAGTGTGGTTAGACCGTT